>JAAFCE010009126.1:30568987-30690326 GCA_013389805.1 Trigoniulus corallinus
CTGCAGTACGTGAGGCCTTTCTCCACAGACAGCACCCGGTGGCTGTATTCTTACATGTGGTGAAGGCATATGATACCACAAGGCGCCATGGCAAACTGGAGACCTTGCACCAGTGGGGGCTCAGGGGTAATCTGCCCCTCTTCCTCCATAGCTTTTTGTCCAACCGAACCTTTGGATTGTGTGTGGGCAACACCTACTCCTCTGCCTTTCTGCAGGAGAATGGTGTCCCACAGGGGAGCGTCTTGAGTGTGACGCTCTTTGCCGTTGCAGTAAATGGTTTACCATCCTCTGTTCACACCATGGTTCAGTCGTCCCCATTTATGGACGATTTTTCTATCAGGTACCGGCTGCCGCGATGTACAGCATTGAGCGTCAGCTCTAACTGGCACTCAATAGTGCCAATGAGTTCGCCACCTCACGTGACTATAAGTTCTCCCCTGACAAAACAATGGTCATGTACTTCTGTCATGAGCGAGTGCTCCACCCTGAGCCTCAGCTTACGCTGAATGGCCGACGCCTCCTCCCAATTGTAGAGGCGGCACGATTTCTTGGTCTCAGTTTCGACAGCCATCTGACATGGATCCTTCACTTGAAGGAGCTGACGGCTAAGTGCCTTCACTTCCTGAATATTCTGTGGTGCCTGCAGGGAACTGGTTTGTGGCGACATGCAATGGTCGCCTTCCCTTTCAGTCCCCTAGGGTATTCCATTGCCGAATGGTCCTTGGCAAAAACGGCCAGTAGTATGTATCTGTCTGCATGCTTATTTCCTTCAGTTTATATGAATGATCTTTTCTCACCTTTTACTCAGCCAGCGACATACTTCCAGCAGAGGTGCATTGCACCCCATTCGCAACAGCCTCATGAAAAGACCAATGCTGTAAGATACACACCTCTAGCTCAGTTGTTGTTGTTTGTTGGTGTTTAAGGTCCCGTCAACTACAAGGTCATTAGAGACCCGTCCATTGCATAGTTCTAATGCATACACTGCACAGACAGTACACTAATGCAACGATTATTGGGTACTAGCAGTACCCAGCTTTCCCGAGCGACTACCCATGTCGGTACTAACTGGGCTTGCGTTGCTTAACTTCAGTGATCAGACGAGAACTGGTGTGTCCAACGCAACTCGCCGCTCCCTCTGGCTCAGTATGTCCCACCTGAATCCCCTAATCATGTTAGACACAGTATTCCTTCATAAAAACCTTAGAGAACAATTCTTGCTGCCCTCTTTTTGATCCTTTCAATTACCCATAATAAGTCCTGCCCAAGGGGAGACCAAATTGGGCTGCAGTACTCTAAATTTGGTGGCACGAGTGACAGCTAAGCTATTTCCTCTACCCCTCGATTCTGTGAACTTAGATACCTACTGAGAGTCAGTGCAGAGCTCTCCAAATCCCTTATTTGATTGGTTGGTTGATTGATTGCACCATGGTTTGATTGCCTTACTGGGCCCTAAAGACTGTTGTAGTTGAATGACCCTAAAGCACCAACTAACAATCAACTGGTGGTAGTGGATGCCCGTACTCCGTGATAACTCAGAAGAGAAGTGATTAAAACATTGTGCAGTCACAGTGTTTTCCATCTTTAAATTCCAAAACATTGGAAACCACATGCTACGAGTTATTGGCATTCGTTTTACTCATGCAAAGACGTTGCTAAGACATAAAGACTAAACGGCCCATAAACGACTTGCTGCAAAATATAGCAGGTGGGAAATACCATGACCCTTTTACTGCATCATTGTGAGTACAAGTGGGCTTGACTTTTGTTTCATTAGTGTTTTTTGGGCCTTTCGACTACAAGGTCATTAGAGCCCCGTCCATGCCATAGTTCTAATGCAGAGACTGCACAGACACTACACCTTGGTTTCCCAAGCTGTCACACATGTTAGTACTGGCTGGAGTTCCGTTGCTTGACTTCAGTGATCAGATGATAACTTGTGTGTTGAACGCAATAAGCCACTCACTACAAGTGTGTTGGTGTCATTAATTGAAGCATTCTCATATAGAATAAAATTAGAGTAATTGCGAACAACAGGGAACAATTGTGTACAAGTGCAAACTGTCAGATATCACTGAATTATTAGTGACCCTATAAATTTTCAACATTCCTTAACTTCTTTCAGTTGCACATTTGGCCTTTAGAAGCCCTACTTGATTCTCCGACTTAAACAGTACTTGAAACGAGATTTTCTTGTCTTTACAATTTTGGATGGTTGAACCGAAAAAGTCACAAAACTCAGGAACCGCTTTGCTACAATTCATCACTGCCACTGAAATAATCCCTTCCTGTCCATTTCTTGAGTTTATGTGAAGTGGACAAAGACCCCATAATAATAAAGAAACACATTTGGACAATTACAACCATACCTTAATTTTACAGGTCACAGTGAAATTTTTTCCTTTCCTTTTATGCTTACACTAAATGTCTTAGTAATGGATGAACT
This sequence comes from Trigoniulus corallinus, assembly GCA_013389805.1. Classification (NCBI taxonomy): domain Eukaryota; kingdom Metazoa; phylum Arthropoda; class Diplopoda; order Spirobolida; family Trigoniulidae; genus Trigoniulus; species Trigoniulus corallinus. The sequence goes on from JAAFCE010009126.1 coordinate 30,571,434, forward strand.
TATGATAGAGGTGAATGCGATGGCACTCCACGAACTAGTTTATTAAGTTTAAATGTTACCTGTGCCAACTGGATTGTCAATGTAGATCAAATGGAAGTTGATTCCCCAAGAAAACTCCCTTTCCATTAGCTTAATATCTTGTGTGACATAAAATGGTCCATTTTCTACGAACAGGCCAAATAGCGATGATGATCCGGGGCCTCCCTGCAGCCATAAAACCACTGGGGCCTTTTCTGGCGAATTCTAGTGTTAAGAGTAAGATTGGGAAAATTCATTTAATAAACTCATAAATAAGTAACAATTTTGAAGTAGTAAACTCACCAATGCAGGAAAGTACCAGAAGAAGATATTTGAATTGTATTCTTTGTTCACTGTAAAAAAACCAGCATAACTTTCAATATCTGTGCCTTCTAGAGGGCCGACTTTACTCAAATTTCTGGCATCATTAAGTTGCCCTGCCTCAACATATGGAGTTAGAAACAAAGGTTCACCAACATCAGCAGATGGAATGCCTATGTTTTCTGGCATGTGTGACAATATCTTCGCATTTTTGCTAGAAACACATGCTAATGTAAGTGCGATGAAAAAACCTATTAATTTAAGCCTCAGCATGGCAAAGCGTAGACGTTGCACAACAAACAACAACAATAACTTCTCATGAAATCGAATCTCATTTTGGAATCAGTAGCACAAAGGAATTTCTTATCATCACTTCATATCGACAGGTGTTTAGATTAAGATTTAACTTCAATGTGATTTTAAATAAAGCAACATCAATAGATAAACAATCAGGTGGGCTTTCTTGGTCTTCCTTCCATTTCAGGCATGCTTCATAATAAAATATTTATCTTGGGAAATTGAAATGATACAAAGGAGGGAAGCGAGAATTGTGATGCATCGCTTCTCTCATAGACTGAGTGTCTCAGACATGATCCCAGAATTAGGGTGGGACTCAATTCATCAGAGGCGGGCATATGACAGCATTAAGCTGTTAAAAATGTGGTATGAGGGTGCTCCAGTTGGCAGCTTCACCTTTGCAGAGTATAGGGGGAGAAAGAGATCAAAGGGGATTAGAAGGGGAAACAGATGAGAAAGGGATTAAAGGAGATCAGGGCACGCACAGACTCGTATTTTTTTCCCAGGGGCATTCAGTAAGAGAATGTTCTCTGAGAGGATAATGTGTGGAACTTTCTGCAAGAAAGTGCCATTATGGCAGCATAGTTCCTTGCTTCAGGTTCCTTGGGGTTTTCAATGTGTTCGAATTGTTCGAGGGCTGTTTAATAGTGCTTTGTAAGCCCTTAGCAATACTGTTGGATGGTATGTTTATGCTGCCAATTTAACTGCACCATATGGTTATTTTATATCGTATATTAAAACACTTTATTGACTGCAATCAGCTTTCCACAAAATCATTTAAAATGGCAAATCATACGGAATCACAATGGGAAGCTTAACCCAAAATCATAAAGACTGCATTGGTTTTGGTGATTTGACTGTAGACCATGTGTTGTCATCTGTTAGAGTAATTGTTTAGGTGAGGACGTTACAGTACCTCGTTGGATGGCTAACAGTAAAGTGCTCCATGGAAAGTAGAGTGGATCATATGGCAGGCAGTGGACTTGTGGATAGGAAATTGCTTTAGCAAGTTAAGTTGCTGGATAGCCGTCATCCTCCTGCCGACATCATAAAGCCCAAGAATTGTAATGAACTACTGTCAGATAGAACTTAAAGGATCTATTCTTGGGCACTATCTGTGTTACAATATGTTTTCATATGCTGGACGTGATTCAACATTGGGCTGGATGCTTCCCAGGGGATGGTGACCACAGCCAGAACAAGGCTGTGCATTTACTAAGCCCCCTTATGGAGTTGTGAAATTCTTTTTTCCTACATAAGCAACTCATAACCCCTTTCCCGCCTATGGCAGGGTCGGGGTACCCATCTTGTCCTACTGAATGGACACAAGAGTGATATAGTGGACAGTGTTTTCACAGTCGGTTGCCAATGAACGCTGCAGCCCCTATGGTTATTTATTGTCGGTATACTGTTCATTGGAGAATTCCACTGACGCCAGGGGGCGAGCTCCTACACCTGGAGAGTTTTGCCTAATCTACCCATTGCATAATAAAGATGGCTCTTTTATGTGCAAATGCCATGTATGTCATCCGAAGAAAGGCGGACTCTGGACCACTGTCTCGTTTGAAGGAAAGCAACCCACCAGGCGGTCCAGTTTTGTTTGTTTGTTTGTAATTTAGGGCCCATCGACTACTATGGTCATTAGGGCCCAGAGAGACAATCATCATGGTTGGGGTGTAAATCGCCTTCCCACCATAATGGCAATAAATAACGGTTAAAGCCCACTAAAACTAATAAATAAATAAAAAAGGCAAGAGCCAAATAACTATGGAATATAAATACAGACAAAAGTCAAAACAGACATTAAAAATAACAACGGCAAAAGCCAAAACAGACATTAAAAATAACAACGGCAAAAGCCAAAAAAGACATAACAATAAAAGCGGCAAAAGCCAAACCATACATAACAATAAATGCAGCAAAAGCCAAAACATACAGAATAAAACTGGCAAAAGCCAAAACATACACAACAATAAAAGTGGCAAAAGCCAAAACGGACAGACAATAATTGTGGCAAAAGCCAAAAACAGACATTATAATAAATACGGCAAAAGCCAAAACAGACCCGGAAATAAAAGGCAAAAGCCAAAATAGGACAAGAATAAATGCAAAAACTGTCTAAAAACCATGTATAAATCAAATTTTGTGAAAGAGGCCAGCCTCTTTCACAAATACAAGCAAGTTCTCCACCCATTGAAGGTTATCCCCAAGTGAGGTGGAGAGCTCACGACTGACTCCCAGATGGTATCTCATTTCATGGTATCTCTCACAGTGACTAAAGGTATGCACCACTGTGAGAGGCTCCCAAAAGAAGTCACACCATGGTTGTTCCTCATCCCGTAAAATGTAGGAGTGCATGAAGAACGTGTGACCGATCCAAAGCCGAGCAAGCACAACTCCTCCCTCCGCGACTGGCGGCACGAGGACCCCCAGTGCTGTGGGGTGTCCTTCAGTGTGCGGAGTTTGTTGGTAGTCTCCGCAAACCACTGGGCCCACCATTGATCATGGATGGCCCACCGCACCATCAAGAGAGCATCGGAGGAGGGGACAGTAGTTTTTGGTATATCTGGCAAGTGGGCCACCTGATGGGCATGGGCATCCGCCCTCTCATTGCCCATGATGCAGGCAGTACAGGCTGCACCCTAGGCAGAGTCACACCCAGGCCGGTAAGACCGTCCATCCACCGCACACCGAATGGAGGGGGAACCCCCGGGCGGCGGTCGAATGGCCGTCTCATAGTGTTACCAAAGACAGCCGGGTGTGTAGGGTGCTGTGGCTGACCTTTCAGCCACAAAATATATGAAGCTGCCAGGAACTGCCGCTGCACAGTCAGTGGTGGTTCGCCAGCCTCAGCATAAAGGCTGAGTACTGAACTTGTGCGGAACGCCCCAATGGACACCCGGATGCCAGGGTGATGAACACTGTCGGCATCCGGAGAGGAGATGGAGCGGCCAGGCCATATACGCTGCAGCCATAATCGAGACGGGATCGAACGAGTGACCGGTAGAGTCATAGCATCACCGTTCGATCTGCCCCAAAACCAGTTCCCTGCAGGCACTGCAGAATATTCAGGGACCGAAGGCACTTAGCCTTCAGCTCCTTCAAGTGTGGGACCCATGTCAGACGGCTGTCAAAACGAAAACCAAGAAACCGAGCCGCCTCTACAATGGGGAGGAGGTGGCCATTCAAGGTAAGCTGAGGCTCAGGGTGGAGCCCTCGCTTACGACAGAAGTGCATGACCATTGTCTTGTCAGGGGAGAACTTATAGCCACGTGAAGTAGCAAACTCGTTGGCACTATTGAGTGCCAGCTTCAGCTGATGCTCAATGCTGGGCATCGTGGCAGCCCGGTACCTGATAGAAAAGTCGTCCACAAAGAGGGACGACTTTACCGGGGGGTGAATGGAGGATGGTAGGCCATTCACTGCAACAGCAAAGAGCGTCACACTCAAGACGCTCCCCTGTGGGACACCATTCTCCTGCAGGAAGGCCGAGGAGTAGGTGTTACCCACACGCACTCTGAAGGTCCGTTTGGACAAAAAGCTATAGAGGAAGAGGGGCAGATTACCCCTGAGCCCCCACTGGTGCAAGAACTCCAGTATACCATGGCGCCATGTGGTATTATATGCCTTCTCCACATCAAAGAAGACAGCCACTTAGTGCTGTCTGTGGAGAAAGGCCTCACGTACTGCAGTCTCCAGTGAGATCAGATGATCCACCGAAGATCTGCCAGCACAGAAGCCACATTGGGCATCGGCAAGAAGGTGGTGCCGTTCCAGATACCACACCAGGCGCCAATTAACTATTCGTTCCATGGTTTTGCAAAGACAGCTCGTCAATAAGATGGGTCTATAATTTGTTGGAAGGCTACTATCCTTCCCAGGTTTTTGCAGTGGGATTATAGTAGCCTCTCGCCAACCTGCAGGGGTTTCATGCTGCTAGATATAATTTAATACCTCAAGGAGGTATCTAACGCCTTTCTCTGGTAGGTGTCATTGCATTTGATAGTGAATGCTATCTGGTCCAGGGGCAGTATCCCTGGCTCTGGCTAGAGCTGCCTGGAGCTCCCAAGGGGTAAATGGGTTGTTATACCCCTCAGCAACACCCCCAGCAAAATTAAGTTGGTGGCGTTCTGCAGCTAGTTTGGACTGCATAAATGCTGCCGTGTAGTGCTGGGAACTGGAGACGTCTGCAAACGTCCTTCCCAGTTCCTCAGCCACTTCACACAGCAGAAGGTAATGTCTCCCTTGTACAAGGAGACCGGAGCCACATGATGGTAAATATCTGCCTTGGATCTTCCTCAACTAGGTCATTGACCCCATGAAAATCACACAGTGGGCGAAAGTAGATATGACGGGTGAACTCCTCCCAGTCCGCCCGACGCAGACACCACCGTGGTGGGTGTTGGGGTCTGACAAGACATCCCACTGCAATTGGGGTCTGACAAGATATCCCACTGCAAACCTGGAGCCAACCCAGGAGAGCAGATGGATAGGTCTATACATGAGAGACCACCAGTGGCAGAACAATGAGGCCATTATGTGACACCCATTGTTCCACAAGTCGCCCTCGGGGGTTATGACTGTCTGAGCCCCATTAGGGATTATGGGCATTAAAATCACCCATAATCAAAAAGGGTCTTGGAAGCTGGGCACTGAGGGAGTCGAGGTCTGCCCATGGGATATCAATCCCAGGAGGCATGTAGAGGGAACCTAGAGTGGTGGGCACATCCAGTTGCAATGAGACCGCCACTGCTTGCAGAGGCGTCTGCAAAGCCACTGGCACATGCATGCACCCATTCCGGATAAGGATAGCCACCCCTCCCACAGGGTGGCTTCCTTGCTGCTGGGTGTCTTCATATACAGTGTACCCCCGTAACGAAATGGGGGCATCTCCTGGAGGGACATGCAGACAGGGTTGTGCCTCAAGATCAGCAGTGCAATCTCGTCCCTCTTGTGGGAAAACCCTCGACAGTTCCATTGTAGGAAATTTACTATCAAGTGGACTTAGGCGGCTTGTTTCTATTCCTCCCTTTTTTCTGTCCCACTGCAGAAATGGGAGGCACGCCTTCAATTGGTTCGTCCTCCTCCATCTCGAAGGAGGAATCCCCATCTTGCCCCAGTTTGGGCATGAAACCACCACGTGCTCTCTGCCGTTGGCCAGAGAGCTTGGATGGAAGAACCAAGGACACCTGCCCCATGGCAGAAGTGGGAGGTGTCCCTACTTTCTTTACTCCTGTCTCACCCACCACCCCCTCCGTGGAGGAGGCTGTCTGGGCTGGGACAGAGAGGGTGGCCTTCAAGGGAGATGCCTCTCTTTGATGAGTGGCATCTGGGGCCTCCAAAGAAGCTGGCACCGCCATTATTGGGGGCCCATGCACGGGCCAGAGGCGGTGGTGGAGCCGGAAAAAGCCATGGTAATGGGGTCAGGGTCCGTCTGGCAGCCAATACTTGCACAGACCAGCACCCCATGGACCCCGCGGGCCCGAGAGGGCGTTAAACGGATGAGAGGGGGAAGCTGAGGTAGGGTGTCCGTCTGGGTACAGACAGAGGACACAGCAGCTGCCTTCGCAGCACCTGCATAGGACACTCCACGAGTGGAGGTCCCTGGCAAGGTTAGCAGCCGCCATGCATCCGGAAAACTGATGCCCTTCTGGACATTCAGCTCCTGGATCGTGCGTTCCTGCAGACAAGTAGGGCAATCCCAAGAAGAGGCGGGGTGGTTGCCCTTACAGTTTATGCAGAGAGGTGCAGTCTTACAAGGCTCGGGGGAGTGGTCACCCTGTCCACAAGTGCCACACATGGCCTTGGCAGAACACGAATTCTGTCCATGACCATATCGCTGGCACTTGAAGCATCGAAGGGGACTCGGGATGAAGGCACGTACAGGCAAGCAGAGGTAGCCAGCCATGATGTACTCCGGCACCTTGGGCCTACCAAATGTCAGCACCAAGGTCTCAGATGGGTGGGATTCTCCATCCCGTCGGACCGCGGTGTGCAAACAGCCACCACACCCTGGTACCTGAGCTCCTCCGCTATCTGCTATTCTGATTCCCCGTGTAGGTCAGGGCACCGCACCACACCTCTACTGGTGTTTAAGTTGCGATGGGGTTCGACCACAACGGGGATATCACCGAGCTTCCACAGTTTCAGTAGTGCCTCTATCTGGTGAGGGATGGATGCCTCCACCAACAAGGTGCCATTGTGCAGTTTCTTGACCGAAGTCACGTTGCTGGCAATGCCCTTGAAATCTTTGGCGATAAGGAAGGGCGACGCATTCCCCAAGGCTGCACCATCCTCCCCAGAGATGGAAATAAACCGGGGAGGATAGGAAGAAGGTATGGATGGTTGTTTGACTGCACCTAAAGTCTTAGATGCAGTAACATGCTGTGCATCGGTGGTGGAACCCTGCACCTTAAGGCTAAGAGGCCATTGCGTCTTGTTAAGGGCAGGTGCCGATGCCATAGACGCCACAGGTTCGTTCCCTGATCCAGTTGGCTTACTAGGGGAATGCGGCCTCTTTTTTGGAGCAGTACATGTCTCCATCCGCTCAGTGGCAGCTGCCCACTCAGTTGAGTGGGACCAAGCCCATATCTTCTGGCTCAACACAAGTCAATAAAACTAAAGAAGGGGGAGGGGTGGGGTATTTGTAGAGGCCCCCAGCCTCTGTTTTATATTTGCCATAATTTTAAAGAATTATGTTTTCGCTGCCCGCAGGTCTTACCCACCACACGGAGCCCTACACAGGGACGCCCATTCGGGTCGTCGAGACTACTCGGACAGGATACCGTTAGGGTGGCATAATCCCCGAGTAGTGGACCATTGGCATCGGGGTTGACTGCTGGTCCACTTACAGTCACCCTAGGAGGAATAACCACTTATGCGCCCCCAGCCGATTGACCAAGACCAGGCTACTGCCTTGGCCTTCCGTTTTCTCTGGAAGCTGTGGCCAAAGTGATATTTTGGAGACTGTGGGTCGCAACCCTAGTCCCCGATGTCTGTCAGCCACCACACCAGTGTGGATTGGCCAGAGACATCCTCAACCAGAGACATCCTCAACCACCAGGATCTGCTTTTCCCAGGGGGCGGGTCTCCACACACGGCAAACATGCGGGTAGGCGTTTGTTTACGGTCACGTCAGGGAGGAGCCTACATCGAATGAGAACAAGTCAGACCGAAACACTGGAACAACCACGATGTTGGTATCGTCCTGTCCATAACATGTCATAGACAAAGACGACAGTGGTGTTGTCGAGACTTGGGCAAGAAAAAGTCATCCCGTTTTGTCTCCTCTTACGACATGCAGGTATGCAGTGTGCCCATTCTACCCCGGGCACACACGGGTGTCTTTTTAGGCTTTTGCCTGTATTTATTCCTCATTATTTACCGTAAAATCTCACGTAATGTCTGCATCTCAAATATAGTCCGCACCCGTCTATAGTCAGCATTAGCGATGGGTATATTTCAAATATAGTCCGCACTCATGTATTGTCCGCACTTTAAAATTCCTACTGTAGCCAGTGGCACAACTTGTAGGGGCAATGGGATCGAATGAATTTTAACATGAAATGTCAGATTTCTCTGACGATGAAATTGAAATGTGAAAGATTTTATAAGATGTCATGTTGTTATGTGTAATAAAATGTTCAGAAAATGAGGAGCAGTTTTCATTGAGAACCCTTGGTTTCATTTAGAGTCCACACTCACATATAGTCCGCCCTCACATATAGTCCGCACTAAATGACCCTATGTTTCGTGTAAAATCCACGGGCACTGCGTGAGATTTTATGGTATTTGGCTATTGTCTTTTTATTCTTATTACTTTTAGTGGGCTTTTCACCTTATTTATTGTCATCATGGTGATTGCCTTTCTGGGCCCTAATGGCTTTTGTAGTTGATGGGCCTGTGGTGTGTCACGTTTGCACCTTGTATATTCACTATCATTTTCCTTCTGGCATCATTCCTTGTACATTTCGGTTTGTGTATTAGAATAGGGTGATGTCATTTCTATCTTAGTTTTGATATTTGAATTTAGAATGTTTTAATTTAAAAAATTTAAATTAGCGATAAAACAGAAAATCAGTTGTGATCAGTGGGGGAAACTCGTTTAGGAACATCTGGACTCTTAAACGGTAGTGTTTCTACCACACTGGGTGGCGCTGCAAAGTATAGGATTATCGATTTATATCGAATCGTATTTTGCCGCCTTTATTTTTTGAAATTCACAATGGTATTTCATTCTAAAATCAAAGTAATTGCAGTGTTGCGGTGAATGGTTGTGGTATCAGCCATGGTTTCAAGAAAAGACGTTAAGGTAAGTGAATAAACATAAACATGCCTAAACATATTCAAATATTTATTTTTTTATTTAATTAAGGCTTGGTTTGGCAATGAAAAAACGAAATGTTGTTATACACGAAATGGTTAGCAGTGTTAAGGCTCCGTCAAGCAGATTGATGGAGCTTTAACGCTGCAAAATCAAACTGTATTTCCATACTTATTTGAATAATTAAAAATTCGATGCTTTACATAAAAAGAATTGAAAGTTTTGTTGTGTTAACCCTAGATTACTATAGTACCCTACGAATGACATAGTTAATAAGCATTAGTCTGTGAGACTACCAAAGTTTGTTTTGGATAAATAAAAAAAATAATGGATATAAAAATTTAAAAAAAATGTTTTATTATTCCGCAAACATTTAAAATGATAATAGCAAAAAAAATTCACCCTATTAACTTTTATTTCACATTGAAAAATCTGGAAGGTGGGCAACCCAATGACTGGAAGGTGGGCAACCCAATGACTGGAAGGTAGGCAACCCAATTGTTAGGATCATCAACTGCCTTTAGTGATGACTTGAGCTGGCGATGAAATCTCTCCATCAAGCCATTGGCTGATGGATGATACACTGTCGTTCAGATATGATGCACCCCTAGGAGATCGCAGAGACATGAGAACAGCAGAGTCGAACTGATGGCCATGGTCAGTTGTGATGGATGAAGGTACACCGAAACGAGCTATCCAATTTGAAACAAGGGAAACGGCAACTGTTGGTGCTGTCGCGTCCCAAATGGGAATAGCTTCTGGCTAATAAGTAAAGCAATCAATACATGTTGAAATGTATCAATAATCATCTGAAAGAGGTAATGGACCCACGATGTCCAGATTATATGATCGAACCTGGTTGCTGGTGGTGTGCACTTACCAATGGGTGGCACCACATGATGCAAAATCTTACTTCGTTGGCGTGGAATGCAGGCATGGGTCCAAGCTGCCACATCTCTATTCATGGAAGGCCAAACATACCGCTCTGCAATGAGATGATGTGTCGCTGCAACCCCAGGGTGAGCAACATCATGCAAGGTGTGAAAAATGGCCCGACGAAGCAAATGTGGAACAAAAGGACGAGGGTGAGATGTCGTAAGATCGCAATATAAGCTGAGTTGTGAACCTGGAAGCAGAACTAACTGAAGGTTCATGGACCCTGGCTGGTCGTGTAACTGCAGCAATTCCTGATCAGCTTCTTGCCCTTCATGCAACTGCTGTTGAGAAACAGGATTGGCTATAACCTTTACTGTATTTATTTCAGCATGTGAAAGAGCATCAGCAACGTTGTTATTAGCACCTTCAACATGCTGAATATCAGTAGTAAACACTGATACAATTTCAAGGTGATGTGCTTCTCGAGGTGAATGTTGCTCAAATAGCATAGACATAGCATGAGTTAATAGCTTATGATCAGTGAAAAGTGTAAAAAGCTGACCTTCCAGGAAATACTGGAATTGCTTGATGGCTAAATATATCGCCAGAAGTTCCTGGCCAAAGGTTCTGTATCGAGTCTCTAGTGGCTTAAGCTTCTTCGAATAGAAAGCCAGAGGTCTCCAAACCTTATTAACAAGTTGCTGTGAAACAGCCCCCACAGCAACATCTGATGCATCTGTAAAAAGAGCTAAGATGGTGTCAGGATTTGGATCAGGATGCACCAGCATTGTTGACTCTTCTAATATGCTTTTGGCATAGGTGAAAGCATCATCTGCAAGTAATGACCATTCCAAAGTAGCATTCTTCAATGAAGGACCAGAGACCATGTCATTCAAAGGTTTGAGTAACGTTGCACAATTGGCTACAAACCGATGATAAAAATTAATCATCCCTAAGAAAGATGTTGAGCCGTACTCTCTTAGCCATTTAAAAACTTTGCGTAACTGAACCTGATGAGTGGCATCATCCTTGCTGGCAATAGAATGTCTTCAATATAAACAAACACAAAAGGCAAATCACCCAGGACAGAATCAATAAAGCGTTAAAAAGTCTGGGCAGCATTACGAAGTCCAAAAGGCATACGCATAAACTCAAATAAACCAAAACGGGTTATGATTGCCATTTTAGCAACATCTTCTGGGGCGATTGGGATTTGGTGGTAGGCCTTTACCAGATCTAATTTTGTGAAGACACGGGCTCCATGGAGTTGAGAATTAAACTCCATGAGGTGGGGAGTTGGGTACCAATCTGGAATGGTACGTGCATGCAAGGCACAGAAATCACCTACCAAACGCCAAGTATCCTCCTTAGGCACCATATGTAAAGCGCTAGCCCAAGGACTAGATGATGGTCGAATATACGCCTTATCTAATAATGCCTGAAGCTCTTGCTTGGCCACCTTCATCCTTGTAGGATGTAAGCGTCTTGCTGCAGTAAAGACAGGTGGGCCTTCAGACGTCACAATATGATGGCAGACATAAGAAGCTGGATAGAAGCTGGAGTGGTGAGTTGCGTTGGACACACCAGTTCTCGTCTGATCACTGAAGTTAAGCAATGCAAGCCCAGTTAGTACTTGCATGGGTGATCGCTTGGGAAAGCTAGGTACTGCTAATACCCAATAATCGTCACATTAGTGTAGTGTCTGTGCAGTATATGCATTAGAACTATACAATGGACGGGTCTCTAATGACCTTGTAGTTGACGGGACCTTAAACTCCAACAAACAAACAATGGATAGAAGCTGGGTGTGGGATTGTATTATCCCAAAACCCTTCTATCAAGGCCTTGTATGGAGTATTAATATCAGGGGTAATATTTGATAGGCGATGGTAGGGCTTAAATTTAGTAGCTGACACACCAAAATTTTGAAACCTGTAACACTATCAAATAATCGGTGTCTCCCGATATCGACTACAAGATTAAAATGAGTGAGGAAATCGGCCCCCAAGATTGCATGCAAAATATCTGCTACCACAAAATCCCATGCCAAGGCACGACGTAAGCCTAGGTCCAGAGTAAGATGTTGTGTGCCAAAAGTATCAATAACAGATTTGTTAGTGGCATACAATTTGAAGTCACTAGGATGTAAACATCGACCATCAACTAGTGTCCATGGCAACAAACTTAAATCAGTCCCTGTGTCTACTAAGAAATTTATATTGATCGATGCATCTTTAATGAAAAACAGACGACAAGGTCTATGGCCATCATCACTTCTCGTCTCTAGAAGTGATGGCCTTAGCCGTTTCCCACCTCACAAGGTGCACGGCACTTCTTGGCATTATCACCAAACGTCCGGTGATACCAACAAAAATTACCTTCTGGGAGTCGAACTTGCCCTATTGCAATACCGTGAATTTGATCGGGTGCGAGAGCACTTTCTTTCTCCATAAGCTGCCCGACGAGGGTATCTTTACTCTAAACATATTGAATTGACTTTGGCTGTAAGCTCATCAATCTTAGCCAAAATCACTGACATCTCACGATCCTGAAGAGCAAACTTCGTTGGCACATCATTGGAGATAGTTACATCATCAATACTAGAAGTGGTTGTAGTGGCAGCATTTACTAGAAGGTCAGAAGCAGGACCAGGTTGCAAAACTGTAGGATCCAACACCTCGACAATCTTATCAGCCATTTCTGCTAATTTGTCGAGAGTATTGAATCGGCCGTGGCTAATACTATATGCACCTGACGAAGTAATCTGGTTAAAAATAACTCCTTGATGATTGATGCATCTCCTGGGGTATTACCTCTATCCCCTGCCAGCTGCTGCATATGGCATAGGAGTTGAGAGGGTTTCATGTCCCCCAGCTGTTGACTAGTCAGCAACTGGTGTAACTTCTGAGGCTGAGATAAAGAGATCTGCAAGGTATTGCCTGCTTCATGGCATCATAAGAATTCCTCTCAGGTGGTCTTAAGATGAGGTCCCTAAAATCGGACACAATTTCATGAGGCAAGGCATCAATGACCAAATCAAACTTCTTTGAGTCAGCCCTAATTTGGTGTATCCATTAATGGTGCTCAATTGCCACATCTCAGGATCATGACTCCAAAAGGGAGGAAGCTTAAAAAGTTTCAGATTTTGCTGCACTGCGTTCATATTGTCATCTTGAGAACCAGCCAACTCTGGCTGTAATGTGGGTGGTTGCTCAGTTTCCATAATTCTATTAACTAATAAATTTAAGTTGACTCTACCTTAGATAATAACTACAGATAGAGACAAGAAAAACGAGTTTAAAACTTAGCTTTTGATGTCTTCTAGGCTGCAGTCCACTCCTCTGTGGCTTCTTGGCAAAAGGCTTCTGAAAAATCTTTTTTGTTGGAGAGGTTCTGACGTTTCGCAAGTAGGTTCTTGCTTCTTCAAGGTTAATGTTTTTGGTGATGGTGTGTCTTCTTTAAGGAACAATAATTATCCTATCGTCTGTGGTAACAGTGCACATTCTCTGCCTGGAACACTGGAACAGTGCACATTCTCTGCCAAGAAGCCACAGAGGAGTGGACTGCAGCCTAGAAGACATCAAAAGCTAAGTTTTAAACTCGTTTTTCTTGTCTCTATCTGTAGTTATTATCTTAGTTTGTAGACTGGTCTTGTCCTCTACCACTTTTGTATTTTTGACTCTACCTTACCAGAAGAGAAAAATTTGTTGGTTGAATTTGGTAATTAGCACTTAATATTTACTCCTCACTAAAGCAAATCCCACTTAATCCTTTTATTCAAATGTGTGTAAGGTAGAATCACGTCCGGGTCACCAGTTATGGCAGATGTCCTGGCTGGTTCACGTTTGGAATTCGATGGAAAATCATTAGATCAATAAAGTTTATTGTAAAGATGATAAAATAAAATAATCACTAATTTATCATTAACAAAACTAAAATAAATCACTTAAAACATCACATCAGATATTCAGTAATTAAATGCAGGCAAAAATAAACGTCTCCAAACGAGTGCTGTTTCTCTACTGACTAACTGAATTTCCCTTCATAGTTCTCTCAGAAATTCTATTTAACACAAAACTGAAATTCTGTCATTTCAAAATGACAGAACGAAAAACTATTCAAATTAAACCAATCAAATTGAATCAACAAGCTCCACAGAATGTGCAAGAATCACAAAAGGAGAGCATGCATGGAACATTCCATGGAACATGCTACAGTAGTTTAGAAGGACAGAATGCAAGAAAATTTTCTTTTTCCTGCCTGTGGAAGTGCAAATGACTTTATAATAATTGGTTCACCCAAAATTTCAGAGAGGATTTATTTGAGTGGGTGGGGCAAAGTTGCAATAGTCCAACGTGATTTTATCCATGGTTGCAATATGGTCTCAATTGTAAAACAATAAAAATACATGCTGCAGCTAAGATAAATATATACAGGGAGTTTCCTTTAAAGTAACCAATGCCCTTTTTAAAAAATCTATGAGATATGGGATAAAGTGGTTAGGAAAAAGTTATAGTTGATGGAGAGGGACATTCACTTCCCAAAACAGTTCAGAAACTTTGGCAGTAGTTTTTTCAGGACAATGCAAAGCTTCATTTTTTTCAATAGATAATTATATATATATATATATATATCAGACAGGCGACTGTATATATATTAATGTGACCACCAGCTAATATTTAGCTGCAGAGACGTCACAAGGGTTGGTATCACTCAGTGTAGTGACGCCATGCCGTCACCCCTTCCCCTTCAAAAAAGCTGCTCTGTTCCATATTCTGTTCTGGTGTCACCCCTTTTGTCATGGTGTCAGTGGTGTCACCTGGGGTGGCTGTCACCTCCTTAGTGATGCCACTGTCCAGCTACAAACCACTGGGACCGCCACTGACCATGGATGGCCTGCCAAAACATCAGAAGGGCATCAGAGGAGGGAACAGCAATGCTGGTGTCTTCTGGCAGGCGGGCCACCTGATTGGCATCAGCATCCGTCCTCTCATTGGACATAATGTTGACATGACCCAGGTCCCACATAAAGGCCCGTGTCTTGCCATGCTCATGAATCATGAGAAGCTTATGAATAATGAGAAGACTGCCATAAGGGGTGTGCAACAGCTGAATCGCTAAGTATCCAAAAGCAATACAAAACTATTACAAATGCAGAAAATGTCTAGTGGTCACATTAATATGGCCAGGGACTGTATATTGCAGCTAAGAAACTTGATTAGTTATATTATCAGCTGTGATCACACCAAATAAAACGTCTGTCTTTGCTAAATGCATAGATTGTGGTGTGTATGGCGCACATGCATAAGCCCGCGCATGTGCAGTGCTGGAAAAGCGGAATTTGAAAAGTCAGTTGAGTGCTGACTATGCTGAGTAGCAGACATGTTTTCGTTCGTCTGCTAAAAACCGTTACTCTCTCTCTAAATATATTAACAATTCCAAAGAGTTATTCAAAGTTAGTTATTCAATTCGTTTGTGCTGATTCAGAAGATTTATAACATAGTTGGACTAGTGTTAATGAATTACTTTGTTATATGTTCCTTCCAATAGGAACAACACAACAATTGGCGTCTTGAACAGGATTTGGAATTCAGAATTCATCTCCACATACCTGAATCAAGTCAACATGGAATTTGGAAGCTGAGTAAGCTTAAATTCAATTTTACATAACATTTGCAATTTTTGGATATGGCTGCTATTCCAATTCCAATGGTAGCACCATTGTGGGAGCACTCCACCACAGAACCATGGAGTCTCACTACCTGGAAGCAACAACTGGACATCATCATGGAACTGATTGATGGTCAGCGTGCTCCAAGACAAGAGATTAATGAGTAGTGTCAGGGTCAACATGATGTTTTCCCATTTGGGCTCTGAGGCTGCTCAATGCTTCATGAGTCACCTGATGATGGCACGAAGGGAAACAGCAATGCCTGAAGAGTTCTTCGCAGCAATCCAGAACGTGTTTCGGCAAACTACACCACAAGCAGTCCCGTTTTCTGCTTTTGTACCTGCAAACAAGTTCAGGGCCAATCGACAGCAGAATTGGTTGGTCGGTTGCACAATTTGCAGGTGGACTGTGATTATGCAAATTTTTCAAAAGACATTGACCTTGCATATGCTCTGGCAACCAATTGTGTCAACGTGGAGACACAGAAACGCCTTCTTTCCACTATGCCGGTCAACCTTGAGTCCTTCTTGAACATAATGCCGTCCATCGAAGCTTCAGAAGCTGGATCCGCCTCTCTTCAGGGTCAGCCCTCCATCCATCGGGTCCACAACACACAGCAAAGATCACAACGGTCTCGCACTCCTGACTCAGGACATCATATGCAGAACTCATCGGTCAGGCACCACACACCTGGTACTAATAAGCCCTGTCCGAATTGTGGATGCAGACACAGCCGGGAACACTGTCCCACAAAAGGCAAGACTTGTGATGCCTGCAGGAAGACGAATCACTTTGCTGCTGTGTGCCGCTCCTCCAAGAAAGTGAAGGATCATCCTCCAGATATCTGCCATGTCACACTTCGACAGATTCACCACCAGACGCCCACGGACCTTACATGGTACCTTGATTAAGGGCTTGAGAGGTATGTTCCAAGCAAACATTATCTATGGTGATAAGACCACGACACGAACTGTCTTCATGCTCAATGGACCGAACCAAGCTATTTGGGGCATCGATACCATCGAGGCACGAGGGATGGTAATCGATGCCAAATGCCACACAGTTGGAACCCTGCACACTCCTCAAGCCAAGTGTACACTGAGAGCAAAGAAACTGAGGGTCACACTGCACGTACCTCATACTGCACTGCCACAGGTTGCCAACCGAGCTCTGGAACCTACAGTGACAACTCCTTCACCGGCATGGCCTAGGGTCAGACCAGGTGCCACATCACTGCATATAGCTGATTGGGCCTCAGTTCCCCCAACGACTACATCTCCTACACTGACTCACCAGAAGGCCAGTCAAGTCCAGAGATCAAACGTCATTCCACTACAGGTAGCTGACCGAGTTCCAAAGTCTGCAACGTTAGTTCCATGCATTTGAACACCGTGGAAGGGACATCATGGAAGCGACATTGCACATCACCATACACCAGTGTACAATCCCAAAGCCAATGGCAAAGTGGAAGCTTTCAATCGCACACTGAAGTTCCACGCACAGACCCTGTCTACAAGTCATTACAATTTTAAAAAGGGATGACGGACCTCATTGAACATTACCATGCAGAGCACCCAGATACTTTGACTCCGAGCCCTGCTGAGTTAATGTTTAGTCACAGGCCACATCTCTCATTTGAGCCACAAACTCCATCTACTAATGCAAACGATGCACCAGGAGTTCACACTCATGCCTGTAGTTCAGCGGACACTCCACCGTGCAAGACACATCACCACGTTGCTGACACCAGGAGGTTGCCGAGTTGCACCAGATTCAACGTCAGAGATGTCATCGGGGTCCGGAGACCACCTGCTACAATCAGGAAGGGCCAGTTGCCACTCTTGCCACCCCTTACAGTGAAGGCCACCTTAGGGGATTTAACCTACAGGCTTTCAGATGGCCAAGTGTGGAATCTGGCAAGTATGCACCTTTTCCAGCCTGAGGATCCTGGCCTGAGAATTCAGTCAGGAGAGGTACCTTTGGTACCCCCACATTGTTCTTCCTGCAGGACACGTGCTGGAAAAGTGGAATTGGAAAAGTCAGTTGAGTGCTGACTATGCTGTGTAGCAGATGCGTTTTCGTTCATCTGATAAAAACTGTTACTCTCTCTCTAAATATATTAACAATTCCAAAGTGTTATTCAAAGTTAGTTATTCATTTGTGTGTGCTGATTCAGAAGATTTATAACATAGTTGGACTAGTGTTGATAAATTACTTTGTTATATGTTCCTTCCGATGGGAACAACACGACAAATTGCATATGACAACTTCAAGGGTGTGATGCAAGGGTTGCAAAGAGGGCAATGGTCAGAAACAAGGGGGGGGAATGTTTCAGTGGCTATTTTAGGAGGGTACTGAAAGTTTTGTTAAAAAAATTAAATTCTTTCACCTCTAAATTTAGAAATATAGAAAGAGCATAGTCTGTGAGACTAATGTATAGTAATCTAGGGTTAAGGCTCCCTCAAAAACATTGATGTTTCAATGCAGTGGTGGGGTTTTCAATATGTTTGACAGAGCCCTAACAATGAAAACAATTCCACAATTTTTGTTATGTGAGGCATTAAATTTCTAATTATAAAAATAATTAATTGAAATGTACGTTTGTTTTAGTAAAAGAAATGGAAATGTCTACTAGTGATAATGGCTCTGTAAAGCAGTGTGATGTTACAATACAGTGGTGGGGTTTACAATCTGCTTGACGGAGACATACCAGTAGTAGACATATGCTTTTTTCTATTGCTAAAACAAACTTTTATTTCCATTACTTATTTGAATAACTGGTGCACCTTTCAAGTTGACTTGAATTTTTTTAATGATCAACCCTTTAATGCTACACAGGGGTACTGGTATCATCATCATCACACCCTTCTCCAGCCTGTGGCAGGGTTGGGTCTGTGGATCCATTGAACATGCTATGACTGGGAACACCCCAGCCAGGCGTCTGGAACCCACAGGAATATTGGCTGGTTGTCTGTGTGGTGCTGCCGGCCTACCACACTGTTCCAACACCACATTTTACACCCAAAATATAAATTTTGCAGGTAAATTTATGCTTTGTCAGTTTTAATATTGCGTGGTGTCTGACCTTTTGCACAACAACTATACTGCAATAAGGAATCAGGCTCATGCCTTAACAGAGGTACTGGTGTACCCCAGGGTTTTTCTTCCTCCTCTCTGTTCTGTGGGTGACCCTGGTGCAATGCGATTCCCAGTATTTTCACATGATAGGTTGAACTTCCTAAAAAGTCACAGTCGTGTAAACTAAGCTTTAGTGCAGATATTGTTGAAAGAAAAGTTTCAAAGAGAAAGTATTCTTTAGCATTTAAATTGTTGGCAATTTCTGCAGTTGAGAATGATAGTAATCGTCCTGTGGCTAAACCTCTACAGTTATCTGAATATAGGGTAAGGATTTAAATTTTAAATGAACCATTGATTATTTTTCTCAATTTCATTTTGCCAATAAATTCAGATGCAAAAATGAAAATTCATGAAATCAACTTGTCCGGCTAAACACTTTCCATTTATAAATTGAAAATAATAATAAACGGCGCCCTCCAATAAACGGCGCAACAAAATGGCCTTTGAAAAAATAAACGGCGCGCCGTTTATTAGAATAATTATGGTAATTGTTATATCAGTGTTATTTCCCAATTGAATTTCTACAGACTCCATCAAACACATTGAAAACCGACCACCAATGTGTTTGATGGAGCATTAATACTGGAAAAATTTAAATTCTTTTAACGTGATGTATTTAAATTACGATTAAAATAAGTACCGTATTATCTCGTGTATAATAGGCACCCCAAGTTTTAAGACCGAGTTTAATACCCATGTATAATATGCAGGTTAAGTTTGCCAGTTCCCAATTATTTCAGATGACGATTGTGAAGAATTTTTAGGCTTTTCATATCGGTATTGTTGGACATAGCTGGACTTAGAATATTCATTTTTATTACAGGACTTGTTAATTTTTTATGGTAGTATGCTAGTATTATTATATCTATGGTTACACTTGTATTAATATACAAGCACTTGTATCTATGGTATGAAGGTAAATAAACTGTAGGTAGTTAAATATTATATTTATAAAACTAACTCAAAACATCATCTAATAGAAGATAAATGAGGTTAGTAAGCAAACATCTCTCTTCTTGCTTTCAATGGATTATCCAGTATTCTTTATGCGTGTTTAGTGTTCTCTGATAATGGCTGAAATTTTTACACCTATGTATAATACGCACCCAGACTTTGCATCCAATTTTTTGGGGAAAAAAGTGCGTATTATACACAAGATAATATGGTAATTGTAATAAAAATTTGTTTGATTAATATCACATCATGGTCTAGCAGTGTCATGGCTCCGTCGGGAGATTGAAAACGCCACTACTGTATTGGACGCTCAATGCATTTGACGGAGCCAAAATACTGTTAGAAATTGATGCTGTATTAATGAAACAAACTTTTATTTCAATAATTAAAAATTCATTGCATCACGTTACAAAATTGAATGGCTCCATCAAACACATTGAAAACCCCACCACTGCATCCCACCATCAATGTATTTGACAAAGCGTTAACACTATATGAAATTCAGTTCTTGTAAAGTAATGCATTAAATTTTTAATTATTCAAATTAGTAATTGAAATACTTCTTTATCGGAAGTCTAAGGCTCTCCTATTTCTCCTCCAGGCAGACGTAGTAAATCATAGTCTTGGAATCAACACTATTACTACTACATAGTATAAAACTGTATAAAATTTTACATTGTGAAGAAGATGACAACAGAAAATAGTTTAAAAATATCGATTATCAACCAATGGCATTCTCCACTTTGCAACCAACCATGATCTTGCATAGAAAATTACCGTTTACAACTTGTGTGCAGTGAATAGGCTTATAAAATTTCTTTGGATGTGTGTAATGGCGTCCCTGTAATGTATATGGTAATGTACATCTTTTTGTTTTTACAAAAGTTGTGTGGTCTGTTTGAAATTAGGCAGATTGAAGTATTTTTATATTTCACATTGTTAAGTGAACTTTATAAGTTAATATGTTAATTGCTAATATGTTATTTGAACTTCATCCAGCATGGCGTTGAGATTATGTATGTGTAAGTATAAACGTAATAAAAATGTTTTATTATGAGGTAGGTATTAACCATAATAAAAAAGTAACTGAAAAAAAATTTAAAAGAAAAAAAATGAAATGTGAAACAATATGGATTGGGTCCTACACCCACGATGTTTTATGAGCAAAGCACTTTACCAGATGCACTAAACGGCTGCAAAACTTGTTGCAAAAAATTTATATACTTAAACATTCATGGATTTGTTAGTTCTTCTTACGACGTAGGGCGTCGCTCCTCCGGTATAACGTCCAAATGTTTAACATTAAGTTTCCCTTCTTTCAGTTTATATGTTCAGTGGTTGTGATTTGCTCCTTGCTGAAGGCAGATGTATAATTTGTGTTTTTCCTGCACAGGAATAGTTATTGATTTAAAGTATCTTAGATTTATTGATAGTTTGTATTAAAGTGTTAAACGTTAGTCATCTAACGTTTGCTAAGCCTTCTGGGAATTTTGGATTTAGACAACATGCTACAGTCCCTAACACATAAACAAACAAACAATGAACTGGTAGGGTAGGCCAAACTTGAAGGATCAAACCAGTCTTTTTAGCCTTGAGCATCAGTATCTTTCTAATTCTAATTGAATACACTTACAAGCAGCCCTGATAGGCCACGTTGGCAATGGAGAGAATGATTCTCATTCCTAATTTCCAAACCATTGAACCTCCAAAAAACCTTTGGCATAACATCTAATCTGCCATATATTGCATACCTGCTATAATAACACCTTCTCTTAGGAAATTTCCTCACATTATTCTCACTAAAGGCCCCCACACACGATCAGTTTGGTGTGTACACATCAATGTGTTCAGTTTGGTGTGAAGGAATGAATTGCCCACTTATGATCAGTTTGGTGTGTCATGTACTTATGTTCCTTTTCTTTAAACGTCATGTGGCATCATTTGATTGTCTGCATCAACCATTAATTCTACCATTACCGTGGTGCAACTTTTTAAAGATGACGTTTATCCATGTTTGGGCATGCACAGAACAAAAAATGTGAAGAACTGATGTGAGCAAGCCCCCCACACACAATCACTTCTAACTGACGTCAGTCCGAACTGAAATAGGAGTGGCAAATTGCATTGGACACACCAGTTCTCGTCTGATCACTGAAGTTAAGCACCACAACCCCAGCTAGGACTGACATGGGTGGACGCTTGGGAAAACTGGGTACTGCTAATAGAGAAAAATCATCACATTAGTGAAGTCTCTGCATCAGAACTACACTATAGATGAGGATCTAATGACCTAGTAGTTGAAGGGTCCTAAAACACAAACAAACAAACTGAACTGACACACCAATGTGATAAAATTTCTTCACACCGTCAGTTAAAATTTTTGGTGTCAGCAAAACTTTTTTTTTGCACACACACATCAGTTTCGTGTGTGGGGGCCTTAGGAGAATTCCATTGTTGAATGACGCTTGGAAGACAAGCCCATTAATATGGTTGGTAGATAACGTTGCGGGTTGGCAGAGAACGTTGATTGGTAGAGAACGTTGGCATTGGTAGAGAACGTTGGCATTGGTAGAGAACGTTGGGGTTGGTAGAGAACGTTGGGTTGGTAGAAAACGTTTTGTGCTGCAAATTCCCCCTCCTACACCTACGTTCTCCTCTCCCATGAGCAGCTTCCAAAGGGTTCATCCTGTTATGGCTGCTTGGCCTACTCCCCAACCCGTTAGTGTAATGTAGACATAGACATGTAACTATTGCATTGGAAGTGTGGCCAAGTTGCATTGGAAGTGTGGCCAAGTTGCATTGGACACACCAGTTCTTGTGAGATCACTGAAGTTAAGCAATGCGAACCCACGTTAGTACCAACCCTTATCCTTCACCCCCTACACCTACTGCTTCCTCCCCCACAAGCAACCTCCTAAGGGTTCAGCCTGTTATGGCTGGTTGGCTTAATCCCACATAACATAACAAATCGACAATTATGCACCATTTGTCATCTTTACCCACCAAATGCAGGGGACTACACCATGGACTTGAAGAGGGTCTAAGGTAGCTGAGTTCATGAAGACGTTTGAAGTCCTCTTTGGCTGCCTTGAGCTTTGCAGGGTCCAGTCGTCTTGTTTTAGGATGTACTGTTGGCCCCTCAGTGATAACAATGTGATGTACCACTGAGTGAGTGATGCTAGCAGAAGCCAACCATGGAATGATTATGTCTCAAAATTTGTATTTGGGCCAATACTCAATAATTATCTTTAGTATGAGTCTGGACAAGTACCAGTGTACCAGAGACTGTGAGATCCATGACTTTGCATGTAAACTATGTCAACTAACATCCATGACCAGATTATAGTGAGCCAGAAAATCCACTCCTATAATGGCATGTGTGATATCTGCAATCACAAACGTCCGTGGCAATGACTGCCTCAAACCTAGGTCGAAACTAATTTGGCAAACCCTAAAGTTGTTTATTACCATCTGGTTTGCTGCATATAGTTGAAAGTCGCTGGGTGTCAGTGACTTGGGATTTATTTTTGTTTCAGGCAGAACACTAAATCCTGTGCCCACAAATAAAAGGTGACTGGTTTTGTGGTCAAAATCATCCTGCACCTCAAAAGATGATTGTCCTACACGTTTTCCTGATTACTGGGACATGGAGGTAGGCACCTGCAAGCTTTGCTCCCAAAGGTTCTATTATACCAGCAGGAGTTTGGCATGGCGTTGGTATTCCAAACCGGTTGAGGCTTGGAATAGGTTTGGGAGTGCGAACGAGCAAAACGACGTCTATCTGAAGAAAACGAACACACATTAAAACTCAGAAGATCTGTCACTCTGACACTCTGTCGTTCAACTGTTGATAAGGTACCTGCATGTAGTAAGAGGTGACAAAAAGGGGTGACTTTTTCTTGCCCCTGACTGGACAACACCACTATCGTCTTTGCCCATGACTTGTGTTCTGCATGGGACGATACCAACATTGTGGTTGTTCGTGTCCTATCAGTGTCAGTTACTTGATAATTGTATGACTTGTTCGTGGTCGATGTAGGTTCCTTACTGAGGTGACCATAAACAAACGCCTACCCGCGTGTTGGCCATGCGTGGAGACCCACACCCCTGGGAAAAGTGGATCCTGGTGATTGAGGAGGCGCATGTCCTACAATGTCTCTGAGCCACCTCTGAGCACCGATGTCTTCAGCTGATGGAGACATGTACTGCTCCAACAAAGAGGCCGCGTTCCCCCCGCAAGCCAACTGGATCAGGGAACGAACCTGTGGCGTCTATGGCATCAGCACCTTAAGGTGCAGGGTTCCAAAGCCGATGCACCGCATGTTCCTGCATCTAAGAACTTAGGTGCAGTCCAACCACCATCTATACCTTCTTCCTATCCTCCCCAGTTTATTTCCATCTCTGGGGAGGATGGAGCAGCCTTTAGGAAGGCGTCGCCCTTCCTTATCGCGAAGCCATCAAGGGCATTGCCAGTGACGTGACTTCCGTCAAGAAACTGTGCAATGGCACCTTGTTGGTGGAGCCATCTGCCCCTCACCAGATAGAGGCATTACTTAAACTGCGGAAGCTCGGTGATATCCCCGATGTGGTTGAACCCCATCGCACCTTAAACACCAGTTGAGGTGTGGTGCGGTGCCCTGACCTAAACAGGGAATCAGAAGAGCAGATAGTGGAGGAGCTCAGGGACCAGGGTGTGGTGGTTGTCCGCTGCAACCTCAGTCCGACAGGATAGAGAATCCTGCCCATCTGACACCTTGGTGCTGACCTTTGATAGCCCCAAGGTGCCGGAGTACATCATGGTTGGCTACCTCCGCTTGCCTGTCCGTGCCTTCATCCTGAGCCCGCTTCAGTGCATCAAGTGCCAGCGATATGGCCATGGACAGAATTCGTGTTCTGCCAAGGCCGTGTGTGGCACCTGTGGACAGGGTGACCACCGAGTAAGACTGCACCTTTTTGTGTTAACTTTAAGGGCAACCACCCCGCCTCCTCTCGGGATTGCCCCACTTGGCTGCAGGAACGTGTGATCCAGGAGTTGCGTGTCCAGAAGGGAATTAGCTTTCCAGATGCACAGCAGCTGCTAGCATTGCCAGGGACCCCCAGTCATGGGGTGTCCTATGCAGGTGCTGCCAAGGCAGCTGCCATTTTCTCTGTCTGTACCCAGACGGACACCCTACCTCAGCTCCCCCAATCATTCGTTTCACGTCCGCTAGGGGCCCACAGGGTTAAAGGGGTGCCAGTCTCTGCCAGCATTGCCTGCCAGATGGACCCCGACCCCATTTCGATGGCCTCTTCTGGCTCCACCACCGCCTCTGGCCCATGCATGGCCCCCAATGATGGCGGTGACAGCTTCTTTGGAGGCCCCAGATTCCACTCATCAAAGAGAGTCATCTCCCTTGAAGGCCTCCCTCCCTGTCTCAGCCCAGCCAGCCCCCTCCATGGAGAGGGTGGTGGGTGAGACAGGAGGAAAGAAAGTAGAGACACATACAACTTCCATAGTGGGGCGGGTGTCCTTGGTTCGTCCACCCAAGCTCTCTAGCCAACGGCCGAGAACACGGGGTTGTTTCCTGCCCCAACTGGGGCAAGATGGGTATTCCTCCTTCAAAATGGAGGAGGATGAACCAATTTATGGCGTCCCTCCCATTTCTGAAGTGGCACGGAGAAAAGGGAGGAATAGAAACAAGCAGCCTAAGTCCACTTGATGGTAAATTTCCTACAATGGAACTGTCACAGGTTTTCCCACAAGAGGGACGAGATCGCATTGCTTATCTTGAGGCACAACCCTGTCTGCATCTCCCTCCAGGAGATCCTGTGTCACAGTGATACCCCCATTTTGTTACAGGGGTACACTGTATATGCAGACACCTGGCAGCAAGGAAGCCAACCTGTGGGAGGGGTGGCTATCCTTATCCGGAATGGATGCATTCATGTGCCAGTGGCTTTGCAGACGCCTCTGCAAGCATTAGCGGTCTCATTGCAACTGGATGTGCCCACCACTCTATGTTCCCCCTACATGCCACCTGGGATTGATATACCATGGGCAGATCCCAACTCCCTCAGTGCCCAGCTTCCAAGACCCTTCATGATAATGGGTGATTTTAATGCCCATAATCCCCAATGGGGCTCGGACAGTCATAACCCCCGGGGGCGACTTGTGGAACAATGGGTGTCACACAATGGCCTCATTGTTCTAAACACAGGCGCCTCCACACATGTCATGAGTGCCACTGGTGGTCTCTCATGTATAGACATATCCATCTGCTCTCCTGGGTTGGCACCAGGTTTGCAGTGGGAAGTCTTGTCAGACCCTTGTGGAAGTGATTACTTCCCCATCAGGATTGGAAGTGGAGATGGGGCATTACCCCAACACCCACCATGGAGGTGTCTGGTTCCGGAGGACTGGGAGGAGTTCGCCCACTGTATCTACTTTTGCCCACAGTGTGATTTTGATGGGGTCAACGACCTAGTGAGTAACTTCACAGAGGTGGTGGTCGGGGCGGCATTGGCATCTATCCCCAGAGCTCATGTAACCCACCACGAGCATGGGTGCCATGGCAGACGGAGGATTGTCGGAGTGCGATTCGGGCTCATTGATGAGCCCTTTGCAGCATCCAATCCCGTCCTACCAAGGCCAACTGTATCGACTATCTCCGAGCCAGGCATATGCATGGCAGGTGATAAAGGAGGCCAAACGCTCCTCATGGAGTCAGTATGTCTCCTCACCCATCCGACGCCCTCCAAGAAAGTCTGGGAAAAGCTGAAGAAGATCTAACAGAGATATTTACCATCATGTGGCTCCAGTCTCCTTGTACAAGGGAGACCTGCCGTGTGAGGTGGCTGAGGAACTGGCAAGGACGTTTCCAGCCGTCTCCAGTTCCCAGCACTACCCGGCAGCATTTATGCAGATTAAAGAGGCTGCAGAACGCTACCCAAATACTGTTGCTGGGGGTGTGTCGCCGAGGGGTATAACAATTCATTTACCCCTTGGGAGCTGCAGGCAGCTCTAGCAAAAGCCAGGGACACTGTCCCTGGACCACATAGCATCCACTGTCAAATGCTACGACACCTACCAGAGACAGGCGTTAGTTACCTCCTCGAGGTAACTGCAAAAACCTGGGAAGGATAGTAGCCTTCCAACAAATTACAGACCCATTTCAATGACGAGCTGTCTTTGCAAAACTATGGAACATATGGTTAATTAGCGCCTGGTGTGGTATCTGGAATGGCACCACCTGCTTGCCGATGCTGAATGTGGCTTCCGTGCTGGCAGGTCTCCAGTGGATCATCTGATCTCACTGTAGACTGCGGTACGTGAGGCCTTTCTCCACAGACAGCACCTGGTGCCTGTATTCTTTGATGTGGAGAAGGCATACGATACCACATGGCTCCATATCATACTGGAGACCTTACACCAGTGGGGGTGCAGTGGGTAACACCTACTCCTTGGTTTTCCTGCAGGAGAATGGTGTCCCACAGGGGAGCGTCTTGAGTGTGATGCTCTTTGCTGTTGTGGTGAATGGCCTACCATCCTCCGTTCACCCCTCCCAGTAAAGTCGTCCCTATTTGTGGACGACCTTTCTCTTACGTGCCAGGCTGCCATGATGCACAGCATTGAGCGCCAGCTGCAACTGGCAATAAACAGTGCCAACGAGTTTGCCACCTCTTGTGGCTATAAGTTCTCCCCTGAAAAACTACTGTCATGCACTTCTGTCATAAGCAAGGGCTTCACCCTGAGCCAGTGTAGCAGCGGCCTGGTTTCTTGGTCTCCGTTTTGACAGCCGTCTGACATGGGTCACACACTTGAAGGATCTGAAGGCTAAGTGCCTTCGCTCCCATAATATTCTGTGGTGCTTGCAGGGAACTGGTTTTGGGGCAGATCGAACGGTGATGCTTCAACTCAACTAACGTCTCGATTATGGCTGCAGCTTATATGGCCTGGCCACCCCGTCTACTCTCCGGATGTTGGACAGTGTTCATCACGCTGGCATCTGGTTGTCCATTGGGGCGTTCCACACAAGTCCAGTACTCAGCCTTTATGCTGAGGCTGGTGAACCACCACTGGCTGTGTGGTGGCAGACTTGGCAGCGGCATACATTTTGTGGCTGAAAGGTCAGCCGCAGCAACCTACACACCCAGCCGTCTTTAGTACCACTATGACATGGCCATTCGACCGCCGCCCAGGTGTTCCCCCTCCATTCCGTGTGTGGTGGATGGACGGTCTTACTGGCCTGGGTGTGACTCTGCCTAGGGTGCAGCCTGTACTGCTGGCCTCTGTGCCACCCTGGACAGTGTCAGAGCCAAGTTTAGATTTAATGCTTGCAGCCTTACCCAAAAGCAGTACCGATAGGTCAGTGTAACAACAAGAGTTTGGACGCCTCTCTGTGACCTATCGGTGCCATGTTTTTATTTACACGGATGAGTCGAAGGATGGCTCTTCGGTGGGTCTGTCAGTCTTTACAACTGGTCATTTCATAGGGGGCCGCCTTCCAGGCGTCGCAAGTGTTTTTACTGCAGAATTCACAGCTCTGCACAGGGCATTTCACTCTCTCAAAGAAGCCAACCCACCTCGATCCAGTATCAAACCAGGAACTTGAACCTGGCACACTGCCTAATTTAATTGTGATTTATATAAAAAACCCTATACAATGAAATAAAAAAATCTCTCCAGCACTTGGCTGTACGCAAAAAAGCAGGAAGCTAGTGAAGTTCACTAGAGAAAATCCGGAAAATGCAAGGCCTGGTGACGGAAGATAAGGCTTAATTGTTCCTTGATAACCTTCTGCCTTGGAAAAGGCACAAAAATGCTCAGAGAAAATCAATTGAAATGTAATTTGAAATGAATATTACAACAAAAAAGGCAAATATCCGGGCTTGATCTCAACTGAAATATTATTAACCAGATGTATTTCCAAATACGGGTGTGAAAATCCAACAATACATCTCACCCTTCTTTGAAGCTCATTTATATAAATTCGATGAACTGAAATTTTAATTTGCCAAGAGTTCAATATAGCTACATACCTGAAGGTGAAGGCTACATAGAAATAATTTCCGATTTTTGAAGCTAGATATGGAAACTTAGGACACTTTTAGGACTGAAAATAACTGCAATCAGACCATGTCATCTTAACTGCAAAGTAAGGGTTCAAATGCATCTTGTTATGTTGCACAAGGCAGTTCACACACCTGTAAATCAGCTAGAGAATGAAACAGGAGGATATACGGGGCCCAGTACAACCCCAGATTTTATCTCTTGGACACTTTTATTTTTCAAATTTCTGCCAAGTTTTGTGCTCTCTAGCCCCACTGTGCAATGGTCTGATGGGCTCTCCATAGGAGAATCTGGTGCACAACAAAACAACAAACTCAGTGCAGTAAAGGACTCCCAACCTCTTGGGATTGCATTGCCATTACTCACAGAGGGAAGAAATTGTACTTGCCAGGCAGAGAATTGGCAACTATGGCCGAACTATGATGTGTCGATTGCTGGGAACCTCTCACAGTGGTGCATAACTTCAGTCATTGTGAGAGTTTCTGTGAACTACAATACTGACTGGGAGTAGGTTGGCAACTCCCACCCTGGTCTCTTTCACAAAATCTGAAACCTTGCCTTTTGCTTTTTTTATAACATTATCATTTTTATTGTACATCTTTATTTCTGTCTTATCACTTATCCTAGTGACAGTTTTGAAGATAAATGACCTAAAAACTTGAAGGTCAAGTTGATGAACTAAATAATTGCAACAATGAACTGAAATTTGTACTATCACTTTGCCCAGATTACCTCTTGAAATTTTTTGAAGAGGCCAATGATTAGAGTTATAGGATGTTTCAGCACTATCTCACAAGGTGCAGTTATACAGTGAGTGTAAAAAGTGATTGTATACTGACAATGACTGTAAAATGAAGTAAGCCAATTTTATAGAAAACAAATTTTTATAATTATTCCTTTGACCGTCCATTACAAAAATAAAATGAAAGAAGTAATAAATGGGAACAAAACTATTCATATATGAAAGCATTAAACGGCTTAATTTTGTGAGGAAAAAGTCATCATACAGACAGTTTTTCCTACTTTATATAGAATACTGTATACCTGATAGAATTAGGAATGAGTATATTAAAGGCAACCTGGGGGTGGTGGACATCGCCAAAAAAAAATAGGGAGAATAGGTTAAGCTGGTATGATCTCGTAATGAGAAGAGGGGAGGAGGAGCAAGTCATAGGAGGGAGTTGTGTGTAGCAGACGGGGGAGCCAAAGCAGACGTGGGAGCAAGTTGTGTGTATTGATATGGTGATGTGTGTGGTAGATGGGGACCTGGTAGGAGATAGGTGAGTGGAGGGCTAGAACCCACAGATCGGGATAAGGGTATGATGATGAGGGTATGAAGTCTTTTTTATGATTAATTTGAGAATCACATTTATATCTGTTCAACATGATTTGGGATTTTTCGTTTTATAATAAACAAATACTGTACAAAAAAATGACTGTTTGTTTGTGTTTTAGGGCCCACTGACTACAAAGGTCATTTGAGCCCAGAAAGACAGTCACCATGGTGGGGGTGTAAATGGTCATCCCACCATGATGGCAATAAATAAGTGCAAAAGCCCACTAAAAGTAATAAGAATAAAAAGGCAATAGCCAAATAAATATTGAAGAATAAATAAAGTGGCAAAAGCCAAAACAAAAGAAATAAAAAGGAAACATCCTAAGCCGACCAAGTTAAAATAGCAAAAGCCAAATAAGACAATAAAATAATGAGATAAAAGCCAGAACAGATACAAGAATAAAAGGCCAAGCAGCCAGAAAAGAAAATGTATATGAATAAAATTTTGTGAAAGAGGCCATCCTCTTTCACAATGACAAGCAAGCTCTCAACCCCCTGGGGGTATTCCCCAAGTGAGGTGGAGAACTCTGGACTGACTCCCAGTTGGCATCTAAATACACAATATTTCTCACAGTGACTAAAGATGTGTGCCACAGTGCTCCCAACAGAAGTCACAACATGGTTGATCCTCACCTGGTAGAATGTAGGAGTGCATGAGGAATGTGTGACTGATTCACAGCTGAGCAAACACAACCTCCTTTCTCTGTGACTGGTGGCACAAGGACACCATTGCACTGGAGTGTCCTTAAGTGTGCAGAGTTTGTTGGTGGTCTCTGCAAACCACTTGGACCGCCATTGTTCATGGGTGGCAGTGTTGGGTACTTCTGGAAAGTGGGCCACCTGACAACCATGGCATCCGCCCTCTCGTTTCCCATGATGCCAACATGCCCCAGGACCCACATAAACAACACTGTCTTGCCCTCCTTATGAATTGTAAGCCCAATCTGTGCACACTCTGGATGATGACATGTCTGCCATAAATGTTGTGCAACAGCTGAAGGGAGGATAGGGAGTCAGTCACAACAACGCAGTGTCTGTCATTCAATAATTCGATTAGTTCCAGTGCCCTGTTCAGAGATGTGAGCTCTGCAGTTAGGACACTGGTGACACCTGGAATGTGGCCGCCTATGAGATGACCAGTTATAAAGACTGACCAACCCACACTGACCCATCCGTGTAAGTAAAAACGAGGCCATGGTAGGTCACAGAGAGGCGTCCAAACTCTTGTTGGTACACTGACCAATCAGTACTGGTTTTGAGGTACTGGTTGCTGCAACCATAACGGCAGCACGAGCTGCACCCTAGGCAGAATCACACCGATGCCAGTGAGTCATCCACCACATGCCAAATGGAGGAGGAACCCCTGGGGCAGTGGTCGAATTGCCGTCACGGAGTGCAACTAAAAATGGCTGGGTGTGTAGGGTGCTGCAGCTGACCTTTCAGCCGAAAAATGTGTTCAGCTGTCAAGTACTGCCATGCACAGTCAGTGGCGGTTCACCAGTCTCAGCATAAAGGCTGAGCACTGGACTTGTTTGGAAAGCCTCAATGGACAACCAGATGCCAATGTGATATACACTGCCCAGCATCTGGAGAGTAGACGCAGTGGCGAGGCCATACATGTCGCAGCCATAATCGAGACGTGGGCATACAAGTGATCTACAAAGCCGATCTACATCACCGTTCGATCTGCCCCAAAACCAGTTCCCTGCAGGCACTGCAGAATATTCAGGGAGCAAAGGCACTTCGTCTTCAGGTCCATCAAGTGCAAGACCCATGCCAGTGAAGATGTCAAAATGGAGACCAAAAACCTGGCTGCCTCTACAATTGAGAGGAGCCCTTGCTTATGACAGAAGTGCATGACTGTATTTTGTCAGGGGAGAACTTATAGCCATGTGAGGTGGTGAACACGTTGGCACTATTAAGTGCCAGCTGCAGCTGACACTCAATGCTGTGCATCATGGCAGCACAGTACCTGATGGAAAACTCATCCAGAAATAGGGACGACTGTACTGGGGGGTGAACAGAAGAGGGTAAGCCATTCAATGCAACACCAAACAGTGTAACGCTCAAGACGCTCCCCTGTGGGACACCATTCCCCTGCAGGAAGGCCGGAGAGTAGGTGTTACCCATACACACTCTGAAGGTCCAGTCAGACAAAAACCTACTAAGGAGGAGGGGCAAATTACCCCTGAGCCCCCACCAGTGCAAGGTCTCCAGTATACCATGGCGCCATGTGATATCATATGCCTTCTCCACATCAAAGAAGACAGCCACCAAGTGCTGTTTGTAGAGAGAGGCCTCATGTACTGCAGTCTTGTATGTGATCAAATGATCCACTGGAGACCTGCCAGCACAGAAGCCAAATTGGGCATCAGCAAGAAGGTGTTGCCATTCCAAATACCACACCTGACGCCAATTACCCATGCATTCCATAGTATTACAGAGACAGGTCGTTAATGAAATGGGTCTGTAATTCATTGGAAGGCTACTATCCTTCCTAGGTTTTTGGAGTGGGATTATAGTAGCCTCCCGCCAGCCACCAGGGACTTCATGCTGCTGCCAAATGTAGTTTAAAACCTCAAGGAGGTAACTGAAGCCTCTCTCTGGTAGATGTCATAGCATTTGATAGTGGATGTGATCTGGACCAGGGGCAGTGTCCCTGTCCCTTGCTAGAGCTGCCCACAGCTCCCAAGGGGTAAATGGGTTGTTATAACCCTCAGCAACACCACCAGCGAAGTTAAGTCAGTAAAAATGCTGTCGTGTAGTGCTGGGAACTGGAGATGGCTGCAAACGTCCTTGCCAGTTCCTCAGCCACCTCACACGGCAGAAGTAAATGTCTCCCATGATAGTAAATACCTTCCCTGGATCTTCTTTAGCTTCTGCCAGACTTTCTTGGGGGGCGTGTGATGGGTAAGTGAGGAGATGTACAGACTCCATGAGGAGATGTACTGACTCCATCAGGAGCGTTTAGCCTCCTTGATTATCTGCCGTGTATAAGCCTGGGCTCAGAAGATAGTCGACATGATTGGTGTTGATAGGACGCGACTGTAAGATCCACCACCTCTATGAAGGACTCAATAGATCATAGACCCCATCAAAATCATGTAGTGGGTGGAAGTAGATATGATGGGCAAACTCCTATCAGTGCACCCAACACAGATACCACTGTGGTGGTTGTTATGGCAGTGCCCCATCTCCATTGCTAATCTTGATGGGGAATTGGCCACTTCCACACGGGTCCGATCCCAGGTGCCATCCCAGGAGAGCAGATAGATAGGTCGATACATGAAAAACCACCAGTGGCAGTCATCACATGCATGGGTGCACCTGTGTTTAGAACAATGAGGTCATTGTGTGACACCCATTGTTCCACAAGTATTCCTTGGGGGTTGTGACTCTCCATAATCAGGAAGGGTCTTGGAAGCTGGGCTGTGAGGGAGTAGAGGTCCACCAATGGGATATCAATCCCATGAGGCATGTATTGGGAACATAGAGTGGTGAGCACAGCCAGCTGCTGTGAGACCGCCACTTCCAGCAGAAGGGTCTGCAAAGTCACTGGCAAGTGCATGCACCTATTCCAGATAAGGATAGCCACCCCTCCCACATGGTGGCTTCCTTGCTACTGGGTGTCTGCATATGTGGTGTACCCCCATAACGAAATGGGGTATCACTATGGCACAAGATCTCCTGAGGGAGATGCAGACAGGGTTGTGTTTTGAGATCAGCATTGTGAACTTGTACCTCCTGTGGGAAATCCCTTGACAATTCCCTTGTTGGAGATTTACCATCATGTGGGCTTAGGAGGCTTATCCGTCCCATTGCAGAAAAGGGAGGGGTGCCTACAATTGGGTCTTCCTCCTCCATCTCAAAGAAGGAATCCCCATCTTGCCCCAGTTGGGGTATGCTGCCACCCAGTGCTTTCTGCCATTGGTCAGAGAGCCTAGGTAGATGAACCAAGGACATACACCCCACTGTGGGAGTGGGAGGTGTCCCTAGTTTCTTTCCTGCTTTCTCACCCACCAATCCCTCCGTGGAGGGGGCTGGCTGGCCTGGGCCAGGTATGGAGGCCTTCAAGAGAGATGCCTCCCTTTGATGAGAGGTATCTTGGCCTCTGAGGAGGCTGGCACTGCCATTATTGGGGGAGGGGGGCATGCATGGGCCAGAGGCGGTGATGGAGAAAGAAGAAGCCATGGAAATGGGGTCGGGGTCCGCCTGGCAGCCAACGTTAGAACAGACCTGGCACCACATGGGTCCTGTGGGCCCGAGTGGGCAACAGACAAATGAGAGGGGGAGTTGCAGTAGTGTGTCCATCTGGGTACAGACGGATGACACAGCAGCTGCCTTTGCAGCACATGCATAGGACACCCCATGCCTGGGGGTCCCTGGTAAGGCTACCAGCTGTTGCACATCTTGAAAGCTAATACACTTCTGGACATGCAAATCCTGGATTGTGAATTCCTGCAACCAAGTGGGGCAATCCCAAAAAGAGGTGGAGTGGTTGCCATTTTGGTTGATGCAAAAAGGTGCAGTCTTACAAGACTCAGGGGAGTGGTCTCCCTGCCCACAAGTGCCACGCATGGCCTTGGTAGAACATGAATTCTGGACCTGGGCATATCGCTGGCACTTGAAGCAACAGAGTATGTTTGGTATGTATGGACACAGTGGCCAGCAGAGGTAGCCAGCCATTATGTATTCTGGCACCTTGGGCCTACCTAAGGTCAGCACCAAGGTGTCAGAAGTGTGGGATTCCCAGAAGTGTGGTGGACAGCCACCACACCCTGGTCACTGAGCTCCTCCACTATTTGCTCCTCTGACTCCCCACGTAGGTCGGGATACGGCACCACACCTCTACTTGTGCTTAGGGTGAGAAGGGGTTTGACCACCATGGGGAAGTCACCGAGCTTCTGCATTTTCAGTAATGCCTCAGTCTGGTGGGCGCCAGATGCCTTCACCAACAAGGTGCTATTGTGCAGTTTCTTCACCAAAATCACATCACCAGGTACCCATGTGTTCCCAGGGTAGAATAGGCACCTTGCATACCAGCATGTCATAAGAGGCATCTAAAAGGGATTACTTTCCCATGCCCATGATTGGACAACACCACTATCGTCTTTGCCTGCGACTTGTGTCCCAGATGGCATGATACCATCATCGTGGTTGTTATTGTCCTTCTTGTGTCAATTACTGGATGACACTTCTATTATGCCTGGGCATGTTCTTGGTCGATGTAGGCTCCTCACTGAGGTGACCGTAAATAAACGCCTACCCACATGTTAGCCATGCATAGAGACTGATACCGTGGGAAAAGCGGATCCTGGTGATTGAGGAGGTGCATGTCCTGTGATGTCTCTGGGCCACCCCACACTGGTGTGGTTGCTGACAGACATCAAGGACTAAGGTTGTGACCTACAACCCCGATGCATCACTTTTGCCACAGTTTCCAGGGAAAACAGGCAGCCAAGGTGGATGCCCAGTCTTGGTCAATCAGCAAGGGATGCATGAAGTTTATGCCCCCTAGGGTTGCTGTGAATGGGCCGGCAGTCAACCCCGATGCCAATGGTCCAGTACACAGGGATTTTCCACCCTTGCAGTATCCTGCCCAAGGAATCTTGGCGACCCGAATGGGCGTCCCCATGTTGGGCTTGTTGGTGGGTGAGACATGCAGGCAACAAATCAGAGGCTGGGGGCCTCATGAAATAACCACTTCTGGGATTGATATCCCATGGGTGGACCTCGACTCTCTCACAGCCCAGCTTCCAAGACCCTTCCTGATTATGGGTAATTTTAATGCCCATAATCCCCAATGGGGCTCAGATAGTCACAACCCTGAGGGGTCCTTGTGGGACAATGTGTAGCCTCATTGTTCTAAACACAGGTGCCCCCATGCCACTTCCCCATGAGGATTAGCAGTGGAGATGGTCCACTGTCCCAACAACCACCATGGTGGTTTCTGCATTGGGCGGACTGGGAGGTGTTCACCCACCATATCTACTGTGTAATTTTCATGGGTTCAACGATTTAGTGAGTCACTTCATGCAGGTGGTGCTCAGGCATCCATCCCCCACAGCTCATGCAACCCACCATGAGCATGGGTGCCATAGTGGACGGAGGACTGTTGGAGTGGGATTCGGGCTCACTGGTGAGCCCTTTGCATCTTCCAGTCTCGTCCTACCAAAGCCAATCATGTTGACTATGTCTGAGTTCGAGCATATGCATGGTGGGTAATCAAGGAGGCCAAACGCTCCTCATGGATTAAGTACATCTCACTTACGCGTCACCCACCCTCCAAGAAAGTCTGGGAAAAGTTGAGGAAGATCCAATGAAGGTATTTACCATCATGTGGCTCTGTTCTCCTTGTGGAAGGGAGACATCTACTTCTGTCATGTGAGGTGGCTGATTTGCAGCCATCTCCAGTTCCCAGCACTACTTGGCAACTTCAACAAAATAAACAAGCTTCAGAACACCTTTTAATTAACTTCTCTGGTGGCGTTGCTGAGGGGTATAACAACCCACTTACCCTTTGGGAGCTGTGAGCAGCTCTAGCAAGGGCCAGGGACACTGCCCCTGGTCCAGTTAACATCCACTATCAAATGCTAAGACATCTACCAGACAAGGACGTCAGTTACCTCCTTAAGGTCTTCAACTACATTTTGCAGCAGCATGAAGTCCCTGCAGGCTGGTGTAAAGCTATTATAATACAAACCTATGGAAGGCATGCTCAATTCGTGCCCAGCGTGGTATCTGGAATAGAACCTCCTTCTTGCCAATGCCCTAAGTGGCTTCCAGGCTGGCGGCTCTCTGGTGGATCATTTGATCTCACTGGAGACTGCAATATGTGAGGCCTGCAGTACCTGCACGTACTCCTTGGCCTTCTTGCAAGAGAATGGTGTCTCACAGGGGAGCGTCTTGAGTGTGAAGCTCATTGCTGTTGTGGTGAACGGTTTACTGTCCTCCGTTCACCCCCAGTAAAGTAGTCCCTATTTGTGGAGAACTTTTCTATCAGGTGCCGGGCTCCCACAATGCACAGCACTGAGTGTCAGCTGCAACTGGTAATCAATAGTGCCAATGAGTTTGCTCCACGTCACATGGTCATGCACTTCTGTCATAAGCAAGGGCTCAACCCTAACCCTCAGCTTACCCTGAATGGCCACCTCTACCTCCAAAGCCATCTGAC
Organism: Trigoniulus corallinus; assembly: GCA_013389805.1. Taxonomy (NCBI): domain Eukaryota; kingdom Metazoa; phylum Arthropoda; class Diplopoda; order Spirobolida; family Trigoniulidae; genus Trigoniulus; species Trigoniulus corallinus. The sequence continues at coordinate 30,608,591 of JAAFCE010009126.1, forward strand.
ATGGGCCCTGCATTTAAATTAGCTGAAAGCTAAGTCCCCTCTCCATTTGGTGTGCAGTGGATGGATTGTCTCACTGGCCTGGGTGTGACTCTGCCTAGGGTGCAGCTTGTGCTGCCGGCCTCTTCACTGTCCTGGACAGAGCCAGAGACAAGTTTTAATTTTATGCTCTGAGCCTTTCCCATAACCAGTTGTACAAATCACTATACCAACCAGAGTTTGCACAACAAACTGATATGCCGTTACACAGACTCCTCTTCTATCAGGAGCAAATCCCCATTCAGCAAGTCTTATAATGTGTCGTGCCAAGCGATTTTCATTATCCATTCCCAATACACCTATATGCAATTGAGAAAAATAAATATTTTTTTCTCTTTTTTATGCAATGTAGCTGTGAAATTGAATAATTTTGATGTGATGCAGTATTTACCATCAGGTCCCATTCTGGTTTTTAAAATAATTCTACTCTTCAGTCTTCTTGTCAATGTCCTAGCTGGGATTCCATAATGCCTTTCAGCTTCCCTCAATCCAATTGTCCCATTCTTTAATTTATTTATTGCCTCAACAAGACTAGCTGTGGTCCATTGCCCTCTTGGTTTAGCACTGCTAAAGGAGGACCTGCCGGGGAGGACGGTCTCACTGGCCTGGGTGTGACTCTTCCTAGGGTGCAGCCTGTGCTGCTGGCCTGTGTGCCGCCCTGGACAGTGCCAGAGCCCATATTTGATTTTGTGCTAGCAGCCTTCCCCAAAACCAGTACCGATAGGTCAGTGTACCAACAAGAGTTTGGACGCCTCTCTCTGACCTATCGGGGCCATGTTTTTATTTACACGGATGGGTTGAAGGATGGCTCCTCGGTGAATTGGTCAGTCGTTACAACTGGTCATCTCATATGTGGCCGCCTTCCAGGCATCACCAGTGTCTTAACTGCAGGCTGTTAGCAGTGCACAGGGCACTGGAACTCATCCTATTATTGAATGCCAGATACTTTGTTATTGCGACCGACTCCCTATCCTCCCTTCAGCTGTTGCACACCCTTTATGGCAGACATGCCATCGTCCAGGGTGTGCACAGTTTGCTGCTCGTGATTCATAAGCAGGGCAAGACAGCGTTGTTCATGTGGGTCCCGGGGCATGTTGGCATCATGGGCAATGAGAGGGTGTACGCCCATGCCCATCAGGTGGCCCACTTGCCAGATATACCTAACACTGCTGTCCCCTCCTCTGATGCTCTCCTGAAGGTGCAGCAGGCCGTCCATGAACCATGGCGGGCCCAGCGGTTTGCGGAGACCACCAACAAACTCTGCACACTTAAGGACACCCCATAGCACTGGGGCTCCTCGTGCCGCCAGTCGCAGAGGGAGGAGGCTGTGCTTGCTCGGCTTCGGATCGGTCACACTTTCCTCACCAACTCCTACAATTTTACAGGGTGAGGAATTTATTGTTGTATTGGTTTGGCTTTTGCCTTTTTATTTCTGCGTCTGTTTTGGCTTTTGCCTTTTTATTTCTGCATCTGTTTTGGCTTTTGCCTTTTTATTTCTGTCTTTTTTGGCTTTTCCCATGTTTACTGTAATTACTGTTTTGGCTTTTGCCGTGCTTATTGTTATGACTGTTTTGGCTTTTGCCGTGCTTATTGTTATGACTGTTTTGGCTTTTGCCACTTTTATTGTTATGTCTGTTTTGGCTTTTGCCACTCATATTGTTATGTCTGTTTTGGCTTTTGCCACTTTTATTGTTATGTCTGCTCTCGTTTTTGCTGCCCTAACTTTTATTTCTGTTTTGGCTTTTGCCTATAATTATTCTTTGATATTTATTTGGCTATTGCCTTTTGTTAGTGTTAGTTTCAGTGGGCTTTTACCCTTATTTATTGCCATAATTGTGGGAAGGCCATTTACACCCCCACCATGATGATTGTCTTTCTGGGCCCTAATGACCATTGTAGTCGATGGGCCCTAAAACAAAAACAAACAAACAAATCCTCACTTACCTACCACATGCCCTCCAAAAAAAGTTTGGGAGAAGATGAGGAAGATCCAGGGAAGGTATTTACCATCATGTCGCTCCAGTCTCCTTGTGCAAGGGAGACATTTACTTCTGCCATGTGAGGTGGCTGAGGAGCTGGCAAGGACTTTTGAAGCCATATCCAGTTCCCAGCACTACGTGGCAACATTTATACACACCAAACAGGCTGAAGAACACCACTCACTTAAATTTGGCTGGTGGTGTCATTACCCCTTGGGAGCTGTGAGCAGCTCTAGCAAGGGACAGATTCACTGCCCCCTGACCAGATCACATCCACTATCAAATGCTATGACATCTACCAGACAAGGGCTTCAGTTACCTCCTGAATGTTTTCAAGGGAGGCTACTATAATCCCACTTCAAAAACCTGGGAAGGATAGTAACCTTCCATTCATTGATGAGCTATCTCTGTAAAACTATGGAACACATGTTAATTGGCACCTCGTGTGGTATCTAGAATGGCACCACCTTCTTGCTGATGCCGAATGTAGCTTCTGGGCTGGGAAGTCTCCAGTTGATCATTTCACTGCACTGGAGACTGCAGTATGTGAGGCCTTTCTCAACAGACAGCATTTGGTAGCTTTTTTCTCTGATGTTGAAAAGGCATATGATACCACATCGAGCCATGGTATATGGGAGACCTTGCACTGGTGGGGGCTCAGGGGTAATTTGCCCCTCATCTTCCATAGCTTTTTGTCTGACTGGACCTTCCGGTTTTTGGTTTGGTTTGTTGGTGTTTAAGGTCCCGTCAACTACAAGGTCATTAGAGACCCGTCCACTGCATAGTTCTAGTGCATAGTCTGCACAGACACTACACTAATGCGACGATTATTGGGTATTAGCAGTACCCAGCTTTCCCGAGCGACCACCCATGTAAGTACTAACTGGGCTTGCGTTGCTTAACTTCAGTGATCAGACGAGAACTGGTGTGTCCAACGCAACTCGCCGCTCCCGTGGACCTTCCGAGTGCGTGTGGGTAACACCTACTCCTTGGCCTTCCATCTGGAGAAATGTGTCCCACAGGTGAGCATCTTGAGTGTGATGCTCTTTGCTGTTGTGGTGAACGGCTTACCATCCTCCATTCACCCATGGTACAGTCCTCCTTATTTGTGGACGACTTTTCTATCAGGTGCTGGGCTGCCATGATGCTCAGCATTGAGTGTCAGCTGCAACTCACACTCAATAGTGCCAAAGAGTTTGCCACCTCACGTGGCTAGAAGTTCTCCCCTGAAAAAACAACAGTCATGCACTTTGTTGTGAGGGTTCCACCCTGAGCCTCAGCTTACCCTGAATGGCCGACATGGGCCATTTGACATGGGTCTCACACTTCAAGGAATTGAAGACTAAGTGCCTTAGCTGCCTGAATATTCTGCAGTGCCTGCAGGGAACTGGTTTTGGGGCAGATCGAGTGGTGATGCTTTGGCTTTATAGATCACTCGTTCGTTCACATCTTGATTATGGCTGCAGTGTGTATGGCCTGGCTGCTCCATCTACTCTCCAGATGCTGGGCAGTGTATTTCATGCTGGCAGCTGGTTGTCCATTGGGGCCTTCCACACAAGTCCAGTGCTCAGCCTTTATGCTGAGACTGGTAAACTGCCACTGGCTGTGTGTCAGCAGTACTTGGTAGCTGCATACATTTTGCAGCTGAATGGTCAGCCACAGCACCCTACACACCCAGCCAATTTTAGTCACGCTGTGCAATGGCTATTCAACCACCACCCAAGGGTTCCATTGGCATGTGGTGGATGGATGGTCTTACTGGCCTGGGTGTGACTCAGCCTAGGTGCAGCCTGTACTGCCAGCCTCTGTGCTGCCCTAGACAGTGCCAGAGCCAAGTTTCAATTGGATGCTGGCAGGCTTCCCCAAAACCCTTACCAATAGGTCAGTGTACCAACAAGAGTTTGGACGCCTCTCTTTGACCTATTGGAGACATGTTTTTATTTACATAGATGGAGTCGAAGGATGGCACCTCAGTGAGTTGGTCAGTCTTTCAACTGGTCCTCTCATAGGGGGCTGCCTTCCAGGCATCACCATTGTCTTAACTGCAGAGCTCACAGATCTGCACAGGGCACTGTAGCTCATCCAATTGTTGAACGACAGACACATCATCGTTGTGACGGACTCCCTATCTTCCCTTCAACTGTTGCACACCCTTTATGGCAGACATGCCATCGTCCAAGGTGTGCACAAATTGCTGCCCATGATTCATAAGCAGGGCAAGACATGTTCCAGGGCATGTTGGCATCATAGGCAATGATGACTGCATGAGCAGATGCCCATGTGGATGCCATGACATTTGAAGCAACCTGTCTTGTGGAATCTTGAAAGGAAAGGTTACCATAGTGGAGAATGTGTGAATCTGATTCTGAGTAATTTTTTATGTAGATGAGATATACAATTCATTGGGGAGCTTGAGTGATATGGCAGTGTACAACGTAAATTATGCAAAATAGACAAATTTACTCTGTACACCAACGTCCCAAACAAGCTCCCAATTGATGAAATGAGCCCAAAGGAAGTAAAAGAAATAACCTATTTTTCACTGGTAAGGCCAATTATGGAGTACTGCAGTCCAATTTGGTTTCCCTTTAGGCAGGGTATAGCTTGGGATATTGAAATGATCTAAAAAAGGGCAGAAGAATTGTGCTGAATTGCTTCTCTCGTACATTGAGTGTCTCAGGCATTATCACAGAATTAGGGTGGGACTTATTGCCTCAGAGGCTGGTTTCTGATAGCATTAAGCTTTTTTACAGACTGTTGAAAATTAGGTAAATGAATACTCCTGGTGGAAGCTTATCCCTTGCAGACTATAAAGGGAAATGATCATCCATGCAAATTGAATGAGAGCAGGGCACAAACAGATATATTACTAGTCTTTTCTTGCAAGGGTTATTTGACAGTGGAATGCTCTTAGTGAGGATAACGGGAGGAAGTTTCTGCAAGAAGGTGCCATTATTGCAGGTATGGAAAATATGACAGATTAGATGTTAGGCTTCGAATTCCTTGGTGTTCAATGTTTTAGTAATTAGGAATTATAGTCATTCTCTCCACTGCCAAGTTGGCCTATCAGGGCTGCTTGCAGTATATACAATTAGAATTAGAAATCATAATTCACACAATATCTGATAAACTGAATTGCAATAAATGCATTATTCCCCATACATTTGAAAAATGCATTTTGCTGCATGGTCTCACCATGTAATACCACACTCTTGCCACCATGGTTTTTTACACTTTCAGAGCTGAAAGCATGTGGCCATGCTGGGCACTAATGATAGAGAATGGCATAATGTTGTAAACGCATGCCCGCTCATCTCTAGATGCTGCCATTTAGGACGTAGCGAACTTGCCATTTTTAACCTGATCACACGTGGCAGGTGGCAACTATCTACTTGCTACTTTGCCCACTGTGAAGCAGCCTTAAAATGACAGTAATAGATATTGGGACCTTCACCATTAAATGTCGCCACTGTGTATACTAATATTATGCATAAAACAAAACTCTATCTCTTTTTAGCTTATCTCCCATTTCCCTACTCTTCCCATGTTTATTACCAGTATTTTCACTACCATAACACCAACACAAAACTCTATTAATCCTTTTGCTCCATTCAACGATCCTATTCTTCATATCCTTGAAAAATAATAGATCAAGGTTGTACTATAACCTAAAGGAATTATCACAATCACTGATTATTTAATTATTGATCACATTATTTAATATCTGAGAATCAACAATCAAAGTACATGGCAAGCATTGCAATCGTTACTAACAAAATCTAATCATATTTTACAATACAAAAATGTGAGGTGTTCTATTATTCAGAAATGCACCATTTGCTACATTTTAAGGTAGTAGTCAGTTGTTTGTGGATTTCTCAAATAGAATGCTATTAAGATCTTGAAAGTAACACAAATAACACTTAGCTGCCAATGGTCAGTCAAAGATGTTAATGGTCAGTTATCAAGAGATTATAGATTTCGTGAAAATACAACTGCATTTTCGCATTTGTTACAAACTTCACATTAATATTTATTACCTCAATGTATATGTACAGGCGCGGATCCAAGGGGGGTTTTGGGGTTGCAACCCCCCCCTAAATTTTGGGTCGTTATTGACACTGACAAATGAAAATTGCGTTTCCAATCGCTGCCTATGGCTCAACCCCCCCCCCCTGCAACCTCCCTGACGAAAATCCTGGATCCGCCCCTGTATGTAGATGTATTGAAATTACAGAAAACTGAAACAGTGGATTAAAAGATATAAATGCTATCCCAGAAACTTGTCTGGCAGCTTTGTTTTCCTAGAAAATTTTCTGCTTGCACCCATGACAATGGGGGATCCTAGACTGATGCACTATACACATCCAATCGTTTCACAGTTGTATAATACACTTTGAATAATTGACAAAAGTCACATTATGACTGCAATTCTGAAGTTGTGCTACAAAATATTTTAACTATGCACTAGTTGACTTATCACCTATTCGTCCTGCATTTGAATTAAAGAATTTTCTACTGCTAGAGTTCAAAATTTTGGGAAACTTTGGCCACACATTGATGCATCTTTGACTCCATTTCTATAATTAAAGCTATGCACATATTAATTGTGGATCAAACAAAAATAATTATTTTTGGAATTAAAGGAGGAAAAACAAAACAATTAATTCCATGGTCTATTTTCAACGAACCTTGTAATTAAATCAAATGCGACCCTGGGTTGATCATATGGAACCATGTGACCTGCATCTCGAACCATAACTTCTACGAAATTAAAACTGGGCTTTGCATACCCAGCAATCTCCTGGTCAGTAGGGGTCACTTTCCAAATGATACGCTCTGCATTCTGATAATCTGAAGCATGAGCCCACTGAAAGGTATTTATCATTGTGAGAGTAAATATGTAAGGGATGATGAGATCCAGTTGACCATTATATAACATTACTCTATAGTTATTGTCCAGAAGGGATTCTATCAAAGGTTTAGTGCTATTCATAAAATCTTCAAGGAAATATGATTCAACTTTACCCCCATCACTAAATGTCAAATTGCCAACATGAAGAGAATTTCTAACTTGTGGATCCTTTAAATATTCCTCGTAATAACCTGTGTCACTCGGTTCAACGTTATCCAAAAAATTAAAATAATAATCAAAGCCAGTACAGTTATAAAAATACGTAGGATATGGATAAAAATCTCCATTCAAGAGCATGTCAAAGATTTCGAAGGCTTTCAAAAGCTCTCCATCTTGAATATATTGAACCATTTGAGCTTGTTCGGATAAGTAAAAAGCTCTTTGAGAGTCATCAATCAGACCTAAGTAATATAAATAATCTCCATAATCATTTTGAGTGATTGGGTCGACAAGAGCGTTGCCAATGGCTATCCCTTTCAGGTTAATGGATATCTGAGCTGTCGGATTTTCATTGTGGATTTTATATGCTATTGATGGTACATATTTGCCTAATAAATGCATAATCAAAAATATTACAATTCATTAGCAAAACAAGTATTAATATCACAAATATACTTTTATGAAATCAATGACATAAATCAATAATTAACTACAATTGCTCAATAAAAGAACACCCCATACGGGTGACAGAGGTATAGGATAGGCAGAATCGGGCCTTCAGAGCAGAGATCACTGAAGGACGGGCCCCACTTCGATGTTTTAACAGTTAATCAAAATTAAACTTCAAATCAGTGCCGCATTTACCACTAGGCTAAGTAGGCTGTAGCCTAGGGCTTCAACATTTAGCAGACTTTAAAACTTAAGTGAAGGGCCTCATAATTGAAATAGCTTAGGGCCTTTCAATATCTAAATCCGGCACTCCTTAAGATCCTTTGGGATAGAAGGGGCAAATGCAAACAGCAAAAGTTCAACTCGAAGAGACATTTCAAGTTATCTGATAATCGAAATTTATTATCGACATTTTCAATTTTCAATTTTTCATTGGGATTTCTGATTCTGACAGTATTAAGGTTTGGTTGGGTCTTTGCCCTAAAACACCAACCAACAATCGGTTGGGTCTTTCATGGGATTGCAGATTCTGGTGTAAAATTAAAGGATTCCAATGTAAGGGAAGTTCAGTGATAAACTTTTCCAAGGTATATATATGTGAGCGGTTAAATTTTAACGAAGTTCTTTCTCTAAATGTGACACAACGTCTACTATGACTTACCCTTCTCTGATCTCAAATGACCTTACTAATTGACCATTTTAAGATGAAAGTTGACTTTAGAAGTACTTTCATCATTCATACTTGATTTTGAAACCTTCCCTCATCATCATCATACCCTTATCCAGCCTGTGATAGGGTTGGGTTTGTGGGTTCTAGCCTTCCACTCATCCCTATCTTCCACCAGGAGCACTTCCAACGTATGGACCTAATTGACCTAACAAGCTCCCCTCTTCCCTCTTCTCATCACGTGTCTAATCCACCTCAATCTACTCTCCCTCATATTTTCCATGATATTCCTATTTCTATTTCCTATTTTGAGCAGCACTTGTCACCCCACTCATATACTGCAGCATTCACATCTTGGCTACTTGCATTCTACGTATGTAGTTCGTTCTCTCTACCCAACAGTCTGATCCATCTAGCTTGTTTTGGACCCTGGTATCACAGAGAACTCCATTGATTTTATGGGTCATATCTGAGTATCACATCTCAGTCTAAATTTTGAATCCTTCCTCAGGCTTTTGTAAAATAAACCAGTCCTTCTAACAATGCATAGAGAGCCCAAAATACCTAGACAGGTGTGCCCCTCAAGAGGTCCTGTGGCTGTCTGCTAAGGGGGTGTATGGGATGGCCTTTAACGTCTGCCATAAATTTACAAGCAAGGTTACTTACCAGCATATGATTCTCCAGTAATGTAGAATTCATTAGCATTATATTCAGAAAAGAGAGCAAAGAACTGGGTAAGTGCAGAATACAAGTCTCTAGCCACACCATCTTCATTTGTTACATAGCCATCATCGCTATTAGTAAAGCTGAAACCTGACGCATTTACAGCATTTTAAGCAAACTTAATATCAGAAATGAATAGCCATTAATACAAAAAAGAAGAAACATTACCTGTTCCCACTGGGTTATCAATGTACAGCACATTGTAATTTGTAGCCCAAGTATAATTTCTGGGCTGAAGTTTAATATCACTATCAACAGAGAAAGGTCCGTTTTCCACAAATAGACCATACATATCTGTTGATCCAGGTCCTCCTTGTAGCCATAATAGAACTGGTGCTGTTTCATGATTATTCTATTGGGAAGAATATAAAACAAAACAAGAATTAACCCATAAATGCCCATAAGGAAACTGGCAAGAAGTTTGATAAGTTTGCATTATAATATTAATTAGAATATGATGAAATAATATTACAGTGAAAGCAAAAAATATTATTCTACTCGCATTTTGCTTTTACATGGGTGTAATCAGCTGAGTACACTGGGCACCTGTGAAAATCCACAAAACACGTTCTTCCAAAGCATAGTGCTTTTTCATAATTTGCACATTGCCATCTTATTCACACACTGCTGTCCTTCCACCATACAAAAAAGCAATTCACTTCATAATTAAAAAATTCAGATCTCTTACATTTTTTAAAGTCTTTTGTGTATGTGAATAGGCATTTTTAGTACGATTCTCTCTCTAACAGTTGCTGTTACACAATATCCATCTTTACATAGTTACTGATCAAACTGTGGATAGTAAAAAAATTGTCAAAGGAAGTATGTTCAGTAGATGTAACTCATGCTTTCCTGAGAAGAATCTTGACCATTGTAATGGTGCTTTTCTATGTTATTGGCCTTTCCACAGAAAATACCGTAATTATTCTAATAAACGGCGCGCCGTTTATTTTTCAAAGGCCTTTTTGTTGCGCCGTTTTTAGATTGGGCCGTTTATTATTTTTTTCAATTTATAAATGGAAACTTTTTAGCCAGACAAGTTGATTTCATTAATTTTGATTTTTGCTGACACCACTCTCAAATCTGAATTTATTGGTAAAATGAAATTGAGAAAAATAATCAATGGTTCATTTAAAATTTAAATCGTTACCCTAGATTTAGATAACTGTAGAGGTTTAGCCAAAGGACAATTACCATCATTCTCAGTGGCAGAAATTCCCAACAATTTAAATGGTAACGAATTCTTTCTCTTCGAAACTTTTCTTTCAAAAATATCTGCACTAAAGCTTAGTTTACGTGAGCAAACAACTTGCACAAGTACTGCCGATTGTAACTTGTGTAAGCATTTACATGAGTATCGAACATGTGTGCAAGTAGTGTCTGAAAAAACTGGAGAGCACTTGCCAGCAAATTATTGCACTGATGTTTACACCATATAGTGGATAGTGTGATTGCTTGCTTGCAATGCTCAGAAACAAAAAAATATCATTATAAACAATTTGAACAATTTTAATGCGGTGGTTAAGGCAAATAAATGTTTTGCTCTTTATGCACTGCATATAGCATTTCCTGCGCTTCGTATGGCCATTTAAACTTTACACAGTTGCGACACAGGGGTACAGGAGTACCCCATCCAACCTTATTCGAATAATGAAAAGCAATTAACCACCCATCTGTGACTTATTAGGAAGTCCAACCTATCATGTGAAAATACTGTGAGTCACATTGCGCCAGGGTCACCCACAGAGGAAGAAAAACCCTGGGGAACACCAGTACCTCTGTTCAGGCATGAGCCTAATTCCTTATTGCATTATAGTTATTGTGCAATAGGTCAGACACCATGCAATATTAAAACTGACAAAGCATTAATTTATCTGCTAAAATTTATATTTTGGTTGTAAAATGTGGTGTTGGAACAGTGGGGTAGGCCGGTATCCCCCCACAGACAACCAGCCAATATTCCTGCAGGTTCCATACGCCTGGCTGGGGTGTTCCCAGTTATAGCATGCTCAATGGTCCCACGGACCCAACCCTGCTACAGGATAGATAAGGGTGTGATGATGATGATACCAGTACCCCTGTGTAGTAAAATAATTTCGTGTTAAGCGAATTTTGTTTCGTGTTAAAAGAAAAATGATGTATGGAATTACAGAGTATTTTGTGCGGACCTCAGTGTTTCGTGTTAACCGTTATTTCGTGTTAAGCGTTTTCGTGTTAAACGGGTTTCACTGTATATACATTACCCAGGCAGTCTGTATTTTTCTGTCTAGCATATGAATTATACCTGCAATAAAATTTCTGAAAATATTTACCTATAAATGCAAATTGCACCATCACGTCTGGTTGGTGGATGTGGCCCACTTTTGTCTAGCACTATGTATGTCAATTACCGATATTGTTTTAATGTATGTTAATTGATTGAAATAAATAAATACAGTAAAATACTTCAACCCAAAAAACTTTCTTTTCATGTAGAAACTTTCACTGTGGAAACTACAATTATACTGACAATTCTGAGAAATACAGCCACAAATAAATTACAGTTAAGCAACGTTATACACTAATTTAGGCCTAAAATGTATTGTGATCGTTCTGTAGTATATAATTTGTTATAAGATATTGACTGAACGTCAACTCTTAATACACTATACCACATATGGGCAACAACCAGCTCCCTATTTGCATAGATTCAGCCCCTTTGCCATAGTCAGTGACTGCAGTCAAGCCGCTAGTGTACTATTAAATCGGGTTTTTTTACTATGTGTCTGTTTCTAACAAAAAACCAACATGGCACATGCTCCTGACTACAACAGTGGGCCTTATTTCTTAGTGTGGTGCTTAATTTCCAATCATAATGGTAATTAGGTCCCTGATCTATGAAAGGTTGGTTGCCCAACCTGCACTGGGATGGTGGGTCAGTGGGCCTCCCACATTACATTTGCCCAGGGCCTCCCAGGCACTGTGAATGAGTATGTTAGGCCTAGCACCAAATGAGAAGCAGTCTTTACAGGTGATGCAGGGCAACTCATCTCAGGTTTCTCCAGAACACACAATGGCATGTAACTGCACACATTAAACTGCAGTTTGATGAGACTCAATTTCTGTGCCACATATGAGACTGCAGCTCCCATGCCCACAGTTTCCTGTGTGCAGTTGGTGTGGCTCCAAAAAATAGAGTAAAAGCTTATTGAACCCATTCAAAGCTGAGAAATTCTCTTTAAGCCATCCACACTAGGTGTGATACAAATTGAAGGCTGAGAAATGGGAAGAAGTTAAGGAGATTGAAATGATTAATTATAATTTGTTAATTTGAATACATCATGACGCTTTCACTTTTTTATGAAGCAACTCCTTTATGAAGCAACGCCATCCTTTTAATAATTGTGATGTAGGCCCCTATGTTATAATCTGCCCTCATATCCATCATTACAATCAGTACTGAAACTTAAGAAGTCAAGCAAAACTTCAACATCTTCACTAGGTGCTACATTTCATGCCATGATATTCAAAGTGTGTGATTCTATAGGATACGGTAATATATTATTCTGTTTCTTATGCATTATCATAATAACCTTGTCCCTCCAGTGGCAGGGATAGGTCTTTTGGTTCTGGCCTTCAGCTGCTGCATATCCCCCACTGCATGCGCTAACATGCCTCTTTATACAACCATCTCCCAAGTCTGCATAGCTATTCTCTTACTACCCAAACTACTCCAAACCACCTCTAACATAGTCATTTCTATTTCTATTTGACCTCAGCACCCCATGCATGTACCACAGTATTCGCATTTCAGCTACTGGTATTCTATCATCATGGTTCCCCCTCTCTCTGAGATTCTGGCTGGCTTGGGCTGCCATGTTGCTAGTGCTGCACTACCGCTTCTGGCTACCATCGATTTCATGCATACACTCAAGCCTGTTTCCTAGAGAATTGAATTGGAATATTCGATATCCGAATATACAGTATTTGGCCTATTTGGAAGTATTCAACATTTTAATATTTTAGAAATTATTCGCATAATAGTTGGGAAAAAGAATTAGAGACATTGGCAACCAAATATTTTGCAAATGTCCACATTGTATGATGAATTCAGCAGTGAGTGCATTCGGTGGTGTACTGCACAGCTCATTTACCTAGATTTTTCAGAAATATCGTTGACTGATACATGCATGTGTTAGGGTTAGGGGCTATCAGCTAACTGCTTGCATGTATCATGTTCTCAACAAATATGGGAAATTTGAGGTTATACTTCCATATACTCACTGGGCGATCATTTGATTACCAAGTGTACTCCAACATTTGGTAGAGTTCAGTTTTATTGCTGATATATTTCTTGAAGCAACACCATTCGAATTTCATGGAGCATTAAAATTTTGTTATCCCCGTGTGAAAACTGGGTCTTTTGGGCGTCCCGAAAGGTTCGTTAGTGACACGAGGCATAAAACCGGGACAATCCCGATTAATTGGGACGACTGGCAACCCTAACTATACACAATCCATTTCGTCCCTCTTCACTACATCCGAGAACTTTTCATCTTTTCCGTTTTAATCTAATTTCTTACAGAATAGTTGGGTTTTTAATTTGGGGTTCCCACCGAGCGTTTGGTTCACGAGAGCTATTTTATTTTGCTCCACTGGAGCTATTTTATGTGGCTGCCACCGTGCAGCCAAGTTGCATTGGACACCCCTGTTCTTGTGAAATCACAGAAGTTAAGCAGCACAAGCCCACGTTAACACCAACATGGGTGGTTAGTAAACAACGTTGGGTGCCTGGAACTTTTAGTAACTGTCTGTTTTTATTACAGAAGATTGTCCAATCAATAATTTCAATATAATTTGAAAGTTTTAAAATTATTTTTGAGCATTAGTAACAATGCTTGCTGAAATTACTAGTTCAGCTCTTTTTTCCTAAAGTTTCCATTTGTTGAGCGACTTGGGCAATATTTTCTTTTCAAACAAAAAACGAACAGACTCACATTTCATCCCTATCCCTTTTCATGAATTGTAATTACCGTATTATCTCGTGTATAATACGCACTTTTTTTCCCAAAAAATTGGATGCAAAGTCTGGGTGCGTATTATACATAGGTGTAAAAATTTCAGCCACTAGGGACGTTGAAAATTAGTCGCAAGGAGTGCTACAAATCACAAATATGAATGATGAACTCGTTCATATTTGCAATTGTGAAGGGACGTTGAAATGAGATGTCCAAAGCGAATGTCGCCACCTAGTGGAAAGCGTCTAACACTGATTGGAGAAGACTATGTGCTACAGTTGAGTGTGACTTTACTAGCACGGTGTGCTAATCCCATTGCACGTTGTTGGGAGATCATTTTTTTCATACAATTTAATGATTTTAATGGTTTCCTAATTGTAATTTACTAATTATACCTTTAAACTTTATTTTTACTCTCTTGAATATTTTTTGTATTTTGAATTTCTGATGAATTTCCCATATGTGACATTGTTAAGACTCAGACGTCTTCATTCCTAAAGATGGCTGCCTCATGCTGATGTTTGAGCTTCATTGGGCATGCACGAGGGTGTGGCCTGTTCAGTGCCTTCTGAATCGTAACTGGGGAAAGTTATGATTCTGGAGGCTTCTAACCGTTGCGAAAGTCGGGGGGGGGGGGGGGGGGGGTTGAGTGGGAGGCACAACTATGCTCAACACACTCATATTTGTAGTCAGGACACCCTATTCAAAATTCCTTTCAATGTCCCTATTATCAGAGAACACTAAACATGCATAAAGAATACTGGATCATCCATTGAAAGCAAGAAGAGACATGTTTGCTTATTAACCTCATTTAACTTCTATTAGATGCTGTTTTGAGTTAGTTTTATAAATATAATATTTAGCTACCTACACTTTATTTCCCTTCATACCATAGATACAAGTGCTTGTATATTAATACAAGTGTAACCATAGATATAATAATACTAGCATACTACTATAAAAAATTAACAAGTCCTGTAATAAAAATGAATATTCTAAGTCCAGTTATGTCCAACAATACCGATATTAAAAGCCTAAAAATTCTTCACAATCGTCATCTGAAGTAATTGGGAACTGGCAAACTTAACCTGCATATTATACATGGGCATTAATATTTTTCTTTAACTAAGTCTTAAAACTTGGGGTGTGTATTATACACAGGTGCATATTATACACGAGATAATATGGTAACTATTAATTAAATACTACAAGTTTATTTTAGGTAATTATGTGGAATAGGCTGGCATCACCCCACAGACAGCCCGACCAATATTCCTTCCAAGTCCATACCCCTGGCTGAGGTCAGCCCCCGTAAAAGCAGTCTCATCAAGCTAAGGGGCTAATCTCAGGTTAGGGACGTGTGGGGTGGTGTCGGGTGGAAGGGGACCTGGTGAGATGTGCAGTAGTGGAGGGTTAAAACCTGCAGACCTGACCCTGTCATAGGCGGGACAAGGGTATAATGATGAATGGGCTATGTGATATACTGTCCCAATTTATTAATAGTGAAATACCTGGCAGTAGAAGATACTTTGCCAAAGAATTAGGTTTTGAAATCATGAAGCTGTGGTTAAGAAAATGCTTAGGAATGGAGAGAGTTTATCCTGACCATTGAATATGCCACTAAGGGAAATTTTGGGGGAATTTGCACCATATCAATCCATTTGAGCGTCAGCAAGTAGTAAAGCTAGAATATGTGCATTTTGCCCATTAAAAATTGAGCCTATGCCCAGGTATTCATGCAAATTATGTTTGGGGCCTATGCATTGTGACTATCAAGGAAAAAGATGTTTGGAATGGGAAAATCACTAAAATTGTTATTAATATTAATTCTACAAACATGTATCTATGTAATAGACTCTTAAAATCCATCAATTTGACCTATCTTGTAATTGTAATAAAAGATTGAACTTGGTAGTCTCTCAGACTACTGCTTAGTAACCACATAGCTCCAAAGCAAGCGTTAGTAATCTAGGGTTAATGACAATGTAATTTTAGTAATTATATTTTAGTAATTTATAATGATGATTCTACCACATTTTTATATAATTCACAGTATCCAGAAACGCTCTTCTGCAGCTGCATCAGAATTAGCGTCATTAACTAGCATGTGATTTTCCAAAATCACTGCCAAGATGAAGACCATCACAAATTAATTTTCCTGTTAGTGGGTTTGGTCTTTCTTTAATATCATTTTCACTTTCAGTATTAACTACTGCATCTAATGTTAGTTTAATAATATCATCGTCATTTAAGACATCATCCCCCAGCAGTTGTTCTACATCATCATGGTTAAAAATGTTCAAATCACCTCCAAAATAGGTTTTAATTTTAGAGCATGTTCAGTGGGCCTGCAGACCCGCCCCTGCCCCAGACAGGATAAGGGCGTGATGATGATGGTATGATTGTTAAGTGTCATGTACAAGTGCAGCACCGCTATTGTGTATGCTAATTTCTGACAGACTAAGGCTTCTTTGACTGGCTTATACAATGGTGATGGATTTCATTACCTGTGGTTCACCATGCATTGAAATGGGCTTTAGACTGACTATACAGTATGCTTATTTGGCCAAACTTTTTTTTAATCAAATGGAAACTGTACAACTTCAAAATCACATACAAATAAATCACATAAAAATAAACGGCATAAAAAGAGACCCAGCTGTGCTGTAGTTCTGTTCCATTCTGCCATGTTGAAAATCAGAATTTACTGTGAATTTGGTGTTTTCATGAAAGTCAAGTGATTCTTTTGAAGTCGAAATCAATTACAACGCAGTGAAGGATGGTTCAACTCGCAACAATGGGAATTTAAAATGAAGGGAAGCAAAAATTGCTCTTTCAAAAGAATACTGTAGGGGAGACCAGGGCAAGATGACTAATGACTTAATTAGCGATTTTCCTTATATTTACCAGCATCATATGAATACTACTAGTACTCCTCATGACTAGATACCTAAAAGTCATTTTGTCAAGGCACTGTTGCCATTACTATGTTATTTACATGAATATTCTCATGAAAATTCTTGTAAGCATTCATCATAAACACTTCAACCATTTTATGGGCCCCCTTGTATACCACCTCACTACTGACATCCCTACCTCTCCTATGCACATTCCTGGTTCTTTGCTGGTTCTGCTATGCTACCTTCCCCTCCTTAGAATACCATTCTGGAAAAGTATTATTCCTGATAGTCTTAGTGGGGATAGCTAATTGTGTGCACTCATCTAAGAGGGCTAGGAATCTTTGCCAAGATTCCTTATATTCACAGAATATTATCTTATATTCTAGGTAGGATTTGAAATACTCCCAATTGGCGTTATTAGTGGGATCATCAGTCTCATCAGTGGGAATGGATCATCCTCTGATGGACGATAGAAGCCAACCACATATATCCCCCACCACAAGAACCAGCAACACAACAATTCACAATCTTCCTCATAACCCAATTCCTTAGAGTTTTCCAGGGATTTATCTATGGCTTTAAAAACACCACCCCCTCTATTTGCTTCCCTATCTTTTTTTGTAAACTACATACCCGTCAGAGAAAACCTCTGCCAATTTAATAACTCCACACAACAGGATTCAGTGCCAATTATGATATCAGCATCTGATGTAGCTGCAAGGCCATTAAACTCAGCCACCTTATTGACTATGCTTCTGTAGTTTATAACAGCAAAGTCAATGGATCAGTTACTGCTAACCACTGACCTATCCCTCCCCTATTAAAGCCTTGCAGTCCTTTCCCATTGGTATTATATCTTAACCTGGCATAAGGTGACATGGTAACTTTCCTAAAAAATTAGCAATAAACTCCCTAATTTTTATTGCAATCTTTGAGGCAGCCCTTGCATTACAATGAAATCAGTCAATAGCAAACCAATGTTGGAGATCTGAGAGAAATGCCATGTACAGTTGAACTCCAATTACCCGAAGCAATTGGGACCGGACCCCATTTGGTTAATTGGATTTTTTCCGAAAAAAGGGTCTAAATGGGAGAAAATGAGACGTGTACGAGTACCATACTGTAAATGGAAGTCATTGCTTGCTGAACATCTTGGTCAAAGTAAGCTGTTTGACTGTCAGGATCCGTTTTCAGGCAGCCAAGTCGCGCATTGTTTTGAAAAAGCGCAGTACGTTTCCTCATAATTTTTTTTTTGAAATTCTGAAAGCGATTCGGATAATTGGCGATTCGGATGATAGGAGTTCGGAAAATTGAAGTTCTACTGTACTCCAACAGTTTTACCCCGATGGTTATCATAACTTCTTTTATAACTTTGTCTTCTATTTTAATTGAGAAAAGCTTGAGACGCCTCTGTTTCATCGATGACACCATTATAATATTTGCCATGAATCAGGTTGTTGTGGCCCACCAGCTTCTAAAAATTCCTAATCCGACCCACCAATCAAAAATGTTGTAGAAACCTTCCCTAGTGCTGCACCATGTCATCAGAGGTGAAGTCCTGTACCTTAAGGTGAGAGACAATTGCCTACTTTTAAGGGCAGGGGCTGATGATGAAGGGGCAAAAGTCACATTCCAAAAGTCACCAACTTTGCTGGGGAATGCCCTCAGCTGAGTGCAACAGTGTGTAACGTCTTCTGGCCTTTGTCAGGATAGAGGGGGCAGGTTTTGACAGGCCCCTAGCCTGGAATTTGCTGCCATAATTTTGGTTTTTAAAATACCCTGCCCTCCGTCCCCACTCACAATGAAGCTGAACAAGGGGATCCCCATTCTGGTCGCCAGGGTTGCTCAGGCATGTAAATAGAGTGGAATATTGCATTGGACACAACAGGTCTCATCTGATAACTGAAGTTAAGAAACGCAACCCCAGTTAGTTCTGACACGGATGATCTCTTAGGAAAACTTGGTACCACAAATACCCAAACCTCATCACATTAGTGTAGTGTCTGTGCAGTCTCTGCATTTAGAACTATACAGTAGACGGGGCTCTAATGAACTTGCAGTTGAAGGGCCCTAAAACACCAATGAATCAAATGAACCAATCACCCAGGTAACCGCCAGGGGGATAACCCCCCAAATACCAGATCAATCGAATTGGGGGCTAGCTATGCCGATCCCCGACAATAAGTCTAATGCACCCTTTCAGTGGATTGACCAGACCGGGTATCTATCTACCTGGCCGCTGGTCTCCCACTGGAACATTCCTGATTTTGCTATGGAAATTACCCTGCTGTACTAATTTTTCAGACATTTCAATAAATGTGTTTATTCGATTAATTTTTAACATGAGTGTATTTCAGACAATTCCTAAGTACCATAAGGACCTTGGCAGGAATGAAACACCCACTTTGCACTAAATTGCTGCTGTAAATTCTTGTAAAATTAATCTTTTATCCATCAATTACAGTATGCCACCGTAAACATGAAAACATGCCAAAAAGAAATGATATACAGTGGTACCCCACTTAATGAACGCAATTCGTTCCACCGCCACATTCGTTATGCAGGGCGTACGTTGTGCAGAACATTTTTTGCAATAAATCTCCCTATTCCTGCTTTAATTTTTTCTATTGTAATGCTTGGAAACTGCTTTGCAAGATACTGAGAGCAGGTTCCATTTGTGCACAACGTTTTGACAAACTGTTTCATCAGAGTTTAATATTTGAAGGTGGAAGTAATACCTTTGTGGGCTCAATCAATGGTTCGTTCAAATATTTTTTTTATCCCTGGCAAGAGATGCTTTTTTGGCCATGATTTCTTCTCCATCTTTTGCTCTACTGTCCCACTCACGAAAAAAGCATGGCATTTTTGTATAGCCTGCTTGCTGACCAGGAAGTATGCATATCATTTTGAAATCTCCACATACATCTCAGTTGTGCTACAGCCATTGCCGCCAGTCACGGAGGGAGGAGGTTGTGCTTGCTCGGCTTCGGATCAGTCACACGTTCCTCACCCATTCCTACATTCTGCAGGGTGAGGATCATCCATGGTGTGACTTCTGTAGGGAGCTTTTCACAGTGGCACACATCTTTAGTCACTGTGAGAGATACCGAGAAATTAGATGGTGACTTTGAGTCAGTCCAGAGCTATCCACATCACTTGGTGATAACCCCCAGGCAGTGGAGAGCCGACTGGTATTTGTGAAAGAGGCTGGCCTCTTTGGCCTTTCTGCAGGACAAACCAATTGAAGGCGTCCCTCCCTTTTCTGTAATGGGACGGAGAAAAGGGAGTAATAGAAACAAGCCGCCTAAGTCCACTTGATGGTAAATTTCCTACAATGGAACTGACGAGGGTTTTCCCACAAGAGGGACGAGATCAAACTGATGATCTCGAGGCACAACCCCATGTGCATCTCCCTCCAGGAGATCCTGTGTCCTGTGTCGGGGGTACACTGTATATGCAGAAACCCGGCAGCAAGGAAGCCACCCTGTGGGGGGGATAGCTATCCTTATCCGGAATGGGTGCATGCATGTGCCAGCGGCTCTGCAGACGCCTCTGCAAGCAGTGGCGGTCTCATTGCAACTGGCTGTGCCCACCACTCTATGTTTCCTCTACATGCCACCTGAGATTGATATCCCATGGGCAGACCTCGACTCCCTTAGCGCCCAGCTTCCAAGACCCTTCTTGATTATGGTTGATTTTAATGCCCATAATCCCCAATGGGGCTCGGACAGTCACAACACCCGAGGGCACCTTGTGGAACAATGGGTGTCACACAATGGCCTCATTGTTCTCAACACAGGTGCCCCCACACATATGATGACTGCCACTGGTGGCCTGTCATGCATTGACCTTTCCATCTGCTCTCCTGGGTTGGCACCAGGTTTGCAGTGGGAGGTCTTCTCAGACCCCTGTGGAAGCGATCACTTCCCCATCAGGATTAGCAGTGGAGATGGGGCATTGCCCCAGCACCCACCACGGTGGTGTCTGCTTCAGGAGTTCTCCCGCCATATCTACTTTCGCCCAATGTGTGATTTTGATGGGGTCAACGACCTAGTGAGTCACTTCACAGAAGTGGTGGTCGAGGCGGCATTGGCATCCATCCCCCAGAGCTCGTGTAACCCACCACGAGCACGGGTGCCATGGTGGACGGAGGATTGTCAGAGTGCAATTCGGGCTCGCCGATGAGCTCTTCACTGCTTCCAATCTCGTCCTACAGAGGCCAACCGTATCGACTTTCTCCGAGCCCGGGCATATGCACGACGGGTGATGAGGGAGGCCAAGCGCTCCTCATGGAGTCAGTACGTCTCCTCACTCACCCATCACACGCCCTCCAAGAAAGTCTGGGAAACGCTGAGGAAGATCCAAGGCAGATATTTACCATCATGTGGCTCAGGTCTCCTTGTACAAGGAAGACATTGCCTTCTGCCGTGTGAGGTGGCTGAGGAACTGAGAAGGACGTTTGCAGCTGTCTCCAGTTCCCAGCACTACACGGCAACATTTCTAAACCGAAAGCAGGCTGAAGAACGCCATCCACTGAACTTCACTGGTGGTGTCGCCGAGGGGTATAACAATCCATTTACCCCTTGGGAGCTCCAGGCAGCTCTAGCAAGAGCCAGGGATACTGCCCCTGGACCAGATAGCATCCACTATCAAATGCTATGACACCTACCAGAGAAAGGCGTTAGATACCTCCTTAAGGTATTAAATTATATCTGGCAGCAGCATGAAATCCCTGCAGGTTGGCGAGAGGCTACTATAATCCCACTGCAAAAACCTGGGAAGGATAGTAGCCTTCCAACAAATTATAGACCCATCTCATTCACGAGCTGTCTTTGCAAAACCATGGAACGAATGGTTAATTGGCGCTTGGTGTGGGATCTGGAACGGCAACGCCTTCTTGCCAATGCCCAATGTGGCTTCCGTGCTGGCAGGTCTTCAGTGGATCATCTGATCTCACTGGAGACTACAGTACGTGAGGCCTTTCTCCACAGACAGCACTTAGTGGCTGTCTTCTTTGACGTGGAGAAGGCATATGATACCACATGGTGCCATGGTAAACTGGAGACCTTGCACCAGTGGGGGCTCAGGAGTAATCTGCCCCTCTTCCTCCATAGCTTTTTGTCCGAATGGACCTTCAGAGTGCGTGTGGGTAACACCTACTCCTCGGCCTTCCTGCAGGAGAATGGTGTCCCACAGGGGAGCGTCTTGAGTGTGGCGCTCTTTGCTGTTGCAGTGAATGGCCTACCATCCTCCATTCACCCCTCGGTAAAGTCGTACCTCTTTGTGGACGACTTTTCTATCAGGTACCGGGCTGCCACGATGCACAGCATTGAGCGTCAGCTGCAACTGGCACTCAATAGTGCCAACGAGTTTGCCACTTCACGTGGCTATCAGTTCTCCCCTGACAAGACAATGGTCATGCACTTCTGTCATAAGCGAGGGCTCCACCCTGAGCCTCAGCTTACCTTGAATGGCCGCCTCCTCCCAGTTGTAGAGGCGGCTCGGTTTCTTGGTCTCCATTTTGACAGCCATCTGACATGGGTCCCACACTTGAAGGAGCTGAAAGCTAAGTGCCTTTGGTCCCTGAATATTCTGCGGTGCCTGCAGGGAACTGGTTTTGGGGCAGATCGAACGGTGATGCTACGACTTTACCGGTCACTCGTTCGATCCCGTCTCGATTATGGCTGCACCGTATATGGCCTGGCCGCTCCATCTGCTCTCCGGATGCTGGACAGTGTTCATCACGCTGGCATCCGGGTGTCCATTGGGGCGTTCTGCACAAGTCCAGTACTCAGCCTTTATGCTGAGGCTAGCGAACCACCACTGACTGTGTGGCGACAGTACCTGGCAGCTGCATATATTTTGCAGCTGAAAGGTCAGCCAAAGCACCCTACACACCCGGCCGTCTTTGGTAACACTATGAGACGGCCATTCGACTGCTGCCCGGGGTTCCCCCTTTATTCAGTGTGTGGTGGATGGACGGTCTTACCGGCCTGGGTGTGACTCTGCCTAGGGTGCAGCCTGTACTGCCGGCCTCTGTGCCACCCTGGACAGTGCCAGAGCCAAGTTTAGATTTGTTGCTTGCAGCCTTACCAACAAAAGTTTGGACGCCTCTCTTGGACCAATCGAGGCCATGTTTTTATTTACACGGATGGGTCGAAGGATGGCTCCTCGGTTGGTTGGTCAGTCTTTACAACTGGTCATCTCATGGGGGGGCCGCCTTCCAGGCGTTGCCAGTGTCTTAACTGCAGAGCTCACAGCTCTGCACAGGGCACTGGAGCTCATCCAAGTGTTGAATGACAGACACTTTGTTGCTGCGACTGACTCCTTATGCTCCCTTCAGCTGTTGCACACCCTATATGGCAGACATGCCATCGTCCAGGGTGTGCACAGATTGCTGCTGATGATTCGTAAGCAGGGCAAGACAGTGTTGTTCATGTGGGTCCCGGGGCATGTTGGTATCATGGGCAATGAGAGGGCAGATGCCCATGCCCGTCAGGTGGCCCACTTGCCAGATATACCAAACACTGCTGTCCCCTCCTCCGGTGCTCACCCGATGGTGCGGCGGGCCATCCATGAAGAATGGTGGGCCCAGTGGTTTGCGGAGACCACCAACAAACTCCGCACACTGAAGGACACCCCAGAGCACTGGGGGTCCTCGTGCCGCCAGTCACGGAGGGAGGAGGTTGTGCTTGCTCGGCTTCGGATCGGTCACACGTTCCTCACCCACTCCTACCTTTTACGGGGTGAGGAAGAACCATGGTGTGACTTCTGTTGGGAGCCTCTCACAGTGGCGCATATCTTTAGTCACTGTGAGAGATACCGCGAACTGAGATGGCGACTCCTAGTCGGGAGCTCTCTGCCTCACTTGGGGATAACCCCCAGGGGGTTGAGAGCTCGCTTGTATTTGTGAAAGAGGCTGGCCTCTTTCACAAAATTTGATTTATACACGGTTTGTTTTAGACATATTTGAATTTATTCTGGAATTATTTTGGCTTTTGCCTTTTTATTTCTGTGTCTGTTTTGGCTTTTGCCTTTTTATTTCTGTGTCCTTTTTTGGCTTTTGCCGTGTTTATTGTTATTACTGTTTTGGCTTTTGCCACTTTTATTGTTATGTCTGTTTTGGCTTTTGCCACTTTTATTGTTATGTCTGTTCTCGTTTTTTTGCAGATTTTATTTTTATTTCCGTTTTTGGGTTTGCCTATAATTATACTTTGATATTTATTTGGTTATTGCCTTCTGTATGTTTTAGTTTTAGTGGGCTTTTGCCCTTAGTTATTGCCATCATGGTGGGAAGGCCATTTACACCCCCACCATGTTGATTGTCTTTCTGGGCCCTAATGACCATTGTAGTCGATGGGCCCTAAAACAACAACAAACAAACAAACAAAAAGCAGACCTATATCATTGATGGCTGCCTTTGTAACACCATGAAACGCATGGTAAACTGGCGCCTGCCGCTTAATTAGGCTTCCATGCTGGCTGGTTGAAAGTGGATCATTTGATTGCACTGGAGATGGCAGTGCATGAGGCCTTTCTCCACAGACAGTACTTGGTGGCTATCTTCTTTGATGTAGAGAAGAGTTGATGTCTCTTACTCCAAAGCTTTTTCTCCAACTGGACCTCTGGAGTGCATGTGGGTAACACCTACTCCTCTGCATTTCTGCAGGAGAATGGTGGCTCACACGGGGCTGTCCTCAGTGTTTGCTCTTTGCTGTTGCAATGAATGGCTTACCCTCCTCCATTCACCCCCAGTACAGTCGTCACTATTTGTTGACGACTTTTCTGTTTGGTACTGGGCCACAGCTATGCACAGCATTGAGCATCTGGCACTAAACAGTGCCAGGAAATTTGCTGCCTCACATGGCTATCAGTTCTCCCCTGACAAGACAACTGTCATGCACTTCTGTCATTAGCAAGGGCTCCACCCTGACCCTCAACTTACCCTTTATGACTGCCCTCTCCCAGTGGTGGAGGCAGCCCAGTTTCTTGTTCTCTGGTTCAATAGCTGTCAGGTGTGGGTTACACATATGAAGGAGCTGAGGCAAACTTCCTTTGGGGCAGAATAAACAGTGATGCTTCCACATTACTGATCGCATCTTGATTATGGCTGCAGCATTTGTGGCCTGGCCACTCCATCTTCCCTCTGGATGCTGGCAGTATTCATCATGCTGGAATCTGGCTGTCCATTGGGGCTTTCTGCACTTGTCCAGCCCTCTGCCATTTTGCCAAGGCTGGTGAACCCACACTGACTCTGCAGTGGAGGTACTTAGTGGCCTCATATACTTTGTTGTTTGTTTGTTGGTGTTTAAGGTCCCATCAACTACAAGGTCATTAGAGACCTGCATATACTTTGTGCACTCCAGTGCACTGGGTGTCCTCTTCCCACCAATTGCAGAGAGGGGAGGGTACACTTTCCCAGACAGAAATTGGGCATGCCTTCCTCACCCACTCCCATGTCCTATCGGGTGAGGATCCACCATGGTGTGATTGCAGTTGGATGCCTCTCACAGTGGCACACATCTTTAGTTACTGTGTGAAATGCCATGAACTACGATAGCAACTGGGAGTCAGTCCATAGCTCTCCAATTCCCTTGGGATGATCCACGTGAAGCTGAGAGCTCACTTGTCGTTGTGAAAAGGGTGGCCTCTTTCACAAAATTTCATCCTGACACTTTCCTTTTTTCTGGCATTCTGCCTTTCATTATGTCATTTTTTGGCCCTTTTACCTTTGTTTATTTGGCTTTTGCCTTTAAGTTTGTGTCTGGCTTGGCGTTTGCCTTTTATCTGTATGTCAGATTTGGCTTTTGCCTTAATGCATTTTTCTTGGTAAGATCAACTGGGGTAACATTGGCCCATTTGATGTACTTTTGAAAATTGTCAGCAGCATTGAATGAAACTTAAGTGTTGTCTTGACTATTTCAACAAGTAGATAACCAGTTTAGAAAGTTGCATTTGTAACTGAATGATAATAGAAGGGAATATTGAAATTTTTTATACACTATATGATTTAGCAATTTGAACCATCCTGAGAATGTTAAATCCTATTTTATTTGTAACCATATGACAAGAAAAGGACTTACTCTCAAAAGAATATAACCTTATTAAATTTGCTAAGTGAATATTTTGAAGAAATACAAACAATAGATTAATATCATTATGCAAAACTGATACAAAGGAATTGAATATAGATTCCTTTTTGAAACCTCTTTACGGGACCTTATTTTCCCTCCAATATCTCACCATTCATATATGGTGATATCCTCTAGATCTGATAGCTGTTAAGATAATAATTTGCATAGGGTTTTTATACATAGAATGAAGCACATAGAGGAAATTTAGTAAGCAAATATTACTTTAAATATATATATGGAGCATAGTATTGAATGAAGGGGATAATAAGTGTAAATTATTTATATAAATGTTTGTAGAAAAGTAATTTTTGGCAAAATTGGGCTAACTTTGGCCATGGTTAAAGTTACCCTATTTAGTGGGATAAAGTTACCCCAATTTGAAGATTAGGTATTGAACCTTTTGTAAGGGAATAAAGGATAGTATAGTGTGAAATAACTTGCTATATGAAAGGTTATTTTTAAAATGTGATGCCTGCTCAGGATTAAAAACATTCTAGCAAAGAAGTTCAGATAAAAGTTAGTAGGTAAACAAATCACCAAAAATTTCACAATTGTCTTCAACAATGTTTCCCCCAATGGAGGTTAACTGAAGAAGTGAGGCAAAGACTATTAAATGAGCATAGTAATGCAATCTTGTGTCTTGCTATTGCAGAAAGACAGTTACTTTATGCATTTAGTAACTAGATGGCATCAAATGTTATATTTTGGGTGGGGCAAAGTTACCCGCAAAGGGCCAAAGTTACCCCAGTTGATGGTAGGCCCTTGCCTTTTTCTTTTCTTTTATTTTCGTTTTTATTGGGCTTTTGCAATTTTATTTTCTTCTTGCTTTTGTTGGGCTTTTGCCTTATTTATTGTCACCATGGTGGGATGGCCTTTTACACCCCCACCCTGATGTGACTGTCTTTCTGGGCCCTAATGACCAATGGTCGACAGGCCCAAAAACACCAACAAACATACAACAACAGTACCCCTTTATGCTATACAGTTCCATTGACAGCAGTGAGCTCACCAGAGAGCTGTCTGGTTGCAGCAGCCCTCTGGTTGTTATGACTCTTCATTAAGCATAGCAACTGCTACCCGTTTTCCTGCCTATGGTAGGGTCAGGCACCTACTTTTGTTGGACTGTTGTTTTACTCAGCCAGCTGTTGACTTCACTGAACTCCAAATGCTAATTTATTGCCAGCCTACTGTTGTTTGATGCTGAAGTGTGCTTCAACACCAAGAGATTTTGCTAAACTACTTGTAGCACATATCAACGAGCAGAAGGCCAACAATAAATAACGATAGGCCATGGAATATACTAGAGGTTGCAGCTTCGATAGGCAGCTGGTTGTGTAAATCTAGAGGGACAACGATGTGTACCCGACCCTTTTATAGGTGGGAAATGGGTTAGTGCTTGGCAAGTGGTGGCTTAGGGATTGGCAAGCCTGGAACTACTGACAAATTAGTTGACAGCGTTCATTTGCAATATCAGGTGCAATATTGAGGCACACTTGAAAATATGGACACTATGGATGCAAATTAATACCAGAAAATATTTCAATGAGTACTTAACCCACGTCAGGACATTTTAGAAAGTTGAAAATCGCATTTGCCCTTTCGTTTGGCTTGAACTACTTCTTAATGACTATTTCAAAATGTTATGGCCCTTTAGAGATAGCCTGGGCAACTTTACAGATAGCCCGAGATGTCCATGTGTGTAACCAGAGCACTTATGAGATTTTCAAACACCGACAATTTTGTAGCACTGCAAGTGAAATTTCATAATAATTACATAACTTACCAGTGCTTCAAAAAACCAGAAGAACATGTTGGAGTTGTAAGATGGATTGACTGTCAGATATCCAGAGTAACTTACAATAGTAGTACCCTCTAATGGGCCTACTCGACTCAAGTTTTTGCCCTGTTCAATATTTCCCGATTGTATATATGGAGTGAGAAATAGCGGTTCTCCGGGATCGGCTGCCAGCTTGACATGACTTCTATAACTGGGTCTGTTAATATCATTTGAATCTAATGCAGAAATTACTACTGGTAAAAATCCATACGTTATTAAAACACAGAATGTAAGTTTGAACTTGAACATGATGGCTGCTGTTGATTTGATCAGTTGCAGGCCTGTAAGTGCTGTTAAAATTCAGTCATTTAAGAAATATCAATGTTTCTTCGTCAAATAAACATTGAGCATCGATAAACAGCGAGGTATTAAAAGATTAGAAAGCTACCTTTCACCTTTTGACAGTTTTATTGACTTGTCAAAGTCCAGAACTTTTCAACAGTACATGGTAGGATGATAAGTGTTGTGGTATCCAAAATGTCATTGGGTAGGACTGCCTACTCGCTATAAGCCTCTTTCTGTTAATTTTCATATGCATTTTGGACCATCTTTGCCTGACAGTAAACAAACAAATGCATTTCTTACAATACTTCATGATCCCATATACCTTCATCCCGCCTCTATTAGGATCGGGTCTGAGTTCTAAGTCTTCCCTTGCTTCTGTGCCATCTTCCACCATAAGCTACCCCCAACATATTCGTTCATATGTTTTATCTGCTCTTGACACCCCACTATTGCACTGCAGCATTCACATTTTGGGCACTTGCATTCTCCTTTCGAGGCTTTTCCTCACTGCCAGGATTTCGCCCTAAACAGCATAGCTGTCCTACAACTCTCTTGAACTTCTGTTTCAATTTTTTTGGGATCTGTATATCATATGGGCCTCCAATTCCTCTAACTCAAATTGATCATCAGTGTCACATCCCCATCCCCATGTGTGCCCAGCGTGGCGTAGAATAGGCACACCGCATACCTGCATGTTGTAAGAGGCGACTAAAAGGTGTGACTTTCTTGTGCCCCTGACTGACCAAAACCACCATCATCATTGCCCATGACTTGTGTCATGGACTGCATGAAACCATCCTCGTGGTTCTTGGCGACCTTCTTGTGTCCTTCACTGGACGACACTTCTATTATATCTGGACATGATTGTGGTCGATGGGGGCCCCTCATTGAGGTGACCATATATAAACGCCTACCCATGTGTTAGCCATCCGTGGAGACCCACACCCCTGGTAAAAGCAGATCCTAGTGATTGAGGAGGTGCATGTCCTGCGATGTCTCTGGGCCATCACACACTGGTGAGGTGGCTGACAGAGATTGATAACTAAGGCTGCAACCTACAGTCTCCAAAACATCACTTTGGCCGCAGGCGGATACCCGTTCTTCGTGAATTGGCCAGGGGTTCATAGAGTTTATGCCCCTTAGGGTTGCTGCAAGTGGACCGGCAGTCAACCCTGATGCCAATGGTCCAGTACTTGGGGATTATGCCACCCTTGCAGTATCCCGCCCAAGGAATCTTGGTGACCAAATGGGTGTCCACTTGTTGGGCTTGGTGGTGGGTGAGACCTGCGGGCAGCGAATAAAGTATAGCAACTAATCAGAGGCTGGGGGCCTCACCAAATAACCCCACCCCTTTACCTTCTTCTTTCATGACATGTGTTGAGCAAGAAGATGGCGGGCTTGGACCCAGTCAATCGAGTGGGCCAGCTGCCACTGAGCTGATGTAGACATGTACTGCTCCAACAGCGAGGCTGCATTCTCCCAGTAAGGCAACTGGATCAGGGAACGCACCTGTGGCGTCTATGGCATCGGCACCTACCCTTAACAAGGAACAACTACCGCTTAGCCTTAAGGTGCAGGGCCATGTGTGGAACTTGTGCGCAGGCAGACCACTCTCCTGAGTCTTGTAAGACTGCACCTTTTTCCATAAACTGCAATTGCAACCACCCCTCCTCTTCTCAGGATTGCCCCACTTCGCTGCAGGAACGTGTGATCCAGGAGTTGCATGTCCTGGAGGGCATTAGCTTTCAGGATACGTTGTGGCTGCTAGCCTTGCCAGGGACCTCCAGTCGTGGAGTGTCCTATGCAGGGCTGCAAAGGCAGATGCTGTGTCAACTGTCTGCATCCACACAGACATGCAACCTCAGCTCCCCCTCTCATCAGCTCATTGCCCACTCAGTCCCATGCAGTCTATGGGGTGCAAGGTAAAGTGCTAGCATTGGCTGCCAGACGGACCCTGACCCCATTTCCATGGCTTCTTCTGGCTCCACCACCGCCTCTGGCCCATGCATAGGCCCTTAAATAATGGCAGCGCCTCTCATCACAGTGAGGCATTACCCTTGAAGGCCTCCCTCCCTGTCTCAGCGCAGCCAGCCCCCTCCATGGAGGGGGTGTTGGGAGAGACAGGAGGATAGAAACTAGGGACACCTCCCACTCCCACAGTAGGGTGCGTTTCCTTGGTTCCATCCACCCAGGCTCTGGCCAATGGCAGAGAGCATGGGTGGTAGCATGCTCCAACTGGGGCATGATGGGGATTCCTCCTTCAAGATGGAGGAGGAAGACCCAATTGTTGGCACAATTGTTCTGCAGTGGGATTTAGAAAAGGGAGGAACAGATACAAGCGTCCTAAGCCCACATGATGGAAAATGTCCTTCAATGGAACTGTCGACGGTTATCCCACAAGAGGAACAAGATCACAATGCTGATGACAAGGCACAACCCTGTCTGCATCTCCCTCCAGCAGATCTTGTGTCATAGCAATAACCCCCCATTTGGGCATGAGGATACAATTTGTATGCAGACACCCAGCAGCAAGGAAGCCACCCTGTGGGAGGAGTGGCTATGTTTATCTGGATTGGGTGCATGCACGTGCCAGTGGCTTTCCAGACGCCTCTGCAGGCAGTGGCGGTCGCATTACAACTGGATATGCCCACCACTCTATATTCCATCTATATGTCTCCTGGGATTTGATGGGAGCGGCGAGTTGCGTTGGACACACCAGTTCTCGTCTGATCTCTGAAGTTAAGCAACGCAAGCCCAGTTAGTACTGACATGGGTGGTCGCTCGGGAAAGCTGGGTACCGCTAATAC
The DNA here is from genome assembly GCA_013389805.1 of Trigoniulus corallinus. NCBI lineage: Eukaryota > Metazoa > Arthropoda > Diplopoda > Spirobolida > Trigoniulidae > Trigoniulus > Trigoniulus corallinus. The sequence continues at coordinate 30,639,480 of JAAFCE010009126.1, forward strand.
CCAATAATCGTTGCATTGGTGTAGTGTCTGTGCAGTCTATGCGTTAGAACTATGCAGTGGACGGGTCTCTAATGACCTTGTAGTTGACGGGACCTTAAACACCAACAAACAAACAACTGAGATTGATATCCCATGGGTGGACCTCGACTCTCGCACAGTGGAGTTTCCAAGATCCTTCCTGATTTTGGGTGATTTTAATGCCCATTATCCTCAAGGGGTTTCGGACAGTTGCAAACCCCGAGAGCTCCGTGTGGAACAATGGGTGTTACACAATGGCCTCATTGTTCTAAACACAGGTGCCCCAATGCATGTCACAACTGCCGGTGGTGGTCTTTCATGTATAGATCTATCCATCTGCTCTCCTAGGTTGGCACCAGGTTTGCAATTGGAGGTTCTGTCAGACCCTTGTGAAAGTGGCCACTTCCACATCAAGATTAGCAGTGGAGATGGGGCATTGCCTCAATAGCCACCATGGTGGTGTTTGCATCAGGCATACCGGGAGGTGTTCGCCCACTGTGTGATTTTTATGGGGTCAATTATCTAGTGAGTAACTTCACAGAGGCGGTGATGGGGGCGGCATTGGCATCCATCCCCCAGAGCTGTGCAAACCACCACGAACACAGGTGCCATGGTGGACAGATGATTGTTGAAGTGCAATTTGGGCTCACATGAGGGCCCTTCACATCTTCCAGTGTCACCCTACCGACGCCAATTGTTTCGCCTATCTCCAAGCCTGGACATGTGGACATCTACTTCTGAAATGTGAGGTGGCTGAGGAACTGGCATGGACGTTTGTAGCTGTCTCCAGTTCCCAGCACTACACATCAGCATTTATGCAGACCAAGCAGGCTGCAGAACGCGACCCATTTACCCCTGGGGAGCTGTGGGCAGCTCTAGGAAGGGCCAGGGACACTGCCCCTGTTCCAGATAGCATCCACTATCAAATGCTACGACACCTACCAGAGAATGGCGTTTGTTAATTACATTTGGCGGCAGCACGTAGTCCCTGCAGGCTGGCAAGAGGCTACTTTAATCCCACTTCAAAAACCTGGGACGGATAGTAGCCTTCCAGCAAATTATAGACCCATTTCATTGATGAGCTGTCTTTGCAAAACTATGGAACACATGGTTAATTGGCGCCTGGTGTGGTATCTGGAATGGTACCCCCTTCTTGCCAATGCCCAATGTGGCTTCCATGCCATCAAGTCTCTGGTGGATCATTTGATCTCACTGGAGACTGCAGTACATGAGGACTTTCTCCACAGACAGCACTTGGTGGCTGTCTTCTTTCATGTGGAGAAGGCATATGATACCACATGGCGAGATGGTATACTGTAAAGCTTGCACTGGTGGGGGCTCAGGGGTAATTTGCCCCTCTTCCTCTGTAGCTTTTTGTCCGACCTTCAGAGTGCATGTGGGTAACACCTACTCCTTGGCCTTCTTGCAGGAGAATGGTGTCCCACAGCAGTGCGTCTTGAGTGTGACACTCTTCGCTGTTGGGGTGAATGGCTTTCCATCCTCTGTTCACACCCCAGTACAGTCGTACCTATTTGTGGACGACCATAAATGTGTGGGCTGCCACATTGCACAAAATTGAGCGTTTGCCAAATTTTCCCCTGACAAAGCAACAGTCATGCACTATTGTCAAAATCAAGAGCTTCACCCTGAGCCTCAGCTTATCCTGAATGGCCACCTCCTCCCAGTAGTAGAGGCAGCCAAGTATCGTGGTCTCCGTTTTGACAGCCATCTGACATGGGTCCCACACTTGAAGGAGCTGAAAGCTAAGTGCCTTCACTCCCTTAATATTCTGTGGTGCCTGCAGGGAACTGGTTTTGGGGCAGATCAAACAGTGATGCGTCAGCTCTACAGATCACTCATTCGATCACGTCTTGATTATGACTGTGGTGTCTATTGCCTGGTTGCCCCATCTACCCTCCAGATGCTGGACAGTGTACAGCTTGCTGGCATCCAGGTGTCCATTGGGGCCTTCCGTGCAAGTCTCTTTCCACACACCTTTATTGTATTCTCAAGTCTCTCTACATTGTCTGAAAGTAAAATACACTGGGCTCACTCCCCAACTCCCATCGTCAGCTGTTAACTAAATGCTGAGCCTTGCAAATGTCTTTACTTGCCTTGTTGTGGGCCCTAGCCAGTTTGTCCCAAACTGTACATATAGGGCCTCGTACTTCGGATGTTTGTCTAAGGTAATGGTTCTCCTAGCTATCGTTCTGTCCTATGTGTAGTGTGATCAAGAGGATCATTGCCTTTCCAAAACACCAGAAGAATGAGGCCCCCTATGAGCAGAAAGGGGGATTTTACATTAATGAAGGCTAAAGATAGGGCGAGTAAACAGATACCCCGGACCATAACAGTTAAGAATACGAAAGTCACGGTCGTCTTTTCGCATTCTGAGGTACAGAGGAGGTGAGATGAGTATTTCCACAGCCTATTTAATGTCCAGGGAAAGAGGACGATGTGGACACCCATCAAACTACTGCTGGGGAGGAGAACAGGGTTGGGAAGGAGATGTTAGTCAGGGCCCTTAGGAAGATAAAGAACTTCACAAAGGTGTAGGCCCAGAAAAGTCCCCTTTGATGTGTGCATAGCTTAGTAAGCACAGGAATCAGATGGGAAGGTAAACAGTTGAGATAGAATGCCTTCTTCATTGCCCGGGGTAGAATAGGCACACTGCATACCTGCATGTTGTAAGAGGCGACTAAAAGGGGTGACCTTTTCTTGCCCCAGTCTGGACAACACCACTATCGTCTTTGTCTACAACGTGTTCTGGACAGGACGATACCAACATCGTGGTTGTTCCAGTGTTCGGTCTGACTTGTTCTCGGTCGACATAGGCTCCTCACTGAGGTGACCGTAAACAAACGCCTACCCGCGTGTTTGCCGTGCGTGGAGACCCGTGCTCCTGGGAAAAGTGGATCCTGGTGGTTGAGGAGATGCATGCCCTGCGATGTCTCTTGGCCACTCCACAATGGTGAGGTGGCTGACAGACATCGAGGACTAGGGTTGTGACCCACAGCCTCCAAACCATCACTTTGGCCACAGCTTCAAGGGAAAACGGGAGGCCAAGGCAGTAGCTTGGTCTTGGTCAATCGGCTGGGGGCGCATAAGTGGTTATGCCTCCTAGGGTGACTGTAAGTGGACTGGCAGTCAACCCCGATGCCAATGGTCTGGTACTTGGGGATTATGCCACCCTAACGGTATCCTGTCCGAGTAGTCTCGACGACCTGAATGGGCGTCCCCGTATAGGGCTCCGTGTGGTGGGTAAGACCTGCGGGCAGAGAAAACATAATTAATAAAAATTATGGCAAATATAAACCAGAGCCTGGGGGCCTCTACAAATAACCCCACCCCTCCCCCTTCTTTAGTTTCATTGGCTTGTGTTGAGCCGGAAGATGGCAGGCTCGGTCCCACCCAACTGAGTGGGCCAGCTGCCACTGAGCTGATGGAGACATGTACTGCTCCAACAAAGAGGCCGCGTTCCCCCAGTAAGCCAACTGGATCAGGGCACGCACCTTTGGCGTCTATGGCATCGGCACCTACCCGACGCCTAGACGCCTCTGCAAGCAGTGGCGGTCTCATTGCAACTGAATGTGCCCACCACTCTATGTTCCCTCTACATGCCACCTGGGATTGATATCCCATGGGCAGACGTCGATCCCACAGTGCCCAGCTTCCAAGACCCTTCTTGATTATGGGTGATTTTAATGCCCATAATCCCCAATGGGGCTCGGAGAGTCATAACCCCCGAGGGCGACTTGTGGAACAATGTGTGTCACACAATGGCCTCATTGTTTTAAACTCAGGTGCCCCCACGCATATGATGACTGCCACTGGTGGCCTGTCATGCATAGACCTGTCCATCTGCTCTCCTGGGTTGGCACCAGGTTTGCAGTGGGAGGTCTTCTCAGACCCTTGTGGAAGTGATCACTTCCCCATCACGATTAGCAGTCAAGATGGGGCATTACCCCAACACCCACCACGGTGGTGTCTGCGTCGGGCGGACTGGGAGGAGTTTGCCCACCGTATCTACTTTCGCCCACTGTGTGATTTTGATGGGGTCAATGACCTAGTGAGTCACTTCACAGAGGTGGTGGTCGGGCCGGCATTGGCATCCATCCCCCAGAGCTCGTGTAACCCACCACGAGCACTGGTGTCATGGGGGATGGAAGATTGTTGGAGTGCAATTCAGGCTTGCCAACGAACGCTTCGCTGCGTCCAATCTCGTCCTACCGAGGCCAACCGTATCGACTATCTCCGAGCCCGGGCATATGCACGACGGGTGATCATGGAGGCCAAACGCTCCTCATGGAGTCAGTACGTCTCCTCACTTACCCGTCACACACCCTTCAAGAAAGTCTCGGAAAAGCTGAGGAAAATTCAAGGGAGGTATTTACCATCATGTGGAGGTATTTACCATCAGAACGCCACCCACTTAATTTTGCTGGGGGTGTCGCCGAGGGGTATAACAATCCATTTACCCCTTGGGAGCTGCAGGCAGCTCTAGCAAGAGCCAGGGATACTGCCCCTGGACCACATAGCATCCACTATCAAATGCTACGACACCTACCAGAGAAAGGCGTTAGATACCTCCTTGAGGTATTAAATTATATCTGGCAGCGGCATCAAATCCCTGCAGTTTGGCGAGAGGCTACTATAATCCCACTGCAGAAACCCGGGAAGGATAGTAGCCTTCCAACAAATTATAGACCCATCTCATTGACAAGCTGTGTTTGCAAAACCATGAAACGAATGGTTAATTGGCGCCTGGTGTGGTATCTGCAACGGCACCACCTTCTTGCCGATGCCCAATGTGGCTTCCATACGTGAGGCCTTTCTCCACAGACAGCACTTAGTGGCTGTCTTCTTTGATGTGGAGAAGGCATATGATACCACATGGCGCCATGGTGTACTGGAGACCTTGCACCAGTGGGGGCTCAGGGGTAATCTGCTCCTCTTCCTCCATAGCTTTTTTTCCGAATGGACCTTCAGAGTGCGTGTGGGCCACAGAGTGTGTCCCACAGTGGAGCGTCTTGAGTGTGATGCTCTTCACTGTTGCAGTGAATGGCCTACCATCCTCTGTTCACCCACCGGTAAAGTCGTCCCTCTTTGTGGACGACTTTTCTATCAGGTACCAGGCTGCCACGATGCACAGCATTGAGCATCAGCTGCAACTGGCACTCAACAGTGCCAACGAGTTTGCCACCTCTCGTGACTATAAGTTCTCCCCTGACAAAACTACTGTCATGCACTTCTGTCGTAAGCGAGGGCTTCACCCTGAGCCTCAGCTTACCCTGGATGGCCGCCTCCTCCCTGTTGTAGAGGCAGCTCCGTTTTGACAGCCGTCTGACATGGATCCCACACTTGAAGGAGCTGAAGGCTAGGTGCCTTCGCTCCCTAAATATTCTGCGGTGCCTGCAGGGAACTGGTTTTGGGGCAGATCGAACGGTGATGCTTCAACTCTACCGGTCACTCGTTCGATCACGTCTCGATAATGGCTGCAGCATATATGGCCTGGCCGCTCCATCTACTCTCTGGATGCTGGACAGTGTTCATCATGCTGGCATCCGGGTGTCCATTGTGGCGTTCCGCACAAGTCCAGTACTCAGCCTTTATGCTGAGACTGGTAAACCACCACTGACTGTGCGGCGGCAGTACCTTGCAGCTGCATATATTTTGTGGCTGAAAGGTCAGCCACAGCACCCTACACACCCGGCCGTCTTTGGTAATGCTATGAGACGGCCATTCGACCGCCACCCGGGGGTTTGGTGTGCGGTGGATGGACGGTCTTACCGGCCTGGGTGTGACTCTGCCTAGGGTGCAGCCTGTACTGCCGGCCTCTGTGCCACCCTGGACAGTGCCAGAGCCAAGTTTTGATTTATTGCTTGCAGCCTTACCCAAAACCAGTACTGATAGGTCAGTATACCAACAAGAGTTTGGACGCCTCTCTTGGACCTATCGAGGCCATGCTTTTATTTACACGGATGGGTCGAAGGATGGCTCCTCAGTGGGTTGGTCAGTCTTTACAACTGGTCATCTCATAGGGGGCTGCCTTCCAGGCGTCGCCAGTGTCTTAACTGCAGAACTCACAGCTCTGCACAGGGCACTGGAGCTCATCCAAGTATTGAATGAGAGACACTTTGTTATTGTGACTGACTCCTTATGCTCCCTTCAGCTGTTGCACACCCTATATGGCAGACATGCCATCGTCCAGGGTGTGCACAGGTTGCTGCTTGTGATTCGTAAGCAGGGCAAGACAGTGTTGCTCATGTGTGTCCCAGGGCATGTTGGCATCATAGGCAATGAGAGGGCGGATGCCTATGCCCGTCAGGTGGCCCACTTGCCAGATATACCAACACTGCTGTCCCCTCCTCCGATGCTCTCCCGATGGTGCGGCGGGCCATCCATGAACAATGGCAGGCCCAGTGGTTTGCGGAGACCACCAACAAACTCCGCACACTGAAGGACACCCCAGAGCACTGGGGGTCCTCGTGCCGCCAGTCACGGAGGGAGGAGGTTGTGATTGCTCGGCTTCGGATCGGTCACACATTCCTCACCCACTCCTACCTTTTATGGGGTGAGGAACAGCCATGGTGTAACTTCTGTTGGGAGCCTCTCAAGTGGCGCATATCTTTAGTCACTGTAAGAGATACCGCGAACTGAGATGGTGACTAGAAGTCAGTCGGGAGCTCTATGCCTCACTTGGGGATAACCCCCATGGGGTTGAGAGCTTGCTTGTATTTGGGAAAGAGCAAACCATGGGGTGCCAGTCTGTTCTAGCATTTGCTGCGAGATGGGACCCAACCCCCTTTTCCATGGCTTCTCCCAGCTCCACCACCGCCTCTGGCCCACACATGTGCCCCCAATAATGGCAGTGACAGCCTCATTGGAGATGCCTCTCATCTCAGAGAGGCATCTCCCTTGAAGTCCTCCCTCCTTTTCTCAGTGCAGTCAGCCCCTCCATGGAAGGGGTGGTGGGTGAGACAGGAGGTAAGAAACTAGGGACACCTCCCACTTCCACTGTGGGGCACGTGTTCTTGGTTGGCAGAAGGCAGTGAGTGGCAGCATGCTGCAACTGCAGCATGATGGGGATTCCTCCTTTGAGATGTAGGAGGAAGACCCAATTGTAGGCACCCCTCCCTTTTCTACAGTGGGATTTAGAAAAGTGAGGAACAGACATAAGCCTCCTAAGCCCACGTGATGGTAAATCTCCTTCAATGGAACTGTTGAGGGCACTCCCACAAGAGGGACAAGATCACAATGTTGATCTCAAAGCACAACCCTGTCTGCATCTCCCTCCAGGCGATGTTGTGTCATAGTAATACCCCCATTTCGTTATGAGGATACACTTTGTATGCAGACACCCAGCAGCAAGGAAGCGAACCTGTGGGAGGGGTGGCTATGTTTATGTGGAATGGGTGCATGCACGTGCCAGTGGCTTTACAGACGTTTCTGCAGGCAGTGGCAGTCTTATTGCAACTGGATATGCCCACCACTCTATGTTCCATCTACATGCCTCCTGTGATTGACATCCAATGGGTGGACCTCGACTGCCTCACAGCCCAGCTTCCAAGCCCCTTCCTGATTATGGGTGATTTTAATGCCCATAATCCTCAATGGGGCTCAGACACTTGCAACCCTTTGGGGCTGCCTGGCCTCATTGTTCTAAACACAGGTGCCCCCACAAATGTGATGAATGCCACTGGTGGTCTTTCATTTATAGACCTATCCATCTGCTCTCCTGGGTTGGCACCAGGTTTGCAGTGAGAGGTTCTGTCAGACCCTTGTGGAAGTGACCACTTCCCCATCAAGGTTATCAGTGGAGATTGGGCATTGCCCAACTGCCACCATTGTGGTGTCTGCATCAGGTGGACTGGGAGGAGTTTGCCCACCATACCTACTTTTGCCCACTGTGATTTTGATGGGGTCAACGATCCATTGTCACTTCACAGAGGTGGTGGTCAGGGTGGAATAGGCACCCATCCCCCAGAGCTTGTGCAACCCACCATGAGCATGGGTGCCATGGTGGATGAAGGATAGTCAGAGTGTCATTTGGGCTTGCAGTCCAGCCCTTCACATTTTCCAGTCTCATTTACCCAACACCAATCGTGTCAACTATCTCAGAGCTCAGGCATCTGCATGGCAGGTAATCAAGGAGGCCAAATGCTCCTCATGGAGTCAGTATGTCTCCTCACTTAACCATCACATGCCCTCGAAGAAAGTCGTCTGCCCTCGGAGAAAGATCATGTGGCTCTGGTATCTTTGTGCAATGGAGACATCTACTTCTTCCATTTGAGGTGGCTGAGGAACTGGTAAGGACGCTTGCAGCCATCTCCAGTTCCCAGCACTATATGGCAGTATTTATGCAGACCAAACAGCCTAACCCGTGTGTGCCCGAGGTAGAATAGGCACACTGCATACCTGCATGTCGTCAGAGGCGACAAAAACGGGTGACTTTTTCTTGCCCCAGTATGGATAACACCACTGTCGTCCTATCCTATGACTTGTTCTGGACAGGACGATACTAACATCATGGTTGCTCGTGTCCTTATTTTGTTCATTCATGGATGACTGACTTGTTCTCGGTCGATGTAGGCTCCTCACTGAGGTGACCATAAATAATCGCCTACCCATGTGTTAGCCGTGCATGGAGACCCGCACCCCTGGGAAAAGTGGATCCTGGTGGTTGAGGAGGCGTATGCCCTGCGATGTCTCTTGGCCACTCCACACTGGTTAGGTGGCTGACAGACATCAAGGACTAAGGTTGCAACCCTCAGTCTCCAAAACATCACTTTGGCCACAGCTTCCAGGGAAAACGGGCAGCCAAGTCGGATACCTGGTCTTGGTATATGCATTAGAACTATACAGTGGACGGGTCTCTAATGACCTTGTAGTTGATGGGACCTTAAACTCCAACAAACAAACAATGATAGGCATAGTCACAATATGTTCTAATCCACTATGACACAGTTCATCCAAAAAGAGATCTAGCACCCCTGATAACCTAAAGTTTAAATTACACTGCATACTACCCCCCAACCCAATCCTGGCAAATTGATGTCCCCACCAAGAATTACTACTGGTACCTTATTATTCTGACATGGAAGCTCCAATGATTGTGATAGTTTCATCAATGGGTATGAGTCATGTTGTGGTGGCCAGTAGAAAACAACCACATAAATCCCCCCATAAGAGCCAGCAACATGACAACACAATCTTCCTCATAATGCAATTATGAGAACTTTCCAGGGATTTCTCTATGGCTATAAAGACACCATCCTGTCTATGTGCTTCCCTATCTTTTCTGTAAACTATATACCTATCAGAGAATTGCTGATAGGTATATAGTGTACAGAATATCTCTGCTGATTTTTTTCTCCCTTTAACTAGGATCCAGAGCCAATTATGATATCACCATCTGATGTAGCTGCAAGTGCACCAAACTCAGCCAGTTTACTGCTTATGCTTATGCACTTCTGCAGCCCACATAAGCAGGCATGCTGTATCTACTGGAACTTTATTGTAAAATTTTATTTACAAGTGAAATTTAATTATGCCAACAATATGATAAATTTATTAAAGTTGTTAGCTTTCTAAAAACAAATTGTAGGCAAAAAATCTTGAGTATTGACAACATACTATTGATTTTTCCAAAAGCTCAAAATTTCAAAAGCCAAGACTTTGACAGGTGTTTCACAATGAATGAAAACTTTTTTCTGTACTTCTGAAGCATATTCCAAACATTAGCACAAGCAGGCACACATGTCAAATGGGATTGAAAATAATCAAACTTCATGTTAAATTTTTTTTCACATTGTGGTAATGGCAGGGCTGTTGTACATGCCATAAAAACTAATTTACATAAAGTTACAGATTTTTAGCATTAGCAGGCTCTATGTTCTCTGTATTTCAATTTGCAAAGCATGTCTTGGAACGGGCATGCCAACTGGTAGATTAATTTGATATGCATGAAATCAAAACTCAATAGTTGCAAACCAAGTTTCTGGGATTCGGCAGTTTGAAAATCTTTATTCAAATTCAAATTCACTTCCTCCTCACAGTGGTCAGAAGTACTGCATCTGAGAACTGGTTCTGACCTTCCATGGTGATTGGGTTTTATCATTGATATCAACTTTTGTTTTTTGTTGACCTTATTGTTTTACAGTATGTACAGTCTAACTTACTTATAAGAGACTTGGATAGTATAGGGAATCATACCATGCAGTGTCTTCTACACATAAAATTATGACATGGAAACAATTTCTGAAGCAATATATTTTAGCACTTAGACCTGCAATAAGACCACAGCAAAGTGTTATATGTGGTTGTGTGCCTTTGGGTTTTTATTCTCTTAATTTATTTTAGGCAGTATTCCCTACTTAAGGTTCTGAGCCATTGTGGGCATTATATATTGTTGTTTAATTTTAATTAAAAAAAATTTGAATATTTACTTATCTCATCTGTATTAATACAAAATTTTAAAAGTTTTAATTTCTCTTGAATAATAGATATCCCTTACAAGTTTATAAACAAGGAGTTATTTCCATTACTAATTTAATACAAGAAATATTAACTGGCATATCCAATTGCTAAATAGTTACAATTTCATCAATTTATGCAATTTCATAACAAATTCGTTTAGCTAGCACATTTAACTAAATGTGCTAAATTGTAACTAAATCATTACAATTTCACAATTAATCACTAAATTGTTACAAATCCGTTAAGCTATTAATTTTCCTTAATAATTCATAAAAATCCCATTACAATTAGATTCAGTTATTAATCCATAAAAATTTTATTACACTATTAATTGCTCTTGATAAAACACCAAAATTCCATTAAAATTAATTATCCATTACAGAATCGTTTTACTATTAATTACTATCAATTCCATTAAAATTAATTATCCATTAAAGAAATGCCTAATTATTATTAACTATCAATTCCATTAAAATTAATTATCCATTAAAGAATCGTTTTACTATTAATTACTATCAATTCCATTAAAATTAATTATCCATTAAAGAAATGCTTTATTATTAATAACTATCAATTCTGTTAAAATTAATTATCCATTAAAGAAACGCTTTACTATTAATAACTATCAATTTTGTTAAAATTAATTATCCATTAAAGAAATGCTTTATTATTAATAACTATCAATTCTGTTAAAATTAATTATCCGTTAAAGAAACACTTTACTATTATTAGCTATCAATTCCATTAAAATTAATTATCCATTAAAGAATCATTTTACTATTAATTACTATCAATTCTGTTAAAATTAATTATCCATTAAAGGAACACTTTACTATTAGTAACTATCAATTCCTATTAATTGCTTTTGTGAAACACATATCTATATATATATATATATATGAAGAAATTTTTCATCTATCTTATCTTTATCTGGAGTTGGAGGCCCTTCTGTGGTTTGGAAGTCCTGGTGAGACTTCCTAACTTCTAGGAGTTGTTGGCTGCAATCCTAAATGGTCCTCCTGAGGTGGATCTGTGGCTGCTTTCTGTCTTCTGGATCTCTCCTCCTTGGCTCTCTCATTCTTGGCCTGCACCCTGGTTCTCTCCTCTTCTTGATCTGCTATTCCTCTGTCTTGATCTGCTATTCCTCTGTCTTGATCTGCTCTCTCCATCCTATTTTATGCCTTTTCCTTTTTCCATAAAAGGAAATTCCTGTTTTTGAATTTTGCAGATGTTTTTCATCCTCAGGTCATTCCTCTCTCCTTAAGAAGTTTTCCTTGTGAAATGAAAGCTTCTTCTCATATTATTAATTAATTAATAGAATTTAGGTCAACATAATATATTTCAATTAAAGATTCCTTGTTGAAAGCAACACTCAAGATAGACATCTTCCAGATGTTTTTAATTAAGATTTATTAATAAAAAGAAAAAAAATTAAATTGAAGATTCACTGATGTTCTTCATTTGAATTTGGGGGTTTATTTCATTTTTTTGTTAGGGTATTTTTTGGGGGGATGCTTTAGGCCCTCCTTCTTAGGGCCATTTTCATAAATATATTTGTGAGTACCCTTTTCAATTTTATTCATGTGGAGCAGTTGACAAAAGTATGTAGTCCTCTCTGAAAGTCATATAATCCTCCCTGGGGAATCATGTCCTGGAATCCATTTAAAAGAAGGTTGATTTATGTAGTTGCAACAACACCTGTGATTCATTTAATACAAACTTGAATAAACTATAATAGACAGTTAGGGCAAACAGCATAAACGTAAGAGTAAAACTAAGCATACTTAAAATTTTTTATGTTTATGCTTTATATAGCTTGGGGTGGGTGATAGAGGGCGCTTGTTGCATGGCAGGTGCTACTTGTGGTCTGCAGAATTTTTGGAGGCCTTGCCTGAAAAATTTGAAGTAAAAAAAAAAAACACCATTTTTAAGGCCAACTGCCAGCCACTGAAGATCATGGTATGGCTGTAGTTTCTTGGGCTACTAAACAGTGTAGGAACTTGGCATGAGGTTGGTGGCATTTAAGCCTAATCTTCCATTGGTTCCACTAGTGATATAGCTTGCTTGTTGGCTGCATTGATGGACGTATGCTGGGCTTGGAGTTTAAGTGCCCAACTTTCTACAGCAGGCAAAATTTATTTATTTATTCTAATTTAGTTATTATTTTATGATACTTATGATTATTAGTGTATGATTACTTATGCTTTTTAGTGTATGATTACTTATGCTTATTAGTGTATGATTACTTATGCTTATTAGTGTATGATTACTTATGCTTATTAGTGTATGATTACTTATGCTTAGTAGTGTATGATTACTTATGATTATTAGTGTATGATTACTTATGATTATTAGTGTATGATTATATATTATTAGTGTATGAGTAGTGTGCAAAGGGGGATTGCCAAGTGAGAATGGGACGTCTGCTCACTTGGTAATGAAAATGATAAGACCACTAATGAGTGTCTCCTGTGGGGTAGGATGGCACCCCCAACAGGTAGCCCACCCTCTATTGCTGTGGGTTCTGTAGAGATAAAGATAGGGGGCTAGATGAAGGCTAGGAATGTGGAATGTGGGGAGGGACCCTCTCAGGAAATACGGGGGAGCTAGTGGATATCCTCAAACATTGCAAGGTCAGCATTGCATTCCTTCAGGAAACCAAATGGAAGGGGAATAGATCAAGGGCCCTGGGAGAGGGTTACAAACTGATCTACACCAGCAGTGATGAGGGAAGAAATGGGATGGGCATCATGTTGAGTAGCAAATTGCAACAGGGGATCACATCAGTCAAGAGAATTAGTAGCAGGATAATGTTAGTCACAGTAGTTTGGCATGGTGTAGGGCTCCATCTCATAAATGCATATGCCCCCCCCCCAAGCAGGCCTGGGTGACTCAACAAAGGTAGGTTTTTGGAATGAGTTTGATGAGGTGGTTCAGTCAGTGAACAGCACAATTAGATAGGGCAAGGGAAATGAGCACCTTATTATTGGGGGTGACTTTAATGCCCACATGGGCATGGATGGTTTGGGATATGAGGAGGTACATGGGGAATGGGGGTATGGGACAATCAACCCCAAGGGGCAGAAAGTCCTTGAGACAGGAAGAGCACATGGCCTTGCATTGGCCAATACTGTATTTATTCCAATAAATGCCGTGCCGTTTATTTATTTCATGGCGTTTTTGGTGTGGCACTTACTAGAGGATGGCGGTTATTAGAAGGTGGTGCTTATTAATTTAGGTCAAGTACTTAGGATCAACGTTCCATAGCAATAGGGAAATAGACTGATGTGACCCATAGAATCAATGGTGGATAATTGAAGTGGAGATGGGCAACCAGTGTCCTGTGTGATAGGAGAGTCCAAATTTAGTTGAATGGGATGTTTTACAGGGTGTTGGTTAGGCCAGCTATGCTGTATCGATCAGAGTGTTGGGTAGTGAGGAAGAGCCACATGAATGGAGTCCACTGGGACTGGGATGGGTAAGCCAATGCCATGTGGGACAGGGTTGCTAGGAAAATTAGGAGATGTGGAGAGACACTGTTTGGCATGGGTAGTGTAGGAGGCACTTCTCAGGGTAGGCAAACGTGGTGTTGGAATGAGGAGGTGGAAGATGCAATCAAATTAAAGAAGGCAGCTTTCCATAAATGGAGGGAAATAGGGGATCAGGTGTCAAAGACAGACTACATTCATGCAAGGAAAAAAAACCCAGGAGGGCCATTGCACTGGCAAGTACTAGAAGTATGAGGCTTTGTGTGAAAAGTTGGGGCCAAGGGAAGGAGAGATGGCAGTTTTTAGACTGGCCAAGATGTTACCAGGGCCATAACAGTTAAGGATACGAATGGTAGGGTCTTGTTACACCCAGCAGAGGAAATCAAAAGATGGGAGAAATACTACCATAGCCTCTTAAATGCTGCCCCCTGTTCAATGGTCACAGTCACAGTGAGTGAGGCTGAAATAGTCAGAGCCCTCCAAAAGATGAAGGGTCCAAAAGCTGTAGGCCCTGATAAGATCCCCATGAATGTCTGGCACAGCTTGGGAACCACAGGAATTACATGGCTAGGGAGGCTTTTCAATAAGTTAGCCAGTGGGGACAGGATGCTATCAGCATGGTGAGAGAGTTGGATAGTTCCATTGTTCAAGGGCAAAGGTGATGGCCAGGACTGCAGAAACTACAGGGCCATAAAGCTGATGAGCCATTCTATGAAGTTGTGGGAGAGGGTCATAGAATGTCACCTCAGAGACTGGACTACTGTCTGGTTTATACCTGGCAGCTCCACCATGGAACCAATCTTTATCCTAAGACAGATAGAGAAGTATAGAGCAGCGAAGAAGGACCTCCATGCAGTATTCATTTACCTGGAAATTAGTATGGAGCATTTTAAGGAAGAAAGGGGTTGATGAAGAGCATATTAGGATAATTCAGGATATGTCGAAGGTTCCATTGCTAGGGTGAGGACAGCTTGGGGAAACACTGCATGCTTTAACGTGCAAGTGGGTGTGCATCAAGGGTCAGCTTAGTCCATATCTATTTACTCTAGTAATGGATGATCTGCTGACAGGAATAGGTGAATGTCCCTCGATGTCTGGTATTTGCAGATGATGTGCAAAGGCTTGATGAGTCCAAACAGGTTGCACAAAAGGGCTTACAAGACATTAAAACAGCAATGGAAAGAGGGGGCCTGAAGGTGAACATGAAGAAGGCAGAGTACCTTGCTTTCAATTTTAGTCGCCAGGGGCAAGGGGGAGATTCGTTGTGGGGGTGAACAGATACCAGTGGTGCAAGAATTTTGTTATTTAGTATCAGGCTTCCAGATCAATGGGGAGATGGATTCTGATGTGAGTCATAGGATTAATTCAGGATGGCTGAAGTGGAGGCAGGCAAGTGGGGTCCTGT
Organism: Trigoniulus corallinus; assembly: GCA_013389805.1. NCBI lineage: Eukaryota > Metazoa > Arthropoda > Diplopoda > Spirobolida > Trigoniulidae > Trigoniulus > Trigoniulus corallinus. The sequence goes on from JAAFCE010009126.1 coordinate 30,654,870, forward strand.
GTGACTGCCAGGTCCCAATAAAGTAAGACCCACTATGCTATACGGCTCAGAGTGTTGGGCAGCAAGAACAAACCATTAGAGGCAAATGCATGTGACTGAGATGCGAATACTGCACCACATGAATGGGGTGTCATGTGCCGATAAAATCTCAAGAGTTAGAGGTGGCTTGCGGGTGGGAGACATCATGGAAAAGATGAGGGAGAGTCAGTTGAGGTGATATGGGCATGTGATGAGGAGGGGAGAGGAGAAGTTTACTAGGGGCATTATGGGACTATGGCTAATTTAGGGCACCAGGAGTAGGAGAAGACCAAAGTGGACGTGGGAGGAGGTGGTGCAAAGGGACATGGAGGCGTGTGGGGTGGAAGAAGACTTGGTGTGGGATAGGCAGGAGTAGAGGATTAGAACCTGCAGACTTGACCCTGCCCCAGGCTGGGCAAGGGTGTGATGATGATGATTATGTTTTACATAGCTATAGTTAGGGCATATCAATTTTATGTAGTGTTTCCAGGTAGTGTTTGAATGATGCTTACAACCACACATGCTCTGCATGACACCTGTACTTTGCAGTGAAAATAAAATCAGTTTTGTGTCGCTTTTTTGTCAATTTTTGCTGTGCAGGCTTAGTTAATCAAAAACTAATAACAAAAACATTAGTTAATTAAAAGGGAAGAAGTTAAGGGCTGAAATAGAAAGGTTTCTGGTTTTGCAAGAAATGGGCAAATTTTCAAGTAAGTATTTAACCATTCATTTAAGAACCAAAACGTGTTACTGTATTCCTGAAAACCAATACATTTTTTCAGGACAAACATTGAAACGGCATTATCTTAGAGGAATGATATCTATTGAACTATATTTATAACTAATAAAACAACAAAAAAAAGTCAATCTGAGGCCTGTGTTTTCTAGAAGGCGATTTCTACTCTCAAGTTTGTCTGAGGATGAATGCTTCCTTTGGTTTAGATTCAGCAAAACGGAAATTACTCAGTTAATAAAACATTTTAAGATTCCAGGAAGATGTGTGTTATCTGAAAGAAGTCACTTCACAGGTGGGATTTCTTTCATAAAAAAATCAAAAGCACTCTTTGCAATATCAATAATTCTTTACAGGGACACTGCTTCTTGCAGACTTTGTTCCATTGTTTCAGTGGGACCCACAAACTTTATCTAGATTTTACAATTGTATGCTTCAAATTGTATACCATGAAAATATCTCCATCATTAATACACTCCAACAAAAGTACTTGTGAAAAGAAATGCTGCACAGCTTTGCTGAGGTAAATTATAATTTGCACAAAATATAAGATTTATATTAAATCAATGTGAATCAATATGAAATCTATTGTTATAGAGCATATCTCTCGCTGGATGCCCCTACACAAATATTGTTGGATTTATTGATGGAAGAACAAGAAAAATCTGCAGACCAAAGTACTATCAACAACAATTCTATAGTAGGTATAAGGAGTGCCACTTACTAAAATACCAAAGCATTGTATTCCCTAATGGCTTAATAGGATGATTGGGTGGCCCTTTTGTAGGGAAAAGGCATAATGCTGCAATATTACACTTGAGTAATGTTCTTTCAGAAACGTCAACTTTTTTTTAATAATGATGATGGGACTTGGTTTGCTGTATATGGGGACCCAGGTTATGCTAACCAAAAGTTTATAAAAGTTGACTATAAAAATCACAATAGACTTACCAAGAGTCAACACTAAGGGTCAGTGTGGAATATGGCTTTGGTAAAATTATATGTACAGCGATTTGCCTTTTTAGATTTTGCAAAAAATCAAATGCTGTTTCTTCAGCCTGTTAAGCTGATGTATTGTGTAGCAGCAATATTAGTGAATGTTCAAACATGCTTAAGAGATGAAAATCAAAATTCCACACACTTTAATTGTAGTGTTCCAACCCTAGAAGAGTACTTGCAATTTTAAAAAACATTTTGCATAATAAACATAATTTTATTATAAAAGCTGATTGTGTGAAATACAATTTTTTTAATAAGCATCATTGTTTGCTAGCTAAGTTGGTAAGTAAATCCAGCATCTGTTGTTGAATTTGTAGCTGAGATATTGCTATCTCATCCCTCCATCTGTTCTCTTCTTCAATCCGATTTTCTCTCTGAAGCTCAAGTTCAAATCTCTTGACTTCCAGATCATGCTTCATTTGCTCCATTTTGATATCATGCTATAGCTTTCTCTGTATTATTTCATCCTCTCTAGAAATATGAGATCGCTTTGCAAGCAAATTACTTTCCTCAGGTGTATGTGATAAATAATTCCTCACTGAAATCCTGCATCATCACCATGTAGTTGTTTTTCACAAACACCAATGTCTGTGTCAGCCCCAAGTAGTTTATTGATATTTGCATTTGATTCAGCCATCAGAGACACAATATCTTGTAGCAGGTTTTCCCTCTCACTCATTTCTTCCTTTAGTTTTGAAAATAGAAATGCATTAATAATCCCCAAAAACTACATTTACCTGGTTGCAAGTTGCTATTTCTCATATTTATCAATTAGCAGAGATAGTCGACCTGTGACTGTTCTTTTTGTAATTGAAGGATCCAATTTATCTTTAAGTTCTTGAACCACAGAATCCCAACGTTGTTTTCCTAATTGCCAAAGATTGTGCAAAAGTGCACTTTTCAAATGAAGTAAATCCTTTGAAATGCTGAAGCCATTTCTAATTTGTATATAACAAAGTATATGAAATGAAGTACAGTATATAACTAACAGTTGTCAGTCTGCCCAGGATTTTGCTGCATGTCCTAAATCTAGTTCAATCATTGGTATATTTGTATTTGGGGAAAAGCTAAAATGTCGAAATATCTGTAAATTCCTTTTATCATCTAATAAAATAATTTATATGAATTAAAACACCAACTGGTGGCTTGCAAATCCATGTGTTGTAGGCCCCATGTCTTCATCTCTGCATCCCACAATGTTTATTGCCTTCATGTTTTGAAAATTCTTTAATAAAAATACAGTATCTTAACCTCCTTCTTAAATATATTAACCTTCTTCCAGGGTTCCATGACTTTTTAATCCTCTAATCTGCTGTAAAAAGGGGAGTGGTGAGTTGCGTTGGAAACACCATTTCTCGTCTGATCACTGACGTTAACCAATGCAAGCCGAGTTAGTACTGACATGGGTGGTCGGCCGGGAAAGCTGGGTACTGCTAATACCCAATAATCGTTGCATTAGTGAGCGAAATCTTTTAAGCTACGTATCGCGCTACGTAGTGAAGAATACGAAAATTGCTGTTCAAAAAAGCTACGTAGCAACTTCGTAGCGTAGGGATCGAATTCTATTAAAACTGTAGCCAAAACTTCGTAGTGCAGTTGTAGTGCTACAAACGCTACACCTTTTCGAGTAGGATTCTTTGCGTAGTGCAACATGGCGGCCTCCACGGAAGATATTGCAATGAATATGGTGGACTGCAATACTTATTGACAGTACCCAAAAATGAAGCGGAACAAATAAAAAATTGTATAGTTTTTAATTAAAGAATTAATTTCATTTTAAGAACATTAAGAACATCTTCATCATACCCTTATCCCGCCTGTGGCAGGGTCGGGTCTGAGGGTCCACTGAACATACTCTGACTGGGGCTGGGGTCACCCCAGCCAGGCGTCTGGAACCAGTAGGAGTATTGACAAAGTTTGTCTGTGGGGGTGCCAACATTAAGAACATAATATTTTATTAAAGGAATTGAAATAGTTTAGTCCTCTTAAGTGCGTTATATGGCAACATGGAAGCCTGCATGGAAGCCTCCATTTTTGTAGCGCTACACATGTCGTTCAAATAGCTGCTACTGGTAGTGCGCTACATGAATTTTCATGACGTCACCGTATGCACTACGTATGCGACGCTACAAGTATTTCCGTAGCTTAAAAGATTTCGCTCAGTGTAGTGTCCGTGTAGTGTATGCATTAGAACTATGCAGTGGACGGGTCTCTAATGACCTTGTAGTTGACGGGACTTTAAACACCAACAAACAATGCTATAAAAATGTTTCAAAGATTTGGGAAAATCGACTTCGTTTGACTATTGAAAACAGGTTGCAAGTTAGCGGCATGCGCATGCATGAGATTTTACATTAGTATTTTTAAGCATCGACGCTGCCTACTACTTGTTATGCACAGTGCAGCAGACGAATGCTACATAAAAGACTTTGATGACGTAAATTTTACGTTTGACGTTTTACACTTACATTTACGTCGTTTGCCCTAACTATCTATTATAATAATAAAACCAGTGTGTTTAAGACAGCACAAAATTATGGAGACTATTCATCACAAGACTGCAAACAGAACTGTTGTTTTTGAAATCTTCTTGTTCTTACAGTTAATTTTTTCAAGTCATATCTGCTGCAAAAACGTTATAACCACACCAGAAAAGCCTAGAAATGTCTAGAACAGGCGCACTTATAGAATTAAAATATCACTCTGATATCTTGGCCAAAAAATATCACAAGTGCCAATTTTTAATCGCCAACCCTTCACATCTAAGCCTGAGAAACATCACAAGAGATTGTAAAATTTATGAAATGTCTCTTACGATGTTTTACTGGGAAGGTGTAGATATACAGCATTCCTTATGTATTCTAATAAACGGCGTGCAGTTTACCTTTTCAAAGGATTTTTTGATGAGCCGTTTATTGGAGGGCGCTGTTTATTATTTTTTTCAATTTATAAATGGAAACTTTTTAGCCGGACAAGTTGATTCCATTAATTTTAATTTTTGCTGACGCTATTCTCGAATCTCAATTTATTGTCAAAATGAAATTGAGAAAAATAACACAGGGCTGCATTTTGAAAAAATAATTTCTGACTATTGCAAGAATTCAGCTGATTCTGAATCGATTTTGGCTGCTGATTTCATATATGGGTTTAGTTTTTCTGAAGAATGTACAGATTTTTCACAAATCGCTAATAATTACTTCAACTTACATGAATTTTGATTGATTTCTTGGAAATATTATTACACAAAAGATTCTCCTTAAACTATAATAGTTTTAAGAGGAATGTTAAAAAAACATGTTAAAAAAATGTTAGAAAATGGATTGGTGAGGAATGGATTTCAAGTACTGTTATTCTACTTCATACTTCCATTTCTTTGACCTCCTTGAACATTTTCGAAGTTTCTTGCACTCTCTTTCAAGGATCCAGCAGTAGTCTGCCATCGTGTTAGAATTCCACCTTCCCTGGTACCTCTGTTCAATCTCTTTGATATCTTCTTGAAATCTTTCATCATTCTCCTCACTAAAATCTCCAAGGTTGTTTGGGAAATATTTCAAATGGGAGTGTAGAAAGTACAATTTAACACTGATATTACATCCAAGTTTCTTCTACTTTTCCAGCATGGTCTCCACTAAGTATTGGTAATTTTTGCCCTTTTGTTTCCCAAGAAGCCTTGAAAAACGGATTTAAATCTAATCCATGCATATTTTTCAGTTTTATTCATAGAATCCTCAAATTGTGGGTTTGTGAATTTGAGGACCCACAAACGTTCCTGCTTTAGTTTTTTCTGTTGTAATGTGTGGAAACTGCTTTGCAAGATACTGAAAGCAGGTTCCATCTGTGTGCAATGTTTTGACCAACTGTTTCATCTGAGTTTAATATGTAAAGGTAGAAGTAATATCTTTTTGGGCTCAATCAATCGTTTGTTCAAAATATTTTTTGACCCTGACAAGGGATGCTTTCCTTTTGCCCATGATTTCCTCAACCAGTGCTTATCTATTGCTCTACTGTCCCACTCACAAAAAGCCTTGCATTTTCGTATAGCCTGCCTGCTGGCCAATAAGCAGGCCTATCATTTTGAAATCTCCACATGCATGCCAGTTGTGCTCATTTTTAATTTTCATCAACACCTTTTTCACACTTTCAAAAGACTCTCTTAATTTTCTTCATTTTTAATTTTCATCAAGCATATATTGCATTTCGAAATATTTCATGTGGCAAGGAATGCCACAGCAAAGCACTATTGAGTGTTCCTTAGCAAAGAATGGCAGTAACTCTTCTTCTGTATGGTGATACCATAAGAAAAATATCCCTGGTGCCAAAAGGTATTTTGATTTTAACCTAGAATCAAGAACTTGTGCTGCACTTTTAGATAAGTTCAAATCATCATCATCTCACCCTTCTCCTGCCTGAGGCAGGGTCTGGTCTATGGGTTCTAGTCCTCCACTCCCGCCTATACCCCACTAAGCCCCCTCCATTCCAGATGCCCTTGAGATAAGTTCAAATCTCTCACCAAATCATTAAGTTTTGTCTGCATTAATAGATGAGTTATTTTGGCTCAATGGTGCCAAATACTATGACATCTCCCAACTTCATTCAAGGTAACTTTATTTCATAGTCTTTTATTCTTGAAATTCAACTCAGAAATGTGGCCTTCTACCTGTTGTAAACTCACACAGCAAACAATAATCTTTAAATATAGCATATCTCAGCACATCATTAATGCAGATTTGTTGAAAAAATTTTTCTGAAAATACCTCTACACAGTGTTGTTAGACCGTTTAAAATTAGAGTAGAAGTAAAAACGTACTGCAGAAGTAGACGTCCCAAGAAAATTGGTAAGTTTGCCATTAAATGTATTTTTAGAAAAATTTGGAAAACTCTGGAACACATTCAAAATTCATATCTGACCTGTAATTATATTTGGGTAAAAAATTACATCCATCAACAATTTGCCAAGCACTCAACAGGGCCCAAGTACAAATGATACAAAACTGTGCAAAAATGTTATTTGCTTTTTACATCTCTCTTTGATGATGAACAGCTTCTGCACAGTTTCACAGTTTTGTATGATTTGTACTTCGGCCCTGTTTTGCAAAATGTGAATGGATGTAATTTTTACCCAGATGTAATTAAAGGTCAGATATCCATTTTGAAAGCGTTCCAGAAGGAGTTTTCCAAATTTTTCTTAAAATAAATTTGATGGCAAACTTATCAACTTTCTTGGGACCTCCACTTCTGCAATGAGGTTTAACTTCTACTCTAAATTTCAATGGTCTAACAACACTCTGTAGAGGTTTTTTCAAAATATTGGGAATGAATGAATATGATTTTCCATCAATTTTGAGCTCTAAAGTAGTTTTTCTCCTTGCAGACTCAATTTCCTTCCCTTTCAGTGGGCTGATCATTTTTCTCACCAAAACCAGACTTCGTTAATAAATAAAGTATGATGATGAAGACAAATGTTAGGAAATTCAGAGAAAAACACAATTTTAACTACAAATATCCCCCCCCCCCCCTGTATTCAGACTTTTTCAACAGTGAATTTCTATTCATTATGACTATTTTGAAAACTTTACATTATTAAATCGAAATTGTCAATGAAAATTACTACTGTGTTGTAAGTAGGAAAGCCCAATAAGTGTATCAATTGATGTATTTTACAAAAAAGGTAATAATTTTGGAGTTTTTGATAATTTGTTTTGAAAATCTGTAGGAGTATTCAGACATTTTCAAAGCACTGTAAGTCGAAATCGCCTAAATCGAGGACTAACTGAATATTGAAATTGACATTCTTTCTCACGCCCACGTAATTTTACCTACGTAGTATCTGATGGACGCACGGTTACAAAATTCAAGGCGTGCGATGTCGAAATACTGTTTATGGTAAACGTTGCGGATAAAACCTCGTAAAACTAGTTTTCAAAATAGTGGAAGGGAGCGGTCGGAAGATTGAGGGATTGCGATATCTTACCGACAACTTTACTAATTTACAGTTGCTGGAGGCATAGGAATTTAAACACCATCACAAATCATATTCGATAACACTAGGCGGAGAAAGATTAAACAAAATCGGGCAACGTTTTCAAAAAGTGATTTCAGAAGTACGCAGGGCCTACACTATTTTTGACGACCACCCCTTCAACAAAACAATGGGCTGATCTGGAATGCGAGAAGTGTATTTTCAAATTAATGCAGCAGTTGCCGAATTGCTGTGAAAGTTTTTGAGCCTGTAGTTGAAGTTGGTTGTATTTTTGTTTATTGAATAATTGACTTTTTTTGGTGATATTTTGTTAATAGTCGTTACGTTTACTGTAGGATTTAGTTGTTTACGGCTGTGACTAGTGTTTATATAATCTTCAAAGAGGACTTTATCACAAAAATCAACTGCGTTTGGACGCCTTGTAGGTTAAGTTTGATGTTTTGTTATCAAAAACTATTGCCATGTATCTTAACATACTATATGTATTTCTGTGAGAGGCATCATTCTGTCTTTAAGATGAAAAAAGTTACTTTAATTTTAGCTGTAGCCATTTGGCTTGTGACCTTACGAAAAGCGATTAATGTGCCCCATTAATTAACCAGACAAATGCCCAAATAAAGTTGAAACAAGTCTAGCTAATAGTAGTCCTGGACTTACCGAAAATGTACGAGATTAAGCCACCGAACACTTATTTTTCACGATGAGCAGCTTTTAGCGATGAACCATAGCAGACTATTCACCAAAAACTATAGGTCTACATGGCGATTTTGGCCAATTAGGTTCCCCAGCCGGTATCTAGATAGCTAGAATAATGAGTGTATTAACCCTGCAATGCTACTGTTCGAAAATGACCCATTAATGCTACACAGGGGTACAGGTGTACCCCAATTTGAAACCCATCTCTCCATACTTAACAATAAATTTATTGCATTTTCAGTGCAATATTATGAAAGAATAATTCAATAAGTGCTCAGAAACATAGAAAAAATATCATTATAAGCAAATAAACGATTTTAATCAGCAATTTAAAGAAAATGGATATTTTGCCCTTTATGTGCTGCAGATGGCTTTTCCAGCAAGGCGTGCAAGCTTTCAATGCAATTCCTATGGCCATTTAAAAGTTACACAAACGCTACACAGGGGTACAGGAGTACCCCACCCATCATTATTTGAAAAATGAAAAGCAATTAACCACCCATCTGTGACTTAAATAGAAAGTTCAACCTATCACGTGAATATACAGTGAATCCCATTGTGCCAGGGTCACCCACAGAGAAGAGAGAGGAAAAAGAAAAACTCTGGGGTACACCAGTACCCCTGGGTAGCGTTAGAGGGTTAGGGATTTATTCTAGCGAAGCGGTTATCCTTACTACAGTAGAACTCCAATTATCCGAATCAATTGGGACCGGACCCCAATCGGATAATTGGATTTTTTCCAAAAAAAAAAAAAGGGGGGGTCTAAATGGGAGAAAAAACTTATTTTTAAATAAAAAGAGCTTTTAATTAATTAAATGAAAAGACAACACTTTTACATATTGTAATTCTAATATTATACACTGCAAGCCGCCTTTTTGGCCAATATGGCAGTGGAGAGACTAACTCTCAATCCTTCTTATGATAACAAAATACTCCTAAAGCCCTAAGGTATAATTCAGGAGCCTCCTCTAATACAATACCAGCTATTGTTGTATTTCCTTGGATGAAGCCCTCCACCTTATCCTCACCAAGGCTATTCCATTGTCGAATGACTCTTGGCAAAAATGACCAGTAGTATGAGTCTGTCTGTGCCCTAACCTCTTTCAATTTATATGGATGATCCTTTCTGCCTTTATACTCAGCTGGGGACACACTTCCAGCCAATGGTCCATTACATCCTAGCAGCAGCAGTCTTATAAAAAGGCTAATGCTGTGAGATATATGCCTCTGGCTTAATGTATCCCACCCTAGTTCCTTAATCATGGCAGATACACTCTCTGTGTGAGAAAACCTATTAAGTACTATTCTTGCTGCCCTCCTTTGGATCCTTTCAACCTCCCAAGATAAGTCCTGCCTGAAGGGGAACCAATTTGGACTGTCATACTCCAAAATTGGGCGTACCATAGAAATATATGCTGTTTCCTTTACCTCTTTTGTGCTATCTCTAAGGACCCTATTAATCAGCCAGAGGAATTGACCAGCCCCCCCCAATCACTTTACCAACGTGATCCTTCCAATTACCCTCACTATTTAAGACAATACCCAGATGTTTATGGGTTACAACCCTATCAACCCTAACTCCACCTACCTGATAATCAAAATCAAGTTGCTTTCTAGATCTGGATATTGTTAGGATCCTACACTTCCTCAGGTTTAATGGCAATTCCCATTTTACACACCAATTGTAAATCCTATCTAGATCCTGTTGTAATTGCACACAGAATGATAACCCATCATCTAATACCCGAGCAGCACATGTGTCATCTGCAAATAGTTCAAGGAAAGAATCAATATCTAGCCCTATGTTGTTCACATAGAGAATGTACAACAAAGGACCCAATACACTTCCCTGAGGGACCCCTGACTTGACTGGTTTCCACTGAGATGCACAACCATTGAAAATTACTCTCTGTTTTCTATCAAGCGGATAGGACCTTACCCATTGAACAACATTTCTATGTATCCCTAAGTAGGACATTTTAGAGACCAGCTTATCATGGGGCACCATGACAAAAGCCTGTTCAAAGTCCAAGAATACAATATCAACCTGCTTTCTGCTATCTAAAGCCTTTGAACATGATTCATCAAGCAAGCCATTTGGGTGTCGCATGACCTGCCTTTCCTAAACCCATGTTGGTTATTTCTAAGGATGCCCTTCCTTTCTAGATATCCCATTATAGATGAGAATAAGATGTGCTCAAATATCTTAGATACAGCACTTGTTAATGAAACTTGTCTATAGCACTTAGGGTCTGTCATGTCCCCAGACTTGAAAATGGACACCACATTTGCCAGTTTCCATGTTGCTGGAACAATGCTTGTGGCTAATGACTTTTTAAAAATTTCTACCAAGTAACAGCTAATAATCCCAGAAGGCTGTTGCAGAATAAATGGTGAAACACCATCAGGGCCCATGGCCTTATATACTGGTAATTTACTCAGTAGCTGCTCAATTCCTGCCCTAGTGATAATAACCTCATCCATTATTCCTGGCAAAACCCTAACAAATTCTGGCTGGGAGTTGTTTCTACTGGTTGCAAAGCATTTTGCAAATGTATTATTAAAAACGTTGGCAATCATGAGACTATTCTTGACTAAATTTCCTGAACCATCCTTAACCACTGTATCCCTATCTCCCTCCTTCCTACACCTCTTTATATATCCCCAGAATGTCTTTGGATTTTTCCTAAGCCTATCTCCCAAAATGTTCTCATGAAAGTTCTTGTAAGCTTCCTTCATGAACCATTTAACCATTTTGTGGGCCCCCTTATAGACCGCCTCACTATTGACGTCCCTCCCTCTCCTAAGTGCATTCTTAGCCTTTTGCTGGTTTTGCAAAGCTACCTTCACCTCTATAGTATACCATTCTGGAACAGAGTTTTTCCTTATAATCTTGGTGGGGACAGCTAGTTGTGTACCCTCTTCTAATAGGGCTAGGAATCTATTCCAAGATTCCTCAATGCCACAGGTATTAGCAATGGTGTAAAAATCATTTAATTCACATTCCAGATAAGACTTGAAATACTCCCAATTAGTCTTATTATATTGGTATGCCACCCTCCTTCCTGCCACCCGTCTAGGTAACCATTTCACTTTCTCCACCTTAACCACTGCATGATCACTAATTCCTTCAATACACTCTACATTATTTATAGAGTTGGGCACATTTGTGAATACTAAATCTAAAATTCCCCCTTTCTTGTGTGTAGGCATGGTCACAATCTGTTCCAATCCATTACAGTACATTTGATCAAAAAAGAGATTTAGAGCCCCTGATAAACTTGACTCACATCTGACATCTCCCCTCAACCAGGATTCAGTACCAATTGTGATATTTTCTATTTCTATTTTCTATTTCGGTTTGTATAATGCGGTGGTGGAACACGTAGTGGACGCCAGCATCCCCCCACAGACAACAAAGTCAGTTTTTCCTGCGGGTTCCAGACGCCTGGCTGGGGTGCCCCCAGTCAGAGCATGTTCAATGGACCCGCAGACTCAGCCCTGCCACAGGTGGGATAAGGGTATGATGATAGTCTCAATGTCATGCTGTGTGCTCTGTAGAGAGTCATAAATATCTGGATGGACTTTAAGTGCATATTTTTGCAGGTCCATAACAGCCATCAAGACCTGAAGTGGGGCAAGAACATTATGGTTGTGTTCAGTTTCAGTATCATATATATATCACTTTCTAACCAAAAAACCATTTGTTGGCAGTATATGCCACTCCAAATGTCAATAAATAGCCCCAAAATCTGTTGATAATTATGTAAGAATCACTTCAGCGTCCATTTTAAAAGGGTGCAGAACTGAAAATAATGACATTGGGGCGTTCGATGTCCACACACAGGTGTCCATTCTTCACAGGCTGTTATTATTATGGGTGCCACAGGCTTCGGCCGTACTACATAAACACGTTCATTTTAGACAGGTCTCCATTGTATAGAGGTGTCCAATGTTACAGGTTTTACTGTACTCATCATCATCACACCCTTATCCCGCCTGTGGCAGGGTGGGGTCTGCAGGTTCTAGCCCTCCACTCCCATCTATCCCCCACCAGGTCCCCGTCCACTCCGCACACCGCTACATCCCATGTTAACTTCGGCCTCACCCTACCCCGGGTGCTCCCGACCAACTGCATTCCCGGTACGGCCCTAACAAGCTCCTCATCCCCACTTCTCATTATGTGACCATACCACCTGAGCCTATTTTCCATCATCTTTTCGGCAATGTCCACTACCCCAGGCTACCTCTAATGTATGCATTTCTAATTCTATCTGCTCTCGACACCCCACTCGTGTACTGCAGCATTCGCATCTTGGTTACTTGCATTCTAGATACTTGGCTTTTCCTCACTCCCCAGCCCTCTGAACCATATAGCATAGCTGGCCTAACTGCTGTCCTGTAGAATTTCCCTTTCAACTTGATTGGGACCCTCCTATCACACAGGACTCTGCTTGCTTGTTTCCATTTCAACCACCCCCATTGATTCTACTGGTCACATCCAAGTCTTTCTCCCAATTGCTTTGAAATGTTGATCCTAGGTACTTTACCTCATGCACTTTTTTCATCAGTTCGCCCCTTAAACATATGTCCCTGTCGTTTTCTTGGCCCTCCCAATTGAAAGCTAAATACTCAGTCTTATTCATGTTAATCTTTAGCCCTCCCTTTTCCATTGCTCCTCTTATATCATTTAGTCCCTTCTCTATCTGCTCTCTGCAGTCACTAATTTTCCCTATATCATTGGCAAATGCCAGGTACTGTGGGGCCCATTCTCCTACACCCATCAGCAGTTCGTCCATAACCAGGATGAAATGGTATGGACTAAGTGCTAAACCTTGGTGCACCCCAACTTTCACTGGGAAGCCCCCAGTGTTTCCCCAAGGTGTCCTTACCCTGGCTATGGAGCCATTGTACACATCCTGGACTATTCTAATAAAACCTTCTTCTACCCCCCCCTTTTCCATAATACTTCCCAAACCACCTTTTGTTGGACACTGTCATAGGCCTTCTCCAGGTCAATGAAGATGGCATGGAGATCTTTCTTTGCTGCCCTATACTTTTCCACCATCTGCCTGAGAATGAAGATTGGCTCCATTGTGGACCTACCTGGCATAAACCTGAACTGATTTGCACAGACACTAGTACTATCCCGGAGGCGACACTCCATTACTCTCTCCCAGAGCTTCATGGAGTGGCTCATTAACTTTATACCTCTATAGTTGCCACACTCTTGGACATCCCCCTTACCCTTCTAGAGTGGTAGTATCCAACTCTCACACCATGCAGAAGGCATTCTATCTCCACAAGCTATCTTATTGAAAAGTTTCACTAGCCACAAGGTACCTGTCCTCCCTAAGCTATGCCAAACTTCAATGGGGATTCTGTCTGGGCCTACAGCTTTTCGACCTTTCATCTTCCTGAATGCCCTGGTTACTTCCTCCTCAGTTACACAATCTACTGCCTCTGCTGGTGCAGGATTGTTGGCAATGTCCTCATCTACCCCTGCTTCATTCAAGAGGTTTTGGAAGTACTCCTCCCATCTCATCTTTACCATGGTTGGAGTGAGCAGGACCCTACCTATACCATCCTTCACTGTTATGGCTTGGGGTATATCTTTTGCTGCCCTATCTCTAGCCTTGGCAAGTTTGAAAACTTCTCTCTCCCCTTCCTTAGTCCCTAACTGCTCATAGAGGGCCTCATACTTCTGGTGCTTGGCCAGGGCAATCTTTCTCCTAGCAGTGGTCTTGGCCTGCCTATACTGAGTCTGAGACGCCTGGTTCCCTATCTCCTGCCACCTGTGGTAAGCGGGTTTTACTGCACTCGAATGTCAAAAATCCATTTTTTTCTTAGTTTCTTGAAACACAGAATTTTGTGTTTCTGTGTACCTTCCTAATTATGGTACTAAAGGCAAATTGCACTAAAACCATGTTAATTTTCCTTTCATATTATTAATTATTAGCAATCAGTAGTCTGGCAGACTACTGTTTAGTAATGGTGTATGTGCAAATTTACATATGGGATGACATACTGTATGATGTTCAGAGAAATCCTTGAAGAACCTACTGCTGAAGAATGTCCCTCAACATCAAAACCTGAAAAACGGAAAATATGTGCATTTTGTCCAAATAAATTGAAGGGAATGACAAGATATTGCTGCAAGTGCTTTTCTTGGGCTATTTATGGGGAACGTCATGGGGAAATGTGTAGAGTGTGAAACCATGTAATTATTTAACTGATTTATATTTTATGTTTGTTACCTAATACTTTAATAATAAAAAATGTGCATTTGAATCACATTTTGAATTATTAAATTAATAAACAAATAGGTAGTCTCAAGGACTACTGTTTAGTAACAATGTTGCACTTCAAGAAGGCTAGTAATTAAGGGTTAAATACAAATTGCTAAAAAAAAAAAAAAGAAATGTCACCTCATGGCCCTCATAGCAACGCGCATGTTACCTATGTGGCCCTCAGGGTACCCGAGTTTAACATGCCTGTGCTAAAACGTTTGACAACGTTAAGGCTGCGGTTACAGTGGATGCGACTTCTGACAAAAGTGAATTCTGACGGATTCGTCAGAAAAATGAAATAATGAAAAGAATATGAGAGTGTTTACATTGCTTGCAAGTCCATCATCAGAATTCTCCTTAGTTGATTGTTCTGACGAATCTGTCAGAATTCATTTTCGTCAGAAGTCGCATCCACTGTAACCGCAGCCTTATTCGTTTTGTTGTTGCATCATTAGAGTCTTGTGCAAAGCATAGTTCTTATGCAGAAACTGAACAGACGCTTACACTACCACGACTATTTTTTTGGTATTAGTGGTATGGCTTTCCCAAGTGGCCACACATCACCATGGTGGATCTGTGGGTTCTGGCCCTCCACTCCCGCCTGTCTCCCACCACGTCCCTGTCCACCCCACACGCTGCCATGTCCTTATGGACCCCCTTTTCCCACGTCTACTTTGGTCTCTTCCTGCCCCAGGTTCTACCGACCACCTGCATTCCTGGCAATGACCTAACGAGCTCCTCCTCCCCTCTTCTCATGACGTGTCCATACCACCCCAGCCTATTCTCCCTCAATTTTTCTGAAATGTCCACCACCCCCCAGGCTACCTCTAATATAGGCATTCCTAATTTATCAGCTCTCGCCACATGCCACTCATGGGCCGCAGCATTTGCATCTCGGCCATTTGCATTCTGTTGATGTGGCTCTTTTTCCCCTGCCCAACACTCTCATGAATTGGCCCAGTACCCCTCCCAGAAAAACATCCCCAGACCATCACACTTCCACCTTGGAACATGACAGTGGAATGTAAACGTTTTCGTTGCCACCCTTATTTTCTGCCATCACTACTGAATAAGTTGAACATAGATTCATCGGACCACAGCACATTTTTCCATTGCTGAGATGTTGAATTTAAATGTTTTTTAGCAAATCCTAACCAAGCTTTTCTGTTTTTTTTACAGATATGGTTTCAGAATAATCGAAATGCATTCAAACGATGTTTAATTGTTCTACAAGTCATAGCACACATATTTGTACTCTGAAGTTGTTTTTTGATATTGGTACATGTCAACATCTGGTCATTTTCTATCAGATGGTGAATGATGTGATCCTCATTGTGGTTGGTCCTGGGACTACCTATCCTAGGACAATCATTATAACACTTAAAATCTTTACAACGTTGGACAGCACATACACAAGCACTTTTGCTACACTTTACAATTTTTATACAATTTTTAACTGAATTATCAGTTTTTGCATTTCTTCATTCAAATTTTTACATCTACCCATTTTAAACTGCTTGACTGTGAAACACATGCATTACAATATATACATAACTAAGATCCAAAGGTTATTTAATCTGTTTTTGCCCCCAAGAGTAAAGTTTATGACTGGTACTAAACATTTGTCCAGGGCATTTTTAAAATAACATTATGAATTATTCTTAATAATTCACAATTAATCGATTTTATTTTCTAGTTAGTTATAAACACAATAGACAGATGTTATATATATTTTTTTGATATTTGCAAATGACCAATTTTAAAGAAAAATCGATTTCGGTACACTTTTTGAGTCGATATGAAACATTTGTCCACCACTTTAGTGGTCTATTATTGCTTCATTGGTGCCATTGGTGATTTTGCTTCTTCCGAGCCACAGGGATGTTGCAATATGCCATCCATTGATTAGGGAAAAAGGTGGCATTTATGACATGATGTACAAGTAAAATAAACATTTCTGTGTAAAATGTGTAAATAGGCATAGAAATTGAAATGTGGGATTGGCAGCCAGCAGCATAAAAATTCTGTCAAATAAGGTAACTAAGCCCAATATGGCCTGTGTAAGCTTTAAATATTTTTTAAATGTTTTTACTCTAATTGAATTCCTGATTATTAGTTGTTCTGAGAGAATAACTTCCTGAGATGTGGGAGGACATAGATTAATGATTTTGAAAATTGGGAAGTCCTTCATAACTTAAAAAAAGTAAAAAGTGCATTTAGGCCATGTTGGGAGAACCATGAACCTAAATGGCCTACATAGAAAAATCAGAGAGACATTCAGATATGTTATGTTCAGACATTCAGAAACATGATTTGTTTATTATTAAAATGTTTAAGGATATTGATACGTGTCACAACTGGGACATATGAAACTTTCTTTGTTGTCTTTTTTTAAGCCAATTCAATCCTCATGAACAAAATTTGCACATCAAGCACATGTTTTTCACTTCATCTTTTTGGCAGATCTCACAAAATTATGATTCTTTGTTCATGGTTTCTCATTTATTTTTTGATTTTGAACATTTTGCTCTAGATTCCATTGGATTATTACTGTCATTCAGTTCTTTAGATTTATTTTTGTCAGGAAATAGGCATGTTTTGTCTCTTAATGATTTTGACAGGAGTCAACTTTTGTTGGTGATGCCCTCCACCCCTTTTTTGCCCACTAGGCCCCCTTCCACTCCACACACTGCCTCTGGAACAACCTGTTCCCATGACTGCTTTGGTCTCCCCAACCCCAGATGCTGCCAACCACCTGCATTCCTGGAATGCACCTAATGACCTCCTCTTCCCCTCTTCTCATAACGTTTCCATACCACCTCAGCCTATTATCCCTAGTCTTTTCAGTGCTGTCCACCACCCACAGGCTACCTCTGATATACACATTCCTAATTCTAAATACTCTTGACATGCCACTCTTGTACTGCAGCATTCGCATCTTGGCTACTTGCATTGTGTTACACGGATCCATATAGCATAGCTGGCCTAACCACCCCCATTGATTCTAAGGGTCTCAGTTGAGTCTAACTCCCCTTTGCTTTCAAATGTTGATCCTAAGTACTTGACCTCCTGCACTTTTTTCACCAGCTTACCCCTCGAGTGTATGTCCCTGTAGTTTTCCTGATCATCCCAATCTTTAGCCCTCCCTTTTTCATCGCTCTTCTTATATCATTCAGTCCCTTCTCTATCTGCTCTCTGCAGTCACTAATTTTCCCAATATCATCAGGAAACGCCAGGCACTGAGGGACCCATTCTCCTATACCCATCAGTTCGTCCATAACAAGGATGAAAAGATATGAACTAAGTGCTGAACCTTAGTACACCCAAACTTTCACTGGAAAGCCCCGAGTGTTTCCCCAATGTGTTCTTACCCTGGCTATGGAGTCATTATACATATCCTGGACTATTTCAATAAACCCTTCTACCCCTCTTTTTCATAATACTTTCCAAACAACCTTTCTTTGGACACTGTCATAGGCCTTCTCCAGGTCATGGAGATCTTTCTTTGCTGCCCTACAGTTTTCTGCCATCTGCCTCAGAATGAAGAATGGTTGCATTGTGGAATTACCTGGCATAAACCCAAACTGATTAGCATGGGCACTAAACTATCCCAGAGGTGACATTCCATTACTGTCTCCCAGAGATTCATGGTGTGGCTCATTAGCTTTATACCTCTATAGTTGCCACAGTCTTGGGCATCCCCTTTACCCTTGAAGAGTTGTACTTTGCAACTCTTATGCCATGCAGATGACATTCTATCTCCACTTGCCATCCTAATGAAAAGTTCTCCTAGCCACCTGTCCTCTCTTGGCTATACCACACTTGAATGGGGATGCAATCAGGGCCTAATCAGGGCTACTTCCTCTGGTACACAGTCCACCACCCCTGCCAATGCAAGAAAGGTGGCAAGGTCCTCATCTCCCCCTGCAGCATTCAAGAGGTTTTGGAAGTACTCTTCCCTCCCCCTCTTTACCTTCAGTTGGGAGAGTAGGACTGTAACTTCCCTATGCTTTACAGTTATGGCTGAGATAAGTCTTTAGCTGTCCTCTCTCTAGCTGTGGCCAGTTTGAAAACTTCTCTCCCCCTTCCTTTGTCCCTAATGGCTCGTGGAGGGCCTCATACTTCTTGTGGTTGATCAGCACAATCTTCCTGCTAGCAGGGGTCTCCTGCACCTTGATGGCTGCTTCTATCTCCTCATTCCACCACCATTTTGGCCTGTTACCCTGGACTGGGCCTCCCAATCTGCCCTGCCCCAAGATGGTATTCCCACACGGCATCCATTGTCCCTTCCCAATCTCTGTCTACCTGCCTGTGAACTTGTGCAAATTCCTCTGTTTTCGTGATTAGTTTCCACCACCTGATGACCTGCTCTCCTTTCCAAGATTATGCCTTGCTTGCCACATTCACTAAAGGCTTCATCAAACAGACGTTCTGTGCAGCATTATAACATCACATTGACCATGGCGAATGCAATCGTTTGTGTAGGGGGCTTCAGTCCCAAAAACAATAAAACATACTAACGCTGTTTGATGATGTTGTGAGAACTATGTGTAGCAGGTATAAATATATCCCTGCCACACAGAGTCCCCACAACAGTGGAATGCAGTACTGCTGCAACAAAGTTTAAACAGTGTTGAGTTTGAGTACAAAGTAACATTCAATGCTGATTCAAAGTCTAATTATTAACGTGGTGTTGACAGTTAAAATATGAATTATGGCAAATGCAACGTTATAACACACCTCCTGTTTGATGAAGCCTTAAGAGTTCTAAAATATGTAGCCTATGGCCACATTCTTTTCAAAGTTTTTGCTGGGGTGTGCCCAGCTGGTTTTGCAGGGTTCTGCCCTCTGACCATAAAGAAATCTATTTGTGACACCCCTTATGGTGACTTGTATGTGATTCAGTGCTTCTCCCTCTTCCTTAACCATGTATTTGCCAATGCGAGGCAAGGTGCATTTGCTGTGTAGAAAATTCACTGCCCATCTATGCTAACTGTTCCATACCTTCATCCCTCATGGACCTCCCCATAACCCTGGTTATTTTTGCCTTTGTGGCCATTAAAGCACCGCTTCCCCCCCAATAACTAAGTGATCATTCCCTTGACATTGCTCTACCTGATCCTCCAGTGAGTGCACCAAGTCCCCAAACTCTGTCCAGACACCATCCTTTGTGGGTAAATCCAGACCTGCCTGGGGGCATATGCATTGATGAGGTGAAGCACTACTCTCCAAACCACTGTAACTAACAAGAGTCTGCTATTGATGACCCCTTGTTGCAGCTCACTACCCAATACTATGCCCACCCCATTATGTCCCCCTTGGCTGGCATCCCTTGCCAAGGGCCCTTGATCTATTCTACTACCACTGAGTCTCCTTTTAGTATAGTAACTAATTCCTCTGTTTTGCCTTTAATTGTCCCCACATTCAACATACCTAAACTAAGACTTGCCCCTATGCTATCTGAATGTGCTCTGACTGGCACCAACCTGCCTGGGCATCTGGAACCTGCAAGAACGTTGGTGCTGCTTCCCATGGGGGATGCCTGCCAACCCCACAGATGACACTTGGCACACTATCTGCCATGGGGTCTGAGGTCCCAACCCCCAAGGGAATACAAGCTACTGATGACTGTAGCCCAAGGCCAATTTGCAAACCCCCTAATGGCTGCCAACACTGGGGTCTTAATCCCTTGAACTGTGGATTTGATGCCTCCCGAATTTTGCACCATACATGCAAACTGCAGAATGTCATCATATATGGGACTGTAGGACAACAAGTAATGTAGGAGCACCAGATATCAGATAACAATTCCATTTGAATTGGAGTGTTATAACAGAGTGCAAACACTGCTTCATGAAATTAGAAGTAAGAACCCATTGCAGATTTTTTTTTGTCTCAACTTTATGAATTTCTCTTAAAATATGCATTCTAATGCACAAGAATTCGTCATTATACAGTATATAGTTTGTAGCCAAAGATATAGAAGGTAACCAAAAAAGTTCTTGCCATTTTAAATGGACAAAAAGGAATGAGGGTACAGAATGTGTAGTCTATTGTTAGTTCTCACAGTAATCACCATCAGCATCCAGCACCTTCTGCTAATGTGTCACAAGCTGTGCAATCCCCTTGTGGTAAACTTTGAGGGTGTTCAGTAAAATTTGAGAAGTTCATGAGTGCTGCGCAAAGGACTTTCTATGAAGACAATCGTCCAGGGAGTGGAAGAGGTGGTAAGGGAGTGGCAAATTGTGTTGGACACACCAGTTCTCATCTAATCACTGAAGTTAAGCAATGCAGCCCTAGCTAGTACTGACATGGGTGGCTGCTTGGGAAAACTGAGTACTGCTGATACCCAACAATCATCGCACTAGTGTAGTGTCTATGCAGTCTCTGCATAAGGACTACACTGTGGATGTGGATAGGGATGATGTTGTAGTTTAAGGGCCCTCAAACACCAACAAATAAACAACAAGAGGTGGTAATCAGAAGGGGGAAGGTCAGGTGAGTAAGGAGGATGTCACAACGTCTCCCAACCAAGTTGCTGTATGGTAGCCCTGACAACCAATGCAACATGTGGGCTGGCATCTTGTGTGGGTGGAGAAGTCTTGCTCTGTGAGGAACAGTATCCTGTGGTGACAACCAATGTTTGGAACATTTGGGAGTGTTATACAAGACCCACTTTTGTACATGTGATTGAATATGGGTGCAGTATGGTGGTGAGAAAGCAATGACATACAGGTTGCCACTCACCACCAGGTTGCAACATGCTACAGTCAGGTCGCATTGGCATCCTTGCAATGCTCCCGCTAGATGGAGCCATGTTACTGGGCAAACGTGACCAGTTAGTAGACTGATGCTCCTGGTAGGTGGCGTTCAGTCTACTCTAGAAGGTTTAGGTGGGGAAACGGGGTGAAGGTTATTTAAGGAAGGGAAAGAGAGGGAAAGCTCCATCCTCCTTCAATCCTGGTTAGTGGAAGGCTGTGTTACAGTGGGCACAGCACCCCAGACAAAGGATGTAATTCAATATAATGGGAAACTCATCTCATAGATGTTAGTGTTGTGTAGTATCGTTGCAATAGATGAATCAACGATTGCTACTGATTATTGTGATGTAAAGCAAATTTTGTTATGTGACTTAGACGAGTTAGTGCAACTGTTCATTCCTTTGTGATGCTTGCAACACACGCCCGAAGAATGAGGACTCCCCGTTGTTACATCTATACTGTGCCTGAATGGGACTTGGCGTCTATGCCAATTCATCATTAATACATTCGTTTGTGACTAGAAATTTATTTTTGACTCTACAGAATTTTGACCCCAAAATGTATTCCTGTTGTTCCTCAACCGCCTATTCACCTGATTTGAGTCCTTGTGACTTTTTTCTTTTCTGAAAATTTAAATGTCTTAAAAGGATGTCATTTTGGAACCCTGGAGAATGTTCAAAAGATTTTGACTGACCAGTTAAATGCCCTACCAGTTGAAGGGTTCCATCACTGCTTCCAAGACTGGGAACAATGACTCCACTGGTGTATAGCTGCCATAGGGAACTACTGGAAGGAGATAATGTTCATGTTTGAAAAAAACAAAAACTTTGCTAAATAAAAATCAGTCTCATTACTTTTCTCACACACCTCGTATACAGTGTGTGGATGAAAGTTAATGTGATTGTGATGTACAATGGTGTTTGGTCAATTTTCTCATTGATTTTTGATGATAGAACCTTACAGAAAAGTTCAGACTACAAATGAAACCTTCCTTAAAAAATCCTGTCAAAAGTTTCACCCCTCTGCAGTGCATGGCCTGATCCACATTGATAATTAAAAAGAGCATCTATTTTTGGCAGGACAGAAGTGAATGTGGTTATGAAGGCTGACATTGATAATTGCTAAAGACCTGCATCTAACAACTTATAAATTTTGCATATTTAATACTTATGTGACAGCCATGCCTAAAAGTAGAGTTAACAAATGAAGAAAAAGATGTTATAATTAGATTACATAGCAGGGGACTTGGCCCTCAGAAAATACGTTCCATCACCCACCACAAGCTTTGGACTGCTAAGAATGTCATTAAAAGATGGAGGACAACGGGAACTGTTATCAACAATCTCCAACATGGGTGACCACGAAAACCAGTCAGGGAAGACAGAAAAATATGGTTTGTGGTGCAGAAGTATGGTTTGTGGTGCAGAAGTATCACAACTAACTGTGTTGTATAAAACCTAAAAGAAGAAATTGGGATAGATGTATCTACAAAGACTGTTAGGAGGAGAATTAATGAAAATGGTCTTAGGGGATGCAGACCCATTAGAAAGCCTCTTCTCTCAAAGAAGAATATGTCAAAAAGATTGAAATAGGCTAAGGATCACTCACTTTGGAGAAAAGAAGGTTGGCACTGTGATTTGGAGTGACAACAGGGTATGGAGAAGTCCTAGAGAAATATTAAATCCTGAATGTGTAGTCAAGACACTAAAACATGGTGGAGGTAAGCAACTTATGATTTAAGCAACAAGTGGTAATATTATTTAAACTGTACCATTAATTCATAGGGTCAGTAATGGTCTGGGGTTTTATGGCAGCAAATGGAGTGGAGAATTTGCACTTCATCCCCACAACAATGGACTCATTAGTGTACCGAAAAATCTTGGCAGATAACCTGCAAACGTCAGCTGTCAAGTTGGGACTTGGTAGACGTTTTATATTTCAACAGGACAATGACCCAAAACACACATCCAAAAGTACTAGACTGGCCAGCACAAAGCCCAGACATGAATTCTATTGAGCACCTTTGGAATCCTTAGGATATTAACATGTGAGTCTATGCCTCACAGAATATCAGCTTTAATAAATGCAAAAGGGGGGATCATACAAAATATTAACCATATGACCACATGCACTTTTGTCCACTCTAAAGAATGCCATTTTTTTTAAATTTTGCAATTAAATACTTATTGAATGTTTGAAACCAAAAAATGTAAAGCATAGTATGCAAGAAAAGTATTGCACCTTCATGTAATATTCATCCCTAATTGGTACAACTCATTACAATTCATAAATGAAAATTATGAAAACTTAAATCAGTGACCACATTCATTTTCATCCACATACTGTATATATACAGGGTTGTTGGGTAAGTCAACAGATCCATTAAGAGGGCATAGTAGAGGCCATTACCAAAAATCAAAAAATCAAACATTTCCAAATTATTCCACTTAAAGGTTTTTGTAAGAAAATACCACTCTGATGTGAGGATGGTGTGCTTGTTTACTGTTTTTGTGTAGTGGGTAATGTATTTGATAATTATTATCCATAAAAAAGTATGTCCCAGGAAATAAATCAAAGTAATGCCTTGATTAGTACAAAGTGTGAAAAAAGTCATCAAAAGTTGTGGTGGTATAAAAAAGATAATTAAAAAAGACTGAGCAAATGGACATGAAGATGTTTTATAAAATATCTAGATCTTAGCTATTTAATGGGCCCCACACATGAACAGTTTGGTGTGTTCACATCGATGTGTTCAGTTTGGTGTGAAGGAATGAATCAATCAGTTTGGTGTGTCACATACTTATGTGCCTTTTCATTAAACATCACGTGGCGTCATTTGATTGTCCACATCGACCAATAATTCTGCCATTGCCTTTGTGTAATTTTTTTAAAGATGACGTTCTATCTATGTTTGGGCATGTGCAGAACCTCTAATGTGAAGAACTGATGTGAGCAAACCCCACACACACTCACTTCTAACTGACACACCAATGTGATGAAATTTGTTCACACCTTCAGTTAAAATTTTTAGTGTGAGCATGCACTTTTTTGTACACACACACACATCAGTTTGGTGTGCACACCAAACTGATCATGCATGGGGGCCTTACTCTCCAACCCATTAGTGTAACATAACATATGCCCTGTATACATTACTGTGATGTTCTTTCACATCAGAACAGATATATACTGTACATGAGAGTGTGTACTTCATAGTGTCTTGGTGGAAAAGATGTATGATAAGTTTTTAGAGAAATTTGTTGAGGAGGAGTTGGAGTGTACAGCAGCTATGTGCATGAAGGTTTCTAAGCAAGAAAGAGAAGCATGGTTACATCCAATAAATAATAATGGTATTATGGTGAGTTTTACCACCTGATGCCACAACGTCTGGGTTATGCAGAATTATTTATACTCTACTTCTGAATGTCTAAAGAACTATTCGATGACCTGCTGAAACTGCTTTCACGAAAGTTGGAGAAGCTCTGCACAACTCAGAGACAGCATTTCAGGGGAAGAAAGACTAGCAGTATGCCTAAGGTAAGAAACATCATTTATTATTGTCACATTTAATTCAAACATTTCTTATAAAGCATATTTATGAAAAAGAAATTTCCAGAAAATAAAAATGGGGTCATATTGCAGAAAATATCTAATGCATATTTAGTAGGTTAACATTAGAATGTGCTCCACCTTCAGCAGTTGGAAAAGAATGTGGCTGTACAATTACTGAGCAAAAGGCTCATAGATCTTGGGGTATATGACTTTCCTGATGGCATGGGTGATGGTTGGAAAAAGTATTGTTTGAGGCAAATTTGACTGCTGGATGTCATGAAATTCAGCCTTAAACATGACATTGCTCATTTCCAGCTTTAAGGCTCCCTCACACCAACCCAAATAAATCACATTTGCTGTGGTTTATTGCTATGGGAAAAGGCTGCTTAACCCTTCAAATCACATGAAATACAAATGAAAATCGTGTGTATCCCTGCACTGATGCATTTTTAGAGTGTGCATATTTATTTTTACTATTGTGTGTTGGCAGCAATTGAATAAATGTGTGCTATTTCCATTTTTTTTATATCTAGTCAGCTATTGCATGCTTGGTAACACCACTGGCTAGTATTTCTTTAAACATACATCTTTAAAGATTTCTGGCCCTTTTTAATATGTTTTTGTAGTACATTAAGGTGGAAATTTGAAGAATGGGTAGGTGTGGTATGGGAATGGATGCTGTCATGGTGAGGAGTGTCAGATGAGCATTCATTGGTCTGGAGCAACTCACAGTGCATTGAGGCATCAGTAGGAGATTCTGGTGCAAGGCTGTAATGTGGTTCATGTGCATATGCTTCATCAACCATAATCTGTATTGAAATTATCATGGATCGTAGAGCATTTTGAATTTTACATAGGTTAGAGCAGTGTTCTGTAACCTTTTTTGGAATTGCACCCCTATCCAAAAAAAGATATTAAAAGCAGTCTTTTCAAAATAGGATATCGGTATGTATAGCTGTTACTTCCAGTCTTGGTTCCAAAACAGGTGCTAAAAATGACATCTGATCTTCAAATTTCCATTTTGCCAAAACTTTAGATGATTGTCCAGATTTTGTTTTTCTTTTGATAGCCTTGATGTAAGAATTTCTTAGTTATGTCTACATTTCTTTACATGCAATGTCTTAAAAATTTTAACTGCGTTTTAATACCAAGATGAGTGGCATTTCTTCTGTTATAATTCTATTTATTTCTTCCAATTTCTCTTGCAGATATTTAGCAACTGGAAATTCATTTCATTCCTGGGCTTTTCTTTTAGAATGGGATTCAGTACAGTTGTAAAAATAGTCAAGAAATGCTGTCAGATTATATGAGAACTCTGAAACTCATATATCTGCCAGAGCTCAATTAAACCCAATGGAAGGAAATTACAAAAGAACTTGAAAGCACCTGGAATTATCCTCATTGTGTTGGTGCAGTGGTTGGCAAACACATACAAATGTGCTGTCCATATCATGGTTGATCAACAATTGCAACTGTAATATATGGTAGATGCTAGCCACACATTTTTATTCTTTGATGCAGGAGCCTATGGCAGAGGTAATGATGGAATATTTGAGAGGTCTTTTGGCAAAAGACTGTGAAAGAACTAATTTCATTTCCCACATGCAAGTATACTTGGGTCATCTGCATCATCAGTCCCTGCTCCCTTTCTTTTTCTTACTGATGAAGCATTCCCTCTGAAGACCAAAGCCAAAGTGATGAGGAAAACATGTGCTACTACAGACATTCCAGGGTAAGATGGACTGTTGAAAATGCATTTGGCATTTTAGGGGGTGGAGAATTTTCCTCAAGCATACTGAAACTCAAACAGGAACAGCTGACTATTTTTTTAGCTGTATGCAGTCTTAATTACGTGCTGCAAAATTCTAATATGCTTAGTGTTTTTTCGAACAGTCTATTAAAGTTTCACAAGAAGAAATTAAATGTTTACAAAATTTGAATTCTATCAGAAGAAACTTGTTTGTGAAGCTATGTTAGTCAGGGGGACATTAAAAATACTTTGTTTTATCAGATGGTGCAGTATGTTATCCATGACAATGGGAGATTATACACAAGGGTAGACAACAGTAATGCATTTTAATGAGATTTTGTCAAACTAATTTCTTACAGAGGTAAATAAGCATGAATTACCTGATATTCCAACTTTTTCACCAATTTGTTCCCATGGCCTTAAAAGAAGGACTATACACTACTTCATAGTTGTGCACATGTTCTATTATTTCCTCATCCATGATGTAAATTTAAATTATGATTATTTAAATTGCATTTGTTAAAAAATGAAAAGAAAACTAAAGTAAGTCAAGAAAACTTTCAACTATCACTAAAAACCTTAAGAAAACTTTAAACTAAAATAGTCTTTGTCTGATGCATGTTACAACACATAAAACTTTAATGGTCATTAACATGCTATAACATGAGCCATCACAGCAGTGGGCACATTGTAATTCCAAAGAAGGGCACAGTTTCTTTTACCAACATTCATTGTTGAAAGTTTACACATTACATCAGAATAGTGTGTATGCAGCTTATAGACAAACTGCTGACATGAGTAGGAAAATAGGCTCCTCAGTGCTTGGCATTTGCTAACGATATTGGAAAACTCAGGGACTGCAGAGAAAAGGTGAAGAGCCTCAACGATATTAGAGGAGTGATGGAAAAGGGAGGGTTAAAGATAAGCATTAAGAATACTAGAGTATTTAGCTTTCAATTGTGAAGGGCAGGAAAATAATGGGGGGTGTACATTCTAGGGGTGATCCTTGTAAAAAAAGGTGCAAGAGGTAAGGTACTTAGGATTCAACATTCCAAGGCAATATGGTGATGGACTATGATGAGCTAAATTGCAGCTGGGGATCACTTCAGTTACAAGGATCAGCAGTAGGAGAATGTTAGTTACTGGAAGGGTATAGGGCTCTGCTGTAAAAGTGCATATGTGCCCAAGCAGGCCTGGGTGACAGAAGAAAAGCAGGTTTTTGGAATGCGTTTGATGAGGTGGTACAGTCAATAGACACCACAATTAGACAGGACAAGGAAATTGAGAAATTAATTATAAGAGGTGACTTTAACCCTTAACTGGTGAGGTGAAAATTCAGGATGAATATGTTAAGGTGTAGTCAAGCAATGGAGAGATACTCTGATGTGACCCGCAGAATCAATGGGGGAGGGGGTGACTGAAGTGGAGACAGGCAAGCAGAATCCTGTGTGGTAGGAGGATCTCAATCTAGTTGAAAGGGAAGTTCTACAGGACAGTGGTTAGACCAACTATGCTATATGGACCAGAGTGCTGGGCAGTGAGGAAGAGCTGCATAAATAGAATGTGAGTAGCTAAGATACGAATGTTGCACATGTGTGGCATGTCAAGAGCTGATAGAATGAGGAATGAGCATATTAGAGGTAGCTTGGGGCAGTGGACATTGCTGAAAAGGTGAGGGAGAATAGGCTGAGGTGGTATGGGCACGTCATGCAGAGACGGGCAATGAAGCTCATTAGGTTACTTCCAGGAATGCAGGTGGTTGGTAGCACCAGGAGCAGGAGATCGAAGATGTGGGAACAGACTGTGTGGGGGTGGACGGCGTACTGGGGGAGAGATAGATGGGAGTGGTTGCAGAAATTTTAGCTGGGAGTCAAACTTGATGCCAAGAAGAAGCAAAGAGGAGACTGCCCCCAAAACAGGGTTGGAGAGGGTTATTGAGGAGAAGACTCATATTCGTCTTCTCCGTTTTCAAGTGCATACCCATTGAGGAAAACCATTGGGAAACGGTA
Organism: Trigoniulus corallinus; assembly: GCA_013389805.1. Lineage (NCBI taxonomy): Eukaryota > Metazoa > Arthropoda > Diplopoda > Spirobolida > Trigoniulidae > Trigoniulus > Trigoniulus corallinus. The sequence goes on from JAAFCE010009126.1 coordinate 30,683,658, forward strand.
CTTTAATTGTTTTAAATATTTTAATAAAATTCAAATATTTCAGTAAAGTGCAGCACCTTGTGGACCCCTTCTGGTGATAGGGGGTGTGGAGGGCCAGAACTGTCAGACCCTACACTGTCATAATCAGGATAAGGGTATGATGATAATTCACCAGGTTTTGTGTAGCATATTTGTCACTCAAATTTCAGCTACTCTCAAAGTGAAAAAGAAATTGGTCCCTTGCCATCATTATCATAATCCCTGTATCCCACCATCAGCAGCATCAGGTCTGCAGGTTCTACCCATCAACTCCTGTCTATAGCCTTCCTGGTACACCTCCACTCCATATGCTACCATGTGTCTATAGAGGACCTATTCCAATGCTTGCATATGTCATAATGACCTTAGTGGGATACTCCTCCCCTTTTCAAATTACATGGCCAGGCTGCCACAATCTATTCTCTCATCTTTTTTCTACACCTATGTATTCCTAATGCTATCTGCTTGTGGTGTGCCCCTCATGTACTACAGCTTGTGCATTTCTGGTACTTACATTTGCTTTTTCTGGTACGTCCTCACTGCCTGAAGAAGACAACTTGACCCTTATAATGCCCTGCAACTTCTCTGATAAAACTTGGTCATTGGATGATAACATTACATTGATATTCACCCTCATGTATTGTTGTAATAAAGGTCCCAAACCATTATCCTCAAAAACAATAGAGAAATATGGACGTGAAGGAAATTGCCACTGATTGTTACTAATACCAAAGGATTTCCAGTAAATGTTATTTCCTATTGTCCAATGCAGACTTGTAATTTGCCTTAAATTTAATTGTATATAAAGTTGGACAGTCTTTTTCTCCTTTTTCAAAAGAAGTAAGCATTCTTGTTGCATTATGATAGTTACAGAACATCAAGATCACAACACCTAAGCCATATACAAGTGCAAGAGTGGGGCTATAACCTCCGAATAAAACACTGACCAACATTAATAGCTGATCTAACCACCTTGTCAGGCGTTGAGTGGCTGTAGTTACTAGGGACTGCTAATGCCCACATTGTGTTTTAGGGCCTATCGACTACAAAGGTCATTAGGGCCCAAAAAGACAATCACCATGGTGGGGGTGTAAATGGTCATCCCACCATGATGACAATAAATGAGGGCAAAAGCCAAAACGGGCATAAAGATGAAAGGAGCAAAAGCCTAAATGGACATAAAGATGAAAGGGGCAAGCCTGCCTCTTTCACAAATACAGTGGTACCCCACTTAACGACTGCAATTCAATGCAATTCATTCCACAGCCACGTTCGTTATGCAGGGCGTTTGCTGTGTGGAACACAATTTCCAATATATTTCTATGTTATAGTGTGTAATGCGTTCTGGGTTGCCACGAAATATTGCAGAAATTGTTAAGAAGTTAAAAACAAAGTATAATACTGTACTGCAATGTCAATGACCAAAAACTTTCTTAGGAGTCATTTTTTGGGGCTTCACACTTCACAGAAACAAAGAAATGTCCTGCATTGAGAAGGCAGTCAATTCCTGTACATGCAGTGTACAGTTGAGTGGTGCTGGTCGGGAAATGCCAAGCACTGTGGGGCCCATTCTCCTACTCCTGTCAGCAGCTCATCCATAACCAGAATGAAATGGGTGCCCCTGTTCAATTTTTACCCTGGCTATGGAATGGAACCATCATAAATATCCTACACTATTCAAATAAACCCGTCTTCTACTCCCTTCCCCCCCGTGTTGCATAATTCCTCCCAAACTACCTGTCGTGGAACACTGTCATAAGCCTTCTCCAAGTTGATAAAGATGGGATGGAGATCTTTCTTTGATGCCCTATACTTTTCTATCATCTGCCTCAGATTTGTGGACCTACCTGGAATGTGCCCAAACTGAGTTCCATGAACACTGGTTCTATCCCAGAGGCGACATTCTATAATGACATCTCCCAGAGCTTAGTGGAATGGCTCATTGACTTAACACCTCTATGGTTACTACAATCTTGGACAATCTCTCAGTGCCTGATTTAGATATTGAAAAGCCCTTTTGCTAATTCAATTTTAAGGCCCTTTTTGTAAGTTTTGAAGCTCTCTAAATTTTGAGGTTCTAGACTTTAGCCTACTGGTAAATCTGACACTAGGACCTATTTCATTCTGAGTTCACTTCATATATTGAGCAAGCGTTCATTATGTGAAACAAGTTCGTTATGTGATACTCCTGCACTTTCTTGATGGTGTTCGTTATAGGGAACATTCATTATACAAGGCGTTTGTTAAGTGGGGTACCACTGTACAAGCGGGCTTTCAACCCCCTGGGGGTTATCAGCAAGTGAGGTGGAGAGCTCTGGACTGCCCCCCCAGGCTGTGTCGAAGTTCCTGGTATCTCACAGTGACTAAAAATGCCTGCCACTGTGAGAGGGTCCCAACAGCAGTTACACCATGGTTCATCCTCACCCTGTAGTATGTGGGAGTGGGTGAGGAAGGTGTGACGATTCATAGCTGGGCTTGCACAACCTCCTCCCATCGTGACTCGTCATAATCATAATTCATCTCAATAGCATAGTGTCCATGCAGTTTCTGCGTTAGAACTATACAGTGGACAAGGCTGTAATGAATATTGTTGTTAAAGGGCCCTAAAATACTAACAAATCAAGCTAGTACTAGCATGGGTGACCACTTGGGAACACCAGGTACTGCTCATCATTGTTGTTGTTTGTTAAGGTCCCGTCAACTACAAGGACATTAGAGACCCGTCCATTACATAGTTCTAATGCATAGACTGCACAGATACTACACTAATGCAACGATTATTGGGTATTAGCAGTGCCCAGCTTTCCTGAGCGACCACCCATGTCAGTACTAACTGGGCTTGCGTTGCTTAACTTCAGTGATCAGACGAGAACTGGTGTGTCCAACGCAACTCGCCGCTCCCCTGCTCATCATCATGATCTTCATCTCGCCCTTATGCTCCCTGAGGCAGGGCAAGGTCTACAGGTTCTAATCCTCCACTCCCACCTATCCCCCACCACGTCCCCCTCCACCCAGCATGCCTCCATGTTACTTTGCACCACCCCCTCCCATATACTTTTTGGTCTTTCCCTTCTGGTGCCCTCAATCACCTGCAGTCCTATAATGAACCTAATAAGTTCCTCCTCTGCCCTACTCATCACATGCCCATAGCACCTCACCTGGATTGATCTTTTCTGCAATGTCTCCCACCCCAAGCTACCTCTAACGTAATCATTTCAGGTCCTGTCAGCTCTTGACATCCCATACATGTAGTGCAGCTTTCGCATCTCAGCCACTTGCATTTGCCTTTTATGAGCCTTCCTAGATGCCCAACACTCTGAGCCGTACAGCATAGTACACCTAACAACAGTTCTGTAAGCTTTGCCCTTCAACTTTATTGGTACCTGGCGGTTGCACAGGACCCCACTTGCCTGTCTCCACTTCAGGCACCCTGCATTACTCCTGTGTGTCACGTTGGAATCTTTCTCCCCATTGCTCTGGAAAACTGATCCTAAACAGTGAAACCCTTGCAAAACTGGTATTCCCTCACTCCCACAATGAATCTCACCCAATATCCCCTGGTCACTAAAATTGAGCGCCAGGTACTCAAAAATATATGTAACATCTGTCTATTATGTTTATAACTAATTAGAAAATGAAATTGAATAAATGTGCATTATTAAGAATAATTCGTAATGTTATTTTAAAAATGCCCTGGACAAATGTTTAGCACCAGTCATGAACTTTACTCTTGGGGGCAAAAGCAGATTAAATAACCTTGGATCTTATTTATGTATACATTGCAACATATGCGTTACACAGTCAAGCAGTTTAGAATGGGTAAATGTAAAAATTTGAGTGAAGAAATGCAAAAATTAATAATTCATTTAAAAAATGATGGTTTGAGCTTCAACAATATATTTAAAATTCTAAAGTGTAGTGAAAGTGCTTGTGTACATCCTGTCCAACATTATAATGAGTTAAAGTGTTATAATGATTGTCCTAGGGTAACCAACCCCCATGAGGATAACAACATTCACTGTCTGGGTAGAAAATGACCAGATGTTGACATCTACTGATATCAAAAACAACTTCAGAGTACAAATATGTGTGCTATGACTTGTAGAACAATTAGACGTTTGAATGCACAAATTGTGTGAATTGCACGAAAAAACCATTCATATCTGTAAAAAAGACAGAAAAGCTTGGTTAGCATTTGCTCAACTGTGGTCCGATGAATCTAAGTTCAACTTATTTGGTAGTGATGACGAAAACGTGAGGAATTTCATCCGAAGTGTTTACATCCAACTGTCAAGTGCCAAGGTGGAAGTGTGATGGTCTGGGGATGTTTTTCTGGGAGAGGTACTGGGCCAATTCATGAAATATCTGGCATTATGGACAGATTTGTTTAGGAAAATATACTTTCAACTGTAATGGAGCCATATGCTGACAACTTGCCTTTAACATGGATCTTCCAGCACGATAATGATTCTAAACATACCAGTAAGATTATTTTTGATTAGTTTGAAGATCAAAAAGTTAAATTTAAAGTAATGCATTAGCCACCTCAGTCTCCATATCTCAACCCAATTGAAATGTGGTGGAGAGATATTAACATTGAAATAAAAAAAGCAAAAATTGACAAATAAGAAACAATTTTTTTGCAGTCATCCAAGGAGCATGATATACTATCCCAATTTCACGATGTCAATGTATGATTAATTCAATGCAACGTTACTGCCAAGCAGTCATCAAATATTTTGGTTATTCCACAAAATACTGATTAATTTAATAAAATGTAACTGGTGCTAAACATTTGTCCAGGGCATTTTTAAAATATCATTATGAATTATTCTTAATAATGTACATTTATTGAATTTTACTTTGTAGTTATAAACATAATAGGCAGATGTTATATATTTTTATGAATATTTGTGAATGACCAATTTTGAAGAAAAGTCGAGTTTTGTACACTTTTTGAGTCGGTGCTAAATATTTGTCCACCATTGTATGTTAATGTAAAAATGTTAATACGCATGTATAATACACAGGTTAAGTTTGCCAGTTCCGAGTTATTTCAGATGATTATTTTGAAGAATTTTTAGGGTTTTAATATCGGTATTGTTGGACATAACTGGACATAGAATTGTCATTTTTATTACAGGACTTGTTAATTTTTTAGCAATGCACTATTATTATTATATCTATGGCTACACTTGTATTAATATATCTATGGTATGAAGGTAAATAAAATGCAGGTAGTTAAATACAGTAAAACCTGCCTAAACCGGACCTTGTATAAACCGGAAACCTGGCCAAACGGAAAATAAATTTCGGAACGGAATGATTTCCCATTTAGAATACTACCCTAAACCGGAAAACTACCTAATGCGGAAACGGGATAAGTTTTGGGAACCGTTTGCATAAATAACCCCAGACGGATTATTTTATGCATAACACTACAATGCAGAACTTTGCTTGCACTTTGCTTGCACTTCCCTAGAACTTTGGTGCAAGCAAAGTTCAAAGCTACCCAATAGTGAAGCAACGACAATGTACTTTAAAAGACATATGGTGACTGGGGTGGATCCAGGGGTGGCAATGCAGCCATTGCTCCCCTCGCAGTGCCTCACTGTGGTGAATCCGTCAACTGATGCATGGTTCAACTCTGTAATGGATGAGGCATTTTTGCATTTGCTATTGCCGTTTCTATTCTGCCAGTCCAATCTGCAGTTGGCTAAACCACTGAACATAGGGCATTGCCTAAGGGGCAGTGGAGGACCTAGTGTAATTGCTAGCTAGATTTGTACTAAAGGATTCTGAATATTTAAAAATATTTGGGGTGCAATTTTTTGAAGTGCTCCCCCCTGATCTGCCTCTGGATCAGCCCCTGTGTGGAGGCAGAGTAATTTTTTAGTTTATGGACTTTTATTTTAAATTTCTTCATCCTAATATAAGGTGATCATAATTTTTATACTTTGATTCACTAAAACACAGCCGTTTGTAAAACGGAAACCTGTGGAAACGGAAAAAAATTTGTAAATGATGAGGTTCCGTTTTAGACAGGTTTTACTGTATTATACTTATAGAACTAACTCAAAAGAGCGTCTAATAGAAGTTAAATGAAGTGAATAACCAAACATGTCTCTTTTCTTGTTTTTTGATGGATGATCCAGTATTGTTTGTCTGATTAGTGATCCTCTGAAAATGGCTGAAATTTTTACTCAAAATATGCCCCCAGGCTTTGCATCCAATTTTAGGGGAAAAAAGTGTGTATTATATTTAAGATACTACAGTATAATGTATTTTAAAATATGAATTTGCTCTTAATTAATATTTGGAATAAAACCAGAAACAACAACATAAAACCACCAACAACAAATTAACAGTTTTAACTTAGGTTTTGTTGTCTTCTGAGTATTAGTTGACTCCTCTTCTTTGGTGGCATTTGATAGGGTTTCCTAGGAAAATCTTTCAGGTTATTATATTGGGTTAATTCCTTAAACAGCAAACTTAATTTACACAATACTTATGTTTTTGGAGTGAAGGTAACAACGTTTTACAAGCAGGATCTTGCTTTTTGAAGGGTTCTTGCTTCATGTGTTTTGTTTCTTGAATGGTTCTTGCTTCATATGTTTTGTTTCTTGAAGGGTTCTTGCTTCATATGTTTTG
>JAAFCE010009126.1:30690336-30708344 GCA_013389805.1 Trigoniulus corallinus
GCTTCATATGTTTTGTTTCTTGAAGGGTTCTTGCTTCATATGTTTTGCTTCTTGAAGAAGGAAGACCCTGCTTGCAAAACGTCATTACCTTCACTCCAAAAAAAGAAGTATTGTTTAAATTAAGTTTGCTATTTAAGGATTTTTTTTGCTGTATAGTAACCTCAAAGATTTTCTAGGAAACCCTCACCATGGAGCCACCAAAAAAGGAGTCGACTAATACTCAGAAGACAACAAAAGCGAAGTTCAATCTGTTGTTTTTAGTATAGGTTTAACCTCAATATGACGAACCACTTGATATAATGAACAGTGTACCTGGTCCCAGTCAAATGCCAACACCTCCCATGTATTAGCTGCTTGATATAACAAACCACTTGATATAAAGTATGGTTTGGATAGTCCCTTCATTATACCACAATACTAAATGACTTATAAAAACAGCTATTGGATGCCATAGGTTAGAGAAAAACAATGTCCATTCTGTTCCATTGGGAAAAATTTTGCAAGCAGCTTTAGGGAAAATCCACTAGAAAGCCATGAAAACTGCCTTGGACCAAAATCAATGGGTAAAACAAGACCTTTTGGCTTGTTGAAAAGTGTGAGAGGTTACATTTTTCTCAGTGAATTACTTGCACTGGAAGATTGTATTAAAATAGTCACAAAATAAATATTTGACTATATTTGAATATATATTTGACTTTCCCATGGTAATTTGAAACATAGGCCTTTTGTCATTCCAAGTTAGACCCATGCTTATTCCTAACAGACCTTCCTTTCCTTCTTAACACTCCATTGGGTGTGTCAAAAAGTTTGCAAGTTCTGGTGCAATGTATCAAAATGATACGTTTTTTAAAAAAATTGACTTTTCAAGTTTAAGTGGTGAAAATTTATTAGGACTAACAATTGATGTATTAAAATTGTTTAAATACTATGAAGTAAAACAATACTAGTTTGAATACTTTTTTAATAAAATTTTCACAATAAGAAAAACTTTAATTTTTCACTATGCAGCTGTTGGCTACTTAGTACTACTTAATATTAACTTTTTTAAATAGTAGAACTCACGATATGACAAGGTAACTAATCTTCCATCTCTGGCAGGTTAAAAAAAGTCGTTTGGAATCTTTTTGCTGCAGTTAAAACAGTAACTGTGAAAAAGAGCTAAAGAAACAGCTAGCTTTTTTTACAATATTTACACTTATATTTTGTTAATCTCCTTCGTTTTGATGGTACAGCATAGTCTTGACATATTACTTGTTCTTTTATCATGATCTTCTATTTTTCTTTCTACTTAGAAGGTTTATAAAATTTTAATCTGGTTTGAAATCCGGGGGCAATCTTGTCAATGAGACATTGATTTTTGGAATTGAATTCTTCTCTTTGGTTTTTAACATTTGCCAAATTATATAATTCTAGCATTTATTCCAAAGATATTCAAAATTGCAAAAAATATAACCATTGGCCACCTTCTTGTGTTTTGAGCTACAATATAAGATGCACATAACCTCTCTCCTCATTTAGTACCTTTTTTTCCATTAGAAGCTGCAGGATAATTCCACTAATGCTGACTTTTACAGAACAGGATATGGTCAAATTTTATTTCCAAGAGTCAAATTTAAAGCAAACACAGATCTGAATCAACCAGTCAGAAATAACATCTGCTATAATGTCTTTCATTATTGGTGAAAAGTAGGCTATTCATTTCATGTCCTTATCTCCTGATCACATGATCCTTTGCTTTTGACAAGCAGAATTTTTTATTTTAAGATAATAGCTCGGGACGTTTATAGCTAACAATGAAGGAAGAATGAATAACAATGTGGTATTGCAATGGTCCAATGACCAAGTATGTTAGGGAAGTTTTAGGGTGGGGCCCAAAGACAAAGTTCTCTTCATCACATTTTAAAACTGTTACCACAGTCCTTAACCCATGATGCATGGTCTCTTGAACCACATCATTTTAATTTTCATTAGTAACTTTTAGAACAATAAAGTTATAAGGGTCATTCGTTCAGTACATTCATATCTTTTACTGTCTATAGTGCTCGCCACGAAAGATGACACATGGGAGGTAGAAGGTAAGAAAGTTCACTACAAAAATTAGGGGGTTTGAAAAAGGTCAAATGGCAGGCTTCATTCAGTAATGGCAAGTACAACTTCAATGTTTTCCCTATTTTTCGAAGAGGACTCATCCTTTGCCTCCCACCAATGTGTCAACTTTCGTGGCAAGCACTATAGTAGAATTCTGGTCAGTCAAGATTCCCAGGTAAAAAGGGAAATTGCAGACAGAAAAATCATGGTCCCTGGGACCTCACCTCACTGATTATGTAACTATTTTACAATGTTATATGCTCTTTTCATTCTCATAATTTAATATCTTCTATTCTGTTAGCAGTGCAGCAGATATTTTGTGTGAAACAATTTACAATTTTAAAAAATGTACGTTTAAGTAAACCTATACAAAATCTTGTTGAATTTTACAATGCTTGGTATTACCTTGGTTTTTGGTAAATAAACGATTATACAAATCGTTTCAAGGTGTTTCCTGAATTATAAGCACCCTGTTGGCCTATTGCATGACTGACATTAAAAAAAGCTATATTTAATTCAAATTGGTGAATAATTGACATGGTCCCTGGGACCACACCTTACTACTTAGGTACCATGAATTCCACATCACGGGTTAAGGGTTAATAAAAATGCAGGATATTTGTGTGCAAAGACATTACCTTTACATAATATTTATTTTGAAAGCGCCCTACTTGACGAGGTTAATGCATTGATTAGTGCACCAAGTCTGTCCAACTTCCTGGATAGGGAAGTGTCTGACATACTAGAAAATGATTACATGTTACACCTATGAAAGTGTTCGACTTGAAAGATTTCACTTGAGAGATTTCATCTATCAGTTGGATCATTTTAAAATCCTTTTAATGATTCATTTCCCATCTGTGGAGTGTATTGTTCTTAGCCTCATGATAACACATTCTGAGAATTAATAGCCATTCATTTTGATATGGTGCAATACAGTGGTGCAGGGTGTGTCAGCAGCCCAGGGCATAGGCCAAATTTGCCACCGCGTTATTTAGGTATTTAAATTCATAGCCCCTCATTTTCTAATATTTTCTTCTTTAGCTCTTTTTTTATTACAGTAAGCAGCCTCACTTCCTCTTCCCATTTTTGATGCTAAAATAAAATCATTTTCACACTTATAATACAATTGGCTACTTTCCAAAGGTTTTGTATCAAAAAAATATATATTTAAAAATATAGTACTTACTAAAATTTACCTATTTTGATTTATTTACTTTAATGACTGATATTGCAGCTATTATTAGACAATATTGAACTTTATTCTTTATATGAAAAAATTAAAAATAATCACTTATACATTCATCATGAATACTCTGAGCACAAAATGAAAATAATTACATCAATTAAACTGGTTAGGACAGATGGTTATTTGTTGAAGACCACGTGCAGCCAAGTTGCATTGGGCATGCCAGTTCTTGTGAGATTACTGAAGTTAAACAGTGCAAGCCCACGTTAGTACCAACATTGGTGGTTGGTAAAGAACGTTGAGTGCTGCAAATTTCCCATCTCCTACATCCTCTACACTTACCCCTTTATCTCCCGTGAGCAGCCTCCTAAGGGTTCGTCCTGTTTCGGCTGCTTGGTTTACTCCGCAACCCATGAAATTAATTAAATCAAATTAGAGGAAGGGTAATCCCTGGTTCAGTCACAGATTAAATAATAAAATGCCCTGAGCTCATTTTAATCAGTCCTAATTGTAGGTGCGACAAAATTATTAAAAGAAATGGTTAAGACTTTTAGTTCAAATTACAAGATATTATTTATTGTGAAATTTTGCTGCTCCCTGACACCGCCACGCTACTCCACTAGTGAAATATAGTTATAATTACGTTTAAGTTTAGGGCTGGCTTCATTTTCTGTTAGGACTAATTTAATTTTCGTTGTTTTTGCAGGTTACTGAAAGAAATTTGATTATGGGTTCTGGAAATGGATCAGGAACTGATGGAGCTGGCATTTTTTGGTTTATAATCTGGCTGCTGATTTGCATCTTTGTGGCCTACTTCGTCGCTGGCTTTTTTGCATTTTGGTACATTATACTTCTACCTTTCACCGTATGTATTTCTGGTCTCACTCCGCTTACTGACTTTTTGCTATCAGCAATTCAATTTCCGCGGTACTGTGCCGAAAATGCAGTCAATCAAAAACCTCTTTGTTAACTAATGTTTTCAACTACATAATTATAACTTTTCTTTAACCAATGGCACAGTTTTGTATTTTTGACTATCAAACATGCCCGTCTTTATTGACGTTATCGTTATGACATGCTCTCCGGCAGGTGATTGTGGTCGGAGCAATTTATTTAGTGTTGGTATGTTTATATACATTATAAATGTTTATTCATTACCTTCCTTTGTTTTAACACACTAAAATTCATGATTCTCACTTCAATACACACACAAAAAAAACGAGTTCGTTTGACCCTTTCATCACAAATACTTGTATATTAATTAAACCAATTAACCGACACTTCATACAGAATCCCTGCTAAGGATACCGCTTTAACATTATAATTAATTGAAATTAAAAAATAATATTTTATTACCAAAGCACTACATCACGTGTCTGTTTCAAGACGGCGTAATACGAATTTATACTTCAAATAAACGTTTGTGTTCGTGTTGTAATGGAACTGCCGTGATTTGTTGCAGTACAACTGTTGCATCTGAGGGTAATGTCACCAAGAGCAAGTGGTGTAAGGGTAACATAGGTTCACAAGGGTCATTCAGATGTGACCTGTAAGATCATTGGAGGGTGATGAAATGGAGACAGGCATGAGTAAGTCCTTTGCGCAGTACAAGACAGCCATGCAATTAGAATGTGAGTAGTACGTGGGTGGGATTTCGAGACAAATAACAATAGAATGATTTTATTAGGAGTAGTTTGGGGTGAAGGGCAATACTTGGGAGCGACTTATTGCATTGGAGACACCTGTTCTTGTCTGATCACGGAAGTTAAGCAACACAATCCGAGCTACTGTATTACTAACATGGGTGGCAACTTGGGAAAACTGCGTAGTACTTATGCAGAGACCGCATGAGTACTATGTAGTGGTCAGGGCTCATAATGACGTTATAATTGAAGGGTCCTAAAGGTTAGTTTAAACAAGCAAGCAACTTGCACAAGCGTTTACATGAGCTGCAAACATCTGTGCAAGTAATGTCAGAAAACACTATCTGAAGAGCACTCGCCAGCAAGTAATTGCACAGATGTTTACACTGTATAGTGATTGTGTGATTGCTTGCTTGGCAGTGCTGTAGACACGCTGAAGGGGTAGACATGTCACGCACAAAGAGACTTGAAGCAGCTATTGCTGTGGCATTAATAACTAGAAAAAGAAGAGTTATGAGGAATATTTCGTCTGTCCCTGCACCAGATTTTCGTTTTTGAAGTGTTTTAAATTCCTGATTTGCTTCAGTTCTTAAATTATGGAGCTTTCTCTAAGTTTCTCCAATTGTAGTGTGAAATTTATCTGCCAACATTTTAAGGGTTCTGTCTTTATTAACTCTGTCCCTGTAAATTTTGGATTTTATATTCCACAATTTGGGTAATTGTTCATACATTTCTATCAATGCAAAAGTTTCATCTTTTGACCATGATTGTTTGTTATTATTGGAATTAGAACTGTTAACAGCTTTATCTCTTGCTGTCACTGTTCACAATGTTAATTAATACTCTAATCAATTCATCTTATTAATTCACTTCTAATTCACTATCTTCACGTTTATAATAGGCCTAATAAAAATTCAGGTTGACTTGCACGCTAACTTGTGCAATCACTTTTGAACAGTTTTGAAAGAAATACCTAATTGCTAGAGCACTTTAGCAAGACGTTTACACTAGCAAGCTCTGACTTGCTGATAGAACTCTGCAAATTGTACAATTTGCTGTAAGTGTACTTACTTTCAGTGACCGTTTAGACAGCAAAATATTGCTGGAGAGTGTGTAGCGGTATGCTTGTACAGTGAAACCTTGATTTGTGAGTAACTTGATCTAAGAGTGTTTCACTAGACAAGCAATAATTTTTAATAAATTTTAACTTGATTAACAAGCAAACTTAACTGAACGAATTTTTTTGCCATGTATTGCATTGTATTTATTTTACTATACATATTTATTTTTTTAATAGTTAAGAATTCAAGAATTCGTCATATTCATTCACTTGAGTAGTTATTGTTAGAGCTTACCAGCAGTATGCCACTTGGATATGGTGAACATTCATCATCGTCTCATCCTTCTCCCACCTGAGGCAGGGTCAGAATGTGGGTTCCAATCCTCCACTCCTGGATATCACCCACCAAGTCCCCCTCCACCCTGCACGCCTCCATGTCCCTCTGCCCCACCTACCTGTGTGTGCCCAGGGTAGAATAGGCACCCTGCATGTTGTAAGAGGTGACTAAAAGGGGCGACTTTTTCTTGCCCCTGATTGGACACCGTCACTATCGTCTTTGAACATGACTTGTCTTTCGTGCAGGACGATACCATCATCGTGGTAGTCAGTGTCCTTCTTGTGTCCTCTACTGGATGACTGACTTGTTCTTGGTCGATGTAGGTACCCCCGTGTTTGCCGTTCATGGAGACCCACACCCCTGGGAAAAGCAGATCCTGGTGATTGAGGAGGTGCATGCCCTGCGATGTCTCTGGGGCACCCCACACTTGTCATGGCTGACAGACATTGAGGACTAAGGCTGCAGCCTACAGTCTCCAAAACATCACTTTGGCCACAGCTTCCACGGAAAACGGGCAGCCAAGGCAGATACCCGGTCTTGGTCAATCAGCCAGGGGCACATAAGTTGTTATGCCCCCTAGAGTTGCTGCCAGTGGACCGGCAGTCAACCCCGATGCCAGTGGTCCGGTACTTGGGGAATATGCCACCCTTGCAGTATCCTGTCTGAGGAATCTCGGCGATTCGAATGGGCGTCCCCTCGTTGAGCTTCATGGTGGGTAAGACCTGTGGGCAGTGAATACATAATTATTTAAAATTATGGCAACAACTAAACAGAGGCTGGGGGCCTCATCAAATAACCCCACCCTCCCCCTTCTTCTCATTTACTGTCTTTTGTTGAGCCGGAAGATGGCGGGCTCGGTCCCACCCAACTGAGTGGGCCAGCTGCCATTAAGCTGATGGAGATAAACACTGCTCCAACTAAGAGGCCGTGTTCCCCCAGTCACCCAACTGGATCAGGGAACGCCCCTGTGGCGTCTAAGGCATCGGCACCTGCCCTTAACAAGAGGCAACGACCTCAGCCTTAAGGTGCAGGGTTCCACCGCCGATACAAAGCATGTTCCTGCATGTAAGATTTTAGGTGCAGTCAAACCACCATCCATATATTCTTCCTATCCTCCCCGGTTTATTTCCAACTTTGGGAAGGATGGTGCAGCCTTGGGGAATGCGTCGCCCGTCGTTATCGCCAAAGCCATCAAGGGCATTGCCAGTGATGTCACCTCAGTGAAGAAGCTGCGCAATGGCACCTTGTTGGTGGAGGCATCTCCCCCCACCAGACCCAAGCATTACTAAAAATGCGGAAGCTCGGTGACATCCCCATTGTGGTCGAACCCCATCGCACCCTAAACACCAGCAGCTGTATGGTGCAGTGCACTGATCTATATGGGGAGTCAGAAGAGCAAATAGCAGAGGAGCTTAGGGACCAGGGTGTGGTGGCTGTCTGCTGCACCTCAGTCTGACGGGATGGAGAATCCCATCCATCTGACACCTTGGTGCTGACCTTTGGTAGGCCCAAGGTGCCAGATTACTTCATGGCTTGCTACCTCTGCTTGCCTGTATGTCCCTTCGGTGCTTGAAGTGCCAGCAATATGGCCATCGACAGAATTCGTGTTCTGCCAAGGCCATGTGTGGCACTTGTGGACAGGGTGACCACTCCCCTGAGTCTTGTAAGACTGCACCTTTATATATCAACTGTAAGGGCATCCAACCCGCCTCCTCTTGGGATTGCCACACTTGGCTGCAGGAACATGCGATCCAGGAGTTACGTGTCCAGAAGGGTATCAGCTTTCAGGATGTGGGGCGGCTGATAGCTTTGCCTGGGACCCCCAGTCGTGGGGTGTCCTATGCAGGTGCTGCAAAGGCAGAAATCCTCTCATCCCCCCCCCTCAGCCCCCTCTCATCCGTTTGGCGCTCTTTTGGGACCATGGGTTGCCAGTTTGTGCAAGCATTGGCTGCCAGACGGACCCCGACCCCGTTTCGCTGGTTTCTTCCGGCTCCATGACTCAACGGCATTTTCTGGCCTATGCATGAGCCCCCCAATAATGGCGATGCCAGTTCCTTTGGAGGCCCCAGACGCCTATCCTCAAAGAGGGTCATCTCCCTTGAAGGCCTCCCTCTCTGTCTCAGCCCAGCCAGCCTTCTCCACGGAAGGGGTGGTGGGTGAGACAGGTAAAAAGAAGCGAAAGACACCTCCCACAACTACCATGGGGCGGGTGTCCTTTGTTCACCCACCCAAGCTCTCTGGCCAACGGCAGAGAGCATGGGGCGGTTTCATGCCCCAACTGGGGCATGATTGGGATTCCTCCTTCGAGATGGAGGATGATCCCATTCAAGGCATCCCTCCCTTTTCTGCAGTGGGACGGAGAAAAGGGAGGAATAGAAATAAGCCACCTAAGCCCACGTGATGGTAAATTTCCTACAATGGAACTGTCGAGGTTTTTCCCACAAGAGGGACGAGATCACACTGCTGATCTCCAGGCACAACCCTGTCTGCATCTCCCTCCAGGAGATCCTTTGTCGTGGTGATACCCCCATTTCAAAACGGGGGTACACTACATATGCAGACATTCAGCAGCAAGGAGGCCACCCTGTGGGAGTGGTGGCTATCCTTATCCGGAATGGGTGCATGCATGTGGCAGTGGCTTTGCAGACGCCTCTGCAAGCAGTGGCGGTCTCATTGCAACTGGTAGTGCCGACGACTCTATGTTCCCTCTACATACCTCCTGGGATTGATATCCCATGGGCCTACCTTGACTCCCTCAGTGCCCAGCTTCCAAGACCCTTCTTGATTATGGGTGATTATAATGCCCATAATCCGCAATGGGGCTCGGACAGTCACAACCCCGAGGGCGACTTGTCGAACAATGGGTGTCACCCAATGGCCTCATTGTTCTTAACACAGGTGCCCCCACGCATATGATGACTGCCACTGGTGGTCTGTCTTGCTCTCTTGGGTTGGCACCAGGTTTGCAGTGGGAGGTCTTGTCTGACCCTTGTGGAAGTGATCACTTCCCCATCAAGATTAGCAGTGGAGATGGGGCATTGCTCAACACCCACCATGGTGGTGTCTGCGTCGGGCAGACTGGGAGGAATTTGCCCGCCTGTATGATTTTGATGCAGTCAACGACCTAGTGAGTCACTTCACAGAGGTGGTGGTCGGGCGGCATTGGAGTCCATCCCCTAGTGCTCGTGTAACCCACCACGAGCACGGGTGCCATGGTGGACGGAGGATTGTCACGAGCCCTTTGCAGCATCCAATCTCGTCCTACCGAGGCCAATCGTATCGACTATCTCCATGCCCGGGCATATGCATGACGGGTGATCAAAGAGGCCAAACGCTCCTCACGGAGTCAGTACGTCTCCTCACTTAACTGTCACACGTCCTCGAAGAAAGTCTGGGAAAAGCTGAGGAAGATCCAAGGCAGATATTTACCATCATGTGGCTCTGGTCTTCTTGTACAAGGGAGACATGTCCTTCTGCCGTGTAAGGTGGCTGAGGGACTGGCAAGGATGTTTGCAGCCGTCTCCAGTTCCCAGCACTACATGGCAGCATTTATGAAGTCTAAACAAGCTGCAGAACGCCACCCACTTAATTTTGTTGGGAGTGTCGTTGTGGGGTATAACAACCCATTTACCGCTTGGGAGCTGCGGGCTGCTCTAGTAAGAGCCAGGGACACTGCCCCTGGTCCAGATAGCATCCACTATCAAATGCTACGTCACCTACCAGAGGAAGGCGTTAGGTACCTCCTTGAGGTTTAGAACTACATTTGGCAGCAGCATGAAGTCCCTGCAGGTTGGTGAGAGGCTACTATAATCCGACTGCAAAACCCTAGGAAGGATAGTAGCCTTACAACAAATTACAGACCCATTTCATTGACGAGCTGTCTTTGCAAAACTATGGAACGCATGGTTAATTGGCGCCTGGTGTGGTATCTGCAATGGCACTACCTTCTTGCCGATGCCCAATGTGGCTTTCATGCTGGCAGGTCTCTGGTGGATCATCTGATCTCACTGGAGACTGCAGTACATGAGGCCTTTCTCCACAGACAGCACCTGGTGGCTGTCTTCTTTGATGTGGGAAAGGCATATGATACCACATGGCATCGTGGCATACTGGAGACTTTGTGCCACTGGGGGCTCAGGGGTAATCTGCCTCTCTTCCTCCATAGTGTTTTGTCCGACCTGACCTTCAGAGTGCGTGTGGGTAACACCTATGCCTCGGCCTTCCTGCAGGAGAATGGTGTCCCACAGGGGAGCGTCTTGAGTGTGACACTATGCTGTTGCGGTGAATGGTTTACCATCCTCCGTTCACACCCCGGTACAGTCGTCCCTATTTGTGGACGACTTTTCTATCAGGTACCGGGCTGCCACAATGCACAGCATTGAGCATCAGCTGCAACTGGCACTCAATAGTGCAAATGGGTTCGCCACCTCGCGTGGCTATAAGTTCTCCCCTGACAAAACAATGGTCATGGACTTCTGTCGTAAGCAAGGGATTCACCCAGAGCCTCAGCTTACCCTGGAGGGCCGCCTCCTCCCAGTTGTAGAGGCAGCCTGGTTTCTTGGTCTCTGTTTTGACAGCCATCTGACATGGGTCCCACATTTGAAAGAACTGAAGGCTAAGTGCCTTCACTTCCATTAATATTCTGTGGTGCCTTCAGGGAACTTGTTTTGGGGCAGATGGAATGGTGATACTTTGCCCTTTACGGATCACTCATTCGATCACGTCTCGATTATGGCTGCGGCATTTATGGGCTGGCCGCTCCATCAACTCTCCGGATGCTGGACAGTGTACATCATGCTGACATCCGGTTGTCCATTGGGGCCTTCTGCATTAGTCCAGTGCTCAGCCTTTATGCTGAGACTGCTGAACCACCACTGACTGTGTGGTGGCAGCACCTGGCAGCTTCATATGTTTTGCAGCTGAATGGTCAGCCGCAGCACCCTACACACCCAGCCGTTTTTAGTCACACTGTGAGACGGCCATTCAACCACCACCCAGGGGTTTCCTCTGCTTTTGGCAGAAGGTGCCGGGCTCCTTGTTTGCAGGTGACTCACTATGACCAAGTCGTCTCTTCTTTCTCCGTGACAGGACGACCCATTGCCACTTCCTGGTGGATACTGGTGCAGAAGTGAGTTCTGCCACATGCTTACTTGGCTTCCCAGGATCCTAAGCCAACTACCTATAAACCCTTTGCTGCTAATGGGTCAGCGATAGCTACCTATGGTACACATTGCTTGGCTGTAGATTTGGGCTTGTGCCATGTTTTGAAGTAGGAGTTCATTGTAGCCGATGTGTCCCATGCCATCCTTGGGGCCGACTTTCTCTACATTTGGCCTCATGGTGGACATGGTCGACTCCTCGATCGAAAGACCAGTTTGATGATTTTGGGAAGTGCTGGTACGTCAGTCTCCACATTACTGCTGACTTTTCAACATTGCCCCAGACATTGGTGGGTACATGCCTGCGTAAGACGGCTGCATTCAGAAAAATTTTGCATCGCCAAGGAAGAATTTAAGCATCTGCTGGCAATGGGATACATCTGCATCTCTTCTAGCCCTTGGGCTAGCCCAATCCACATGGCCCCCTAAGAATGCTTTGTGGCGAGTAGTGGGAGACTTTAGAGCCCTGAATACTCGAACAGTACCTGATCACTATCCTATTCTGCATCTCATGGAGTTGAACTTGCAACTCCATGGTGCCAGGTATTTTCTAAATTAGATCTGGTGAAAGCATATCACCATATCCTAGTAGCTGAAGAGTATATTGCAAAGACAGCAGTCATTATGGACTTTGGCCTGTTCGAGTATGTTCATATGCCATTCAGTCTGCACAATGCAGTGCAGACTTTTCAATGGCTTATTGATGTCGTATTTGGGGATCTCCCATTTCTCTTTGTTTATCTTAGTGATATCCTTGTGGCAGGGATGAGAAGGAACACCAGTGCCATGTTCAGCAGGTATTCAAGCATCTGCAGAAATTTGGCCTAACAATCAATCTCGATTTTTAATTTTCCATTCACAAGAGATGCTACCCTTGTTTTTGTTAGATGAGAACCTCATGGGCACCCACTGCAAGCACCATACGAAGGTCCTTTTAATATTCTCCAGTGGCATGACCGAAACTTCATAATGGATATCAGCAGATGAAAAGACAGTATCTCTGGATAGGCTCAAACCTGCCTTTCATTCTTCAACTACTGTTGATGATCCTACATACATGTCGGCTTTCAATTCGCCACCTCAAGATACAGTGGTGCCATCGGATACTATGCTGCAGCCTGATGGAGCGGTATCTCCATCAATAGGTAAATGCTCACATGCAGTGCAACGTCGTGCTCATTTCTGTTTATCTATTGGCTAAACGTCTTACGGGGGGGGGGGGGGGGTAGTGTAGTGGTTTGCTTGTAGTTGCTGTTTGGTAACTTGTGTTACCATGGCAACTGGAAGCTTGCTGAGAGATTCGATTCATTTGCATCATTGGGAGTTGGTTCTCTGCCATGATGCATGAAGGCTCTGTGCATGCACACATGTCCATATCTTTCAAATTGAAAGTTTGTAATTTTTAGAAATTCAAATCAGAAAAAACAGTTCTTTGGTTTTGTTCATAGTAGCTGCATCTCATCCGAACTCCTGCTAAATGCTCTTTTATTTGCCACTTCTTTTTGTTGTTTATTGTTACTTGTTTACCAGTTTAGTGTTGAGGATTAAAAACTATTTCCATTGTTACAAGTCCAATACTGAAGAGAGATTAGTTTAGAAAAACATGCTACAAGTGCTTGCATATAGTAAATTGTAACAATTCGCTTTCTCGTGTAAACTAAGCTTAAAACACCAAGGAACCAAGAGGGCATTACTTAAAAGATTAGAAAATTGATTGGGTTGCTATAATAAGGGAGGAGACGTTGGCTAGGTGCATTATAGGGATGAAGGTTATAGAAAACATCTGGGGTTGAAGGAGGTCAAAGCAGATGTAGGAGCAGGGGGTTTGAAGGGACGTGATAGTGGGTTGGGTAAATGGGAATGTAGTGGGAGACAGTGGCATGCCAGTAGTGTCTGGTGCCTTTGTGGAAGACCTTATTTGGCATCTCTGTCTCATCTTCTCACCTAAAACAAAATTGCTATTTAAAACAGAAGTAACACTAATATTTTGGAGAAAAGTAACTTATGAAATTTAAAAAGTAGCCATTGTGAATTGTACCAGTTATATGTTGTTGCTTGTTGGTGTTTTACGGCTCTTTAACTACAAGGTCATTAGACCCTGTCCAAAGTGTAGTTCTTATGCAGAGACTACACAGACATAACACGAATGCAACGATTTTTGGATACTAGTGATATCCAGTTTCCCAAGCGACCATCCATGTCAGTACTAACTGGGGTTGCGTTGCTTAACTTCAGTGATCAGACGAGAACCCATCTGCACCATTTATAGATGTTTCGAGCAAATGCAAATGTTTTCTCTCCTTTGACATCTTTGGGCCTGTGTACATTGCAGACGTTGCACACTTTGCCAGCATGCCACTGGGTGATGATTACGATAATGCAAAAGCACAAGGAAGTTTTGTTTTCTTAGATTGTTTATGGGGTTGGGGTATTATAGGCTTGATTCTATCTGAGGCACATGGCGTCTGTCAGAACACCATGAGTGGGTGGATGAGAGGAATTTAAGACAGGTGATGTGTACAATGTCTTCCCTTTTAGCGATGGAAAGATTAGATTGACAAAATTTTCAGGTAAAGAAACTTGCCTCATGGTGCCAGTGAAGGAAATGTAGAAAAATAAGTTGACACCTAAGTAAGATGATTGAACCTAGATGAGTAAAAATGTAGTTCACTAGAACTCTGCTCCACTGGGGAGATAGATACCCAAACCTGGGAAAGGCGGAAAATTGGTCAGGAATATTTTTTGTCAACCAGTAAGTCCCTGATTATGTAAAAGTGTTTATCCTTTGGGAGGCATAAGAAAATCAACGTCATTGCCTTTTTGGCCCTATTGACTGAAACGTTTTGGAAGTTTGGAAGAAGAAGTAATACTTCACAAAATTCTTGCGTTTTACCAAAAAAAAAATGATATTCCAACAGAAATAATCCACTATTTTACATTTAGTCCTTGCAATTAGTCTTTTAGTCTTTGCATTTAGTCTTTTACAATTAGTCTTTGAAATTTCAGCTGTAATAAGGTCTGAGTCAAAATGATAGCACTATGCCACCGAATGAAAGGCATATAATGTCAGGTGTTAGGACAAGAACAACATTAAAGAACAACAGATACAATTTGCATGACAAAAGAAATTGTAATCATTAGTGGCACAAGCTGTTTACAACCTTGAAAGAACGTACATTTGTGAGGTTCGTCCTGAGTCAAAATGATAGCACCATGACCCATGGAATGCACGTAATAATGAAAAGGTTATAGTAAGATGCAATTTGGTTGCATATGAATGTATAAAAGTGGGTGAGCTATATTTGCAAACGAAATGTCTGTTAACTGCACAGTTGTACAAAATGGGTTGTGGTAAACTGTTAACAGAATTTGAAAAGGGCCAAATAAATACCTTGCATGAAGTTGGACATTCCTTTCAAGCCATTGCCAAACAAATACAACGTTGCCACACAGATGTAATGCATTTCATCACCCTGAAAGACAACTATGGCAACAAAAAATCTTCTGGCTGTCCATCTGCTCTTACAAACTGACAAAACCGAATTGTTATTAAATCGCTGAGCAACTCATTTGCAAGTGCAAGACAAATTGTAGCTCAAACAAATATCAATGTGTGTCAGTCAATAGTCATCAAAGTGGCCAAATTAGCTGGATGGCTGAAGTATAACGAAATAAAGACCATAACACAAAATGAAGAGGATAGAATGGTCGAAGCATCACATGCATTAGACGGCACAATGGGACAACATTATATGGAGTGATGAAAAATTTAATTTAGATGGTCCAGATGGTTGGAGCTAATACTGGCATGATGTTAGGAAGAAAGATGTCATCTTATCAAAATGACAGTAAGGTGGTGGTTCTGTTATGGTGTGGGTGGGATTCAGTGCATGTGGAATGACTAATGTTGCATTGCTGGATGGAAGGATGAAAGATGGGGACTACCAAAAACGTTGGAATGTCATTTGTTGCCAGATACAGAACAGTTAGGAGGACCTTTCTTCCATTCCACCAGGACATTGTTCCTATCAATACCACCTAAACAACGTGGGAGTGGTTCCCAGAAAATTTAATTTGTGTTATGGACTAGCCAGCACTCTTGCCATACCTCAACCCAATGGAGAACCTATGGGTCATCTTGGCATGTGCTGTTTATACAAATTAGCATTACTTTAATTCAATTCCTGAGCTGAAGATGGCCATTCTGGAGGCCTGGGAAGATGTTGACACGTTTCACCTCAGACTACTGGTCCATTCCATGCTGACACATGTATTTAAAGTTATCTCTAACAAAGGCACCTTCATTGGCTATTAAAATTCTTTTTGCTGTGGTTCATTATTTTTTGCACATAGTGCTATCATCATGACTGAGGTCACCAGGTGGTGTGTGTACTAGTGTTTGGACTGCCTCACACTTCTGGCATTTTTGGCAATTTGTTAAGTGTTTTGCGACAAGAAGGATAGTCAACGACCACTCTTGGAAGGCAGAAGTCCGGAAGGTCCTGTATAAGGTAGGGCTGTGGTGCTTGGGTGCATTTTGTGGGGCGGGGGAGTATATGCGAGGTTTGGCTGTTTATGCCTAACCTTGCAGCACTTCCTGCCAATACTGCTGTGCCATAGCATAGCATGCATTGGCTGCATTGCCACTCACCATGCTGCACTTGCAGTTGTGCACCAATGCCCACAGCAAGGATTTTTCTTAATCTAAATAATTAATTAATGTAACAATGATAGTTTGGTTATTATGATTTAGTTAAAATTTTGTTACAATATATTTTTTATTCTTATTAGTACTTGTTGTTTAATTATTAAGGTGCCATGGGGGTTGGGACCTTGGACCCTGTGGCAGACAGCACATCGAGCTTCCTCTGTGGGGTAGGCCAGCATCCCCCACTGCAAGCAGCACCAACGTTCTTTTCGGTTCCAGGCACCTGGCTAGTGTGGCCCCAGCCAGGGCATGATCAGAAGGCATTAGTGCAAACCATAGATTGGGAATGTGGAATGTGGGGACCCTTACAGGCAAAGCAGGGGAGCTAGTAAATACCCTATGGCGACAGAGGATCCAGGTAGCTTTCCTCCAGGAAACTAGATGGAAGGGAAATAGATGCAGTTTTACCATTGGCGATATACTGCCGTGAAGGGGGGGTTGAATGGGGTGGGCATAGTATAGGATAGTGAACTGCAGCAAGGAGTCACCCAGGTGAAATGACTCAATAGCAGGCTCCTGTTAGTTACCAGTAGTGCTTCACGTCATCAGTGCATATGCCCCCAGGCAGGTGTGGATGAACCCACAAAGCATGGCGTCTTGATAGAGTTTAAGGACTTGGGGCAATCACTGCAGGCTCAGGTAGGGCACTGTCAGGGGAATGACCACTTAGTTATTAGGGGGTGACTTTAATGGCCACCAGGGTTATGGGGAGGTTCACAGAGGATGGGGGTATGAAACAGCTAGCATACATGGGCAGTGAATTCTTGACACAGATAACACACCTAATCACATACCAGTCACCACAAGGGATGTCATAAATATATTTCTTTACATTTAGAGGGTGGCAGAGATGAGTGGTCCATGATTGCTGGGCACTTCCCAGGGAAAATTTTCAAAAACAATCTGGCCATAGGCTACTAATGTTAGATCTAGTAGGCAAGGCACACTCTTCGAAAAGAGAGCATGTCAACAGGGTGTTGAAACTACCCACCAAAACATTGGAATTTATACAAGAAGTGCACAGGCAGGTAGACTGGGATTGGGAAATACCACTCTACAAAGGTAAAGGGGATGTAGCTCTGGGAGAGAATAATGGAACGTCGCCTCTGGGATAGAACTAGTGTCTGTGGAAATCAGTTTGGGTTTATGCCACGTAAGTCCACAATGGAGCCAATCTCCATTCTGAGGCAGATGATAAAAAAAAGTATAGGGCAACAAAGAAGGACCTCTATGCCATCTTTATAGACCTGGAGAAGGCTTTTGACAGTGTTCAATGACAAGTAGTTTGTTAAGTATCGCAAAAATGAGGGTGAAGAAAGGGTTTATTAGAATAATCCAGGATATGTAGGATGGCTCTATAGCCAGGGTAATGGCACCTTGGGGAAACACTGGGGGCTTTCCAGTGAGAGTTGGGGTCCATCAAGGTTAGTCCATATCTCTTCACCCTGGTTATGGATGAACTGCTGATGGGTGTAGGAGAAGGGCCCCACAGTGCATGGCATTTCCCAATTATATAAGGAAAATTAGTGACTGCAAAGAGCAGATAGAGAAGGGACTAAATGGTATAAGAAGAGCAACGGAAAAGGGAGGACCAATGATTAACATGATGAAGACAGAGTATCTAGCTTTCAATTGGGATGGTCAGGAAACCAATGGGAACATACAGTCAAGGGGCAAACTGGTGAAAAAGGTGCAGGAGGTAAAGTACTTAGGACCAACGTTCCACAGTAATGGTCCCCGTGTGTGCCCGGGGTAGAATAGGCACACTGCGTACCTGCATGTCGTAAGAGGCGACTAAAAGGGGTGACTTTTTCTTGCCCCAGT
>JAAFCE010009126.1:30713344-30751436 GCA_013389805.1 Trigoniulus corallinus
GGATGCTGGACAGTGTTCATCACGCTGGCATCCGGTTGTCCATTGGGGCGTTCCGCACAAGTCCAGTACTCAGCCTTTATGCTGAGGCTGGTGAGCCACCATTGACTGTGCGGCGGCAGTGCCTGGCAGCTGCATACATTTTGCGGCTGAAGGGTCAGCCACAGCACCCTACACACCCAGCCGTCTTTAGTGACATTGTGAGACGGCCATTCAACCGCCACCAGGGGGTTCCCCCTCCATTCGGTGTGCGTTGGATGGACTGTCTTGCCGGCCTGGGTGTGACTCTACCTAGGGTGCAGCCTGTACTGCCGGCCTCTGTGCCGCCCTGGACAGTGCCAGAGCCAAGTTTAAATTTAATGCTTGCAGCCTTACCCAAAACCAGTACCGATAGGTCATTGTACCAACAAGAGTTCGGACGCCTCTCTTGGACCTATCGAGGCCATGTTTTTATTTACACGGATGGGTCGAAGGATGGTTCCTATGTGGGTTGGTCAGTCTTTACAACTGGTCATCTCATAGGGGGCCGCCTTCCAGGCGTTGCCAGTGTCTTAACTGCAGAACTAACAGCTCTGCACAGGGCACTGGAACTCATCCTAGTATTGCATAACAGACACTTTGTTGTTGCGACTGACTCCCTATGCTCCCTTCAGCTGTTGCACACCCTGTATGGCAGACATGCCATCGTCCAGGGTGTGCACAGATTGCTGCTTGTGATTCGTAAGCAGGGCAAGACAGTGTTGTTTATGTGGGTCCCGGGGCATGTTGGCATCGTGGGCAACGAGATGGCAGATGCTCATGCCCGTCAGGTGGCCCACATGCCAGAAATTCCTGACACTGCTGTCCCCTCCTCTGACGCTCTCCCGATGGTGCGGCGGGCCGTCCATGACCAATGGCGGGCCCAGTGGTTTGCGGAGACCACGAACAAACTCTGCACACTGAAGGACACTCCAGTGCACTGGGTGTCCTCGTGCCGCCAATCGCGGAGGGAGGAGGTTGTGCTTGCTCGGCTGCGAATCGGTCACACCTTCCTCACCCACTCCTACATTCTACGGGGTGAGGATCAGCCATGGTGTGACTTCTGTTGGGAGCCTCTCACAGTGGCGCACATCTTTAGTCACTGTGAGAGATACCAAGAACTTAGGTGGCGACTGGGAGTCAGCGCAGAGCTCTCCACATCACTTGGGGATAACCCTCAGGCAGTGGAGAGCTCGCTAGTATTTGTGAAAGAGGCTGGCCTCTTTCACAAAATTTGAATTATGTGCCATTTCTTTTAGGCCCTTTTTGTAATTATTTTTGAATTATATGGCTTTTGCCTTTTTGTTTCTGTATTCGTTTTGGCTTTTGCCACATTTATTGTACTGTCTGTTTTGGCTTTTGCCACAATTATTATTCTGTCTTTTTTGGCTTTTGCCTTTTATTTCTGTGTTTGTCTTGGCTTTTGCCACATTTATTTTTCTGTCTGTTTTGGCTTTTGCCACTTTTATTTTTGTGTATGTTTTGGCTTTTGCCTTTTTTATATGTCTGTTTTGGCTTTTGCCTGTATTTCTTTTCGGAATAATTATTAGGCTATTGCGTTTTTATTGTTATTACTTTTATTGGCCTTTTACCCTTTTTATTGCCATCATGGTGGGATGGCCATTTACACCCCCACCATGGTGATGTGTCTTTCTGGGCCCTAATGACCTTTGTAGTTGATGGGCCCTAAAGCAACAACAAAACAAAACAAAAAATCCACAGTAATGGGGGGATAGACTGAGATGTGACCAATAGAATCAATGGGAGTTGTTGAAATGGAAACAGGCAAGTGGAGTCCTGTGAGATGGAGGGTCCCCATCAAATTGAAAGGGAAGTTCTACAGGACAGTGGTTAGGCCAACTATGCTATATGGATCAGAGTATTGGGAATGCTGTGGTACGCGTGTGGCGTGTCAAGAGCACATAGAATTAGGAATGCATACATTAGATGTTACCTGGGGGTGGTGGACGTCACCAAAAAGATGAGGGAGAATAGGTTGAGGAGGTATGGACCCGATATGAGAAGAGGGGAAGAGGAACTCGTTAGGTGCATTTCAGGAATGCAGGTGTCATCAGCATCTGGGGTAGGGGTAGACCATCGCAGACGTGGGAGGAGGTTTTCTGGGGGGATATAGCGGTGTGTGGGGTGGACGGGGGCCTAGTGGGAAACAGACGGAAGTGGAGGGCTAGAACCATGTTTAAGTTCACTTGTTGTTTTCCAACATTAATTAATAGATATTTCATGAAAAATAGCTGTGATTTGACTATATAAACGTTACCTTGTTATACACAGTTAATTAAAAGAAGTTTTCTTAAAATATTTGGAGATGGAATCCATTGGCCTACAGTTGTTACTAATAACTGGAATAACTGGCCAAACCCTTAAGAGGCTGCTTGCAGGTGAGGAGGAGGTAGGTGTAAAGGATGTAGGGTAGGGGAAACTTGCAGCACTCAACGATTACTACCAACCACCAATGTTGGTACTAACCTGGGTTTGCTTTGCTTAACTTCAGTGGTCTACCCGTGTGTTCCCGGGGTAGAATAGGCACACTGCATACTTGCATGTCATAAGAGGTGAAAAAAGGGGTGACTTTTTCTTGCCCCTGACTGGACAACACCACAATCATCTTTGCCCATGACTTGTGTTCTGGAAGGGACGATACCATCATTGTGGTTGTTCGTGTCCTTTCTGTGTCAGTTACTTGATAACTGTCTGACTTGTTCGTGGGCGATGTAGGTGCCTTACTTAGGTGACCATAAACAAACGCCTAACCGCGTGTTTGCCGTGCGTGGAGACCCACACCCCTGGGAAAAGTGGATCCTGATGATTGAGGACGCACATGTCCTGCGATGTCTCTGAGCCACCTCCCACTTGTGGCTTCACTGACAGACATCAGGGATTAGGGCTGTGGCCTACAGTCCCAACACATCACTTTGGCCACAGCTTCTAGGGAAAACGGGAGCCCAAGGCAGTAGCCCGGTCTTGGTCAATCGGCCAGGGGCGCATAAGTGGTTATGCCTCCTAGGGTGACTGTAAGTGGACCGGCAGTCAATCCCGATGCCAATGGTCCGGTACTCGGGGATTATGCCACCCTAACGGTATACTGCAGCGAGGAATCTCGGCGACCCAAATGGGTGTCCCCTCGTTGGGCTCCGTGGTGGGTAAGACCTGTGGGCAGTGAACGCATAATTATTAAAAATTATGACAACTCTTAAACCGAGGCTGGGGGCCTCATCAAATAACCCCACCCCTCCCCTTTCTTTAGTTTTATTGACTTGTGTTGAGCGGGAAGATGGCGGGCTCGGTCCCACCCAATTGAGTGGGCCAGCTGCCATTGAGCTGATGGAGACATGTACTGCTCCAAGAAAGAGGCGCGTTTCCCCAGTAAGCCAATTGGATCAGGGAACGAACCTGTGGCGTCTATGGCATCGGCACCTGCCCTTGACAAGAGGAAACGACCTCTTAGCCTTAAGGTGCAGGGTTCCAAAGCCGATACACAGCATGTTCCTGCATCTAAGAATTTCATCATTGTGGTTGAACCCCATCGCACCTTAAACACCAGTAGAGGTGTGGTGCAGTGCCCTGACCTACATGGGGAATCAGAAGAGCTCATAGTGGAGGAGCTCTAGGATCAGGGTGCGGTGGCTGTCTGCCACACCTCAGTCCGACGGAATGGAGAATCCCACCCATCTGACATCTTGGTGCTGACCATTGGTAAGCCCAAGGTGCCAGAGTACATCATGGCTGGCTACCTCCGCTTGCCCATTTATACCGAGCCGGCTTCGGTGTTTCAAGTGCCAGCGATATGGCCATGGCCAGAATTCCTGTTCTGCCAAGGCCATGTGTGGCACTTGTGGGCAAGGAGACCACCCCCCAGAGTCTTGTAAGACTGCACCTTTATGCATAAACTGTAAGGACAACCACCCCGCCTCTTCTCGGGATTGCCCACTTGGCTGCAGGAACGCATGATCCAGGAGCTGCGTGTCCAGAAGGGTATCATTTTTCTGGATGCACAGCGGCTGCTAGCCTTGCCAGGGACCTCCAGTCGTGGAGTGTCCTATGCAGGTGCTACGACGGCAGCTGCTGTGTCCTCTGTCTGTACCCAGATGGACACCCTACCTCAGCTCCCCCCTCTCATCTGTTTAACGACCTCTCGGGCCAGTGGGGTCCAGTGCAAGCATTGGCTGCCAGACGGACACCGACCCCATTTCCATGGTGTCTTCCGGCTCCACCACCGCCTCTGGCCCATGCATGGGCCCCCAATAATGGCAGTTCCAGATGCCACTCATCAAAGAGAAGCATCTCCCTTGAAGGCCTCCCTCTCTGTCCCAGCCCAGCCAACCTCCTCCACGGAGGGGGTGGTGGGTGAGACAGGAGGAAAGGAAGTAGGGACACCCCACACTGCTGCCATGGGGCGGGTGTCCTTTATTCGTCCATCCGTGCTCTCTGCCGTTGGCCAGAGAGCCTGAAACCACCCCGTGCTCTCTGCCGTTGGCCAGAGAGCCTGGGGTGGTTTCATGCTCAAACTGGAGCAAGATAAGGATTCCTCCTTTGAGATGCAGGACGAACCAATTGAAGGCGTCCCTCCCTTTTCTGCAGTGGGACGGAAAAAGGGAGGAATAGAAACAAGCCGCCTAGATCCACTTGATGGTAAATTTCCTACAATGGAACTGTAACAGGTTTTCCCACAAGAGGGAGGAGATCGCACTGCTGATCTCGAGGCACAACCCTGTCTGCATCTCCCTCTAGAAGATCCTGTGTCAGAGTGATACCTCCATTTCGTTACGGGGGTACACTGTATATGCAGACACCTGGGGGAGGGGTGGCTATCCTTATCCAGAAAGGGTGCAGGCATGTGCCAGTGGCTTTGCAGACGCCTCTGCAAGCAGTGGCGGTCTCATTGCAACTGGATGTGCCCACCACTCTATGTTCCCTCTACATGCCTCCTGGGATTGATATCACATGGGCAGACCTCGACTCCTTCAGTGCCCAGCTTCTAAGACCCTTCTTGATTATGGGTGATTTTAATGCCCATAATCCCCTATGGGGCTAGGACAGTCATAACCCCCGAGGGCGACTTGTGGAACAATAACAATACTTGTGTCACATAATGGCCTCATTATTCTAAAAACAGGTGTCTCCACACATGTCATGACTGCCACTGGTGGTCTCTCATGTATAGACCTATCCATCTGCTCTCCTGGATTGGCACCAGGTTTGCAGTGGGAGGTCTTGTCAGACCCTTGTGGAAGTGATCACTTCCCCATCAAGATTAGCAGTGGAGATGGGGCATTACCCCAACACCCACCACGGTGGTGTCTACGTCGGGCAGACTGGGAGGAGTTCGCCCGTTGTATCTACTTTCACCCACTGCATGATTTTGATGGGGTCAACGACCTAGTGAGTCACTTCACAGAGGTGGTGGTCGGGGCGGCATTGGCATCCATCCCCCCAGAGCTCACGTAACCCACCACGAGCACGGGTGCCATGGTGGATAGAGGATTGTCGGAGTGCAATTCGGGCTCGCCGACGAGCCCTTTGCTGCTTCCAATCTCGCCCTACCAAGGCCAACTGTATCGACTATCTCCGAGCCTGAGCATATGCACAACGGGTGATCATGGAGGCCAAACGCTCCTCATGGAGTCAGTACGTCTCCTCACTTACCCGTCACACGCCCTCTAAGAAAGTCTGGGAAAAGCTGAGGAAGATGTTAGGCAGATATTTACCATCATGTTGCTCAGGTCTCCTTGTACAAGGAAGACATTGCCTTCTGCTGTGTGAGGTGGCTGAGGAACTGGCAAGGACGTTTGCAGCCGTCTCCAGCTCACAGCACTACACAGCAGCATTTATGAATATTAAAGAGGCTGCAGAACGCCACCCACATTCTTTTGCTGGGGGTGTCGCTGAGGGGTATAACAATCCATCTACCCCTTGGGAGCTGTGGGCAGCTCTAGCAAGAGCCAGGGACACTGCCCTCTGGACCGTATAACATCCACTACCAAATACTACGACACCTACCAGAGAAAGGCGTTATATACCTCCTTGAGGTATTTAACTATATTTGGCAGCAGCATGAAATCCCTGCAGGTTGGCGAGAGGCTACTATCCTTCCACTGCAAAAACCAGGGAAGGATGGTTGCCTTCCATAAAATTACAGACCCATTTGACTGACTGCCCACAGCTCCCAAGGGATAAATGGATTGTTATACCCCTCGGCGACACCACCAGTGAAGTTCAGTGCATGGCATTCTTCAGCCTGCTTACACTGCATAAATGCTGCCGTGTAGTGCTGGGAACGGGAGACGGCTGCAAACGTCCTTGCCAGTTCCTCAGCCACCTCACACGACAGAAGGCAATGTCTCCCTTGTACAAGGAGACCGGAGCCACATGATGGTAAATATCTCCCTTGGATCTTCCTCAGCTTTTCCCTGACTTTCTTGGAGTGCATGTGACGTGCAAGTGAGGAGACATACTGACTCCATGAAGAGCGTTTGGATTGATTGATTGATTGTTGGTATTTTAGGGCCCGTCGACAACAAAGGTCATTAGGGCCCAGAAGGACAATCACCATGGTGGGGGTGTAAATGACGACCCACCATGATGGCAATAAATAATGGCAACCCATAACAATAAAAGGCAATAGCCAAATAAATAATTAGAAATCAATATAGGCGAAAGCCGAAACACACAGAAAATAAAGAGCAGCAAAAGCCAAAACACACAGAAAAAAAAGCAGCAAAAGCCAAAACAGATATAACAAGAAATGCGGCAAAAGCCAAAACATACATAACAATAAAGAGGCAAAAGCCAAAAAATATGTAATAATAAAGCGGCAAAAGCCTATACAGACAGAACAATAATAGTGGCAAAAGCCGAAGCAGACAATACAATAAATGTGGCAAAACCAAAGCAGACATAGAAAGTAAAAGGGAAAAGCCAAAATAATTCGAGAATAAATGCAAGGACATCTAAAAACAAAATGTGTATAATTCAAATTTTGTTAGCCCTCCACTGCCTGGGGGTTATCCCCAAGTGATGTGGAGAGCTCTGGACTGACTCCCAGTCGGCATCTGAGTTCTTGGTATCTCTCAAGGTGACTAAAGATGTGTGCCACTGTAAGAGGCTCCCAACAGAAGTCACACCATGGTTGGCCCTCACCCCGTAGAATGTAGGAGTGGGTGAGGAAGGTGTGACCGATCTGAAGCCGAGCAAGCACAACCTCCTCCATCCGTGACTAGCAGCACGAGGACACCCAGTGCTCTGGACTGTCCTTCAGTGTGCGGAGTTTGTTGGTGGTCTCTGCAAACCACTGGGACCACCATTCGCCATGGACGGCCCGCCGCACCATCGGAGGAGGGTACAGCAGTGTTGGGTTCTTCTGGCAAGTGGGCCACCTGACGGGCATGGGCATCCGCTCCCTCATTTCCCATGATGTCAACATGCCCCGGGACCCACATAAGCAACACTGTCTTGCCCTGCTTACGAATCACACGCAGCAATCTGTGCAAACCCTGGACGATGGCAACAGCTGAAGAGAGCATAGGGAGTCAGTCGCAATAACAAAGTGTCTGTCATTCAATAATAGGATGAGTTCCAGTGCCCTGTGCATAGCTGTGAGCTCTGCATTGAGGACACTGGCGACGCCTGGAAGACGGCCCCTTATGAGATGACCAGTTGTAAAGACTGACCAACCCACCAAGGGGCCATCCTTCACCCATCCGTGTAAATAAAAACATGGCCTCGATTGGTCCAAGAGAGGCGTCCAAACTCTTGTTGGTACACTGACCTATTATGGGCAATGAAAGTCAATGGGTAGCCACACACGAAAACAAGGCGTCTTGCAGACAAAACTCTCTAGCAACCACTGCAACTAATTATGGGACAAGTCTGTCTTAAGACAGTCGACTTCCTATTGAAATGTATGCAGGTGTGCACACTGCAACAACAGTCCAGATCCCACTCCATTCCTCCTGTGTCATCTGGATATCGAAGAGAGTAAAATACACTACTCTTTTGACATTTGCTTCATCTGTCTTGATAAGTAATAAAATGTGCAAAGAGTTGTAATAAACATTGAAAAAAACATTCGGCCAAAAACATTCGAAAAAAGATTTGGGGGTGATCTTTCAATTTACTATAAAAAGCATAGCTATTTCCCCTTTATTTTTAGTATTACTATGTATATCACCATCACACCCTTATCCAGCATGAAGCCGGGTCAGGTCTGTGGGTCCACTGAACATGCTCTGACTGGGGGCACCCCAGCCAAGCAGTGGCGTCGCTAGGGTTGGTGTCACCCTCTTTTCTCATTGTGTGAGTGGTGTCACCTGGTGTGGCCCACACCCCCCTAGTACGCCACTGCAAAAGGTAGCCTGGGGGTGGAGGGGGCATTATGGAAAACATGAGGGAATGTAGGTTGAGGCAGCATGGACATGTAAGAGAAGAGGAGAGGAGGAGTTTGTTTGGTCCATTACAGGAATGCAGGTGGTTGAAAGCACCCCGGGGCAAGGGGAGACCAAAGCAGTCAGGGAAGCAGGTTGTCCATAAGGATATGGCAGTGTATGGGGTGGACGGGACCTGGTGGGAGATAAACGGGATTTCAGGGTTAGAACCCGAATACCCGACCCTGCCAAAGACAGGATAAGGGGATGATGATGAATCTCGGCACTAGGATACTAAAAGCGGCAGCATCATTGATGATCATTTTCATACTAATCACAAAAGTCATAAATTATAACAACTCTTTTGACAT
Source organism: Trigoniulus corallinus (assembly GCA_013389805.1). Taxonomy (NCBI): domain Eukaryota; kingdom Metazoa; phylum Arthropoda; class Diplopoda; order Spirobolida; family Trigoniulidae; genus Trigoniulus; species Trigoniulus corallinus. Next base: position 30,722,112 of record JAAFCE010009126.1, read on the forward strand.
TAGTGTGCACTCTGTATGAGGCAAAACTGTTTTGTCTCTGTTGTTCTACGACAAAAACAAATCTCTTTTAAGCCCCGTCCAAACGCTCATGCTTTACCATAGACTTGTTTGTATCCTGTAGTTTGCACAACGTGGCCTGTACACCCTGTTGTGTCTACACAATACAGGTAAACATGTGCAAACTTGCTGTCAATGTGAAGAGGTCATATCGAAACAATGCTATCCAGCAGCATGTGTTCCAGCACTTATGCCACCCCCGAAGAAAACGACAAATTGCTGCACCTTGAAGCAGCGCTCTGTTCTCACACACAGCCAAAATGCCACCCTTAAATTTTGGCGCCTGGGACAAATGTCCGGATTGCCCCCCTCTTAGATCCAGTGAAAAACTTTTTTTTATTACAAGTCTTTGTGTACTTTTTGCTAGTGACATTGACACCAATATTTCATGCAAAGTCAAATCTAACAAATGCCCTACATGACAATCCTTAAATAATTACATCTCTTAACTTTTCAATCATTTTGTTATAGGCCACACTTTTCCTATCTCGATCAGAATATTTTTTGCATTTTACTTTTCATAGACTAGGTAACGATTTATAGAGTTCTATATTTTTGGATGCCAGACATGTAGGTGGGAGACATTGCAGAAAACATGAGGGAAAACACGTTGAGGTGGTATGGGCACGTGATGCAAAGGGAGGAGGAGGAACTAGTCAGGTCCATCATGGGAATAAAGGGGATCAGGAGCGTCAGGGGGAGGGGAAGACCAAAGCAGACATGGAAGCGGGTGGTACAAAAGGACATGGGCATGTGTGGAGTGGATGAGGGCCTGGTCAGGGATTGTCAGGGGTGGAGGATTGGAACTCTCAGACCCGAACCAGTTTCGTGCTGCAGAAGGGTATGGTGATGATGATGAGACATGTTTACTTCGCAAAATCAAGCAATGGACTGAAGACACGGCTCGTTTTGTGTCCACACGCTCATGCTTTACCATGCGTGGCACTTTTGTGCAGGCAAAATCTTTAGAAATGCTACGTTTACACAAGCTGTGCTTTTTGTCTTGTATGCGATACAGTTTTCCCGTCCACACGCTAATGGTTCTGTATAAAAACTGGTTTGCATGAGTAAGTCTACAGTAAAGCATGAGCGTGTGGACAGGACCTTACGACAGTCTTGACTTAGTGTGCACCTGGCCTAACAGAGTGAAATTCAAAATAAAATACCCATGTGTGCTCGGGGTAGAATAGGCACACTGCATACTTGCATGTCATAAGAGGCGACAAAAAGGGGTGACCTTTTCTTGCCCCTTACTGGACAACACCACTATCGTCTTTGCCCATGACTTGTGTTCTGGATGGGACGATACCATCATTGTGGTTGTTCGTGTCCTATCTGTGTCAGTTACTTGATAACTGTCTGACTTGTTCACGGTCGATGTAGGTTTCTTACTGAGGTGACCGTAAACAAACGCCTACCTGCATGTTTGCTGTGCGTGGAGACCCGCACCCCTGGGAAAAGTGGTTCCTGGTGATAGAGGAGGCACATGTCCTGCGATGTCTCTGAGCCACCCCACACTTGTGGCTTGGCTGACAGACATCGAGGATTAAGGCTGTGGCCTACTGCCTCAACATATCACTTTGGCCACAGCTTCCAGGGAAAACGGGAGGCCAAGAAAGTAGCCCCGTCTTGGTCAATCAGCCGAGGGCGCATAACTGGTTATGCCTCCTAAGGTGACTGTAAGTTGACCGGCAGTCAACCCCGATGCCAATGGTCCAGTACTCGGGGATTATGCCACCCTAATGGTATACTGCACGAGGAATCTCGGTGACCAGAATGGGCGTCCCCTCGTTGGGCTCCATGTGGTGGGTAACCCTAAAACTGAGGCTGGGGGCCTCATCAAATAACCCCACCCCTCCCCCTTCTTCTTTACTGATTTGTGTTGAGCCTGAAGATGGCGGGCTCGGTCCCACTCAACTGAGTGGGCCAGCTGCCATTGAGCTGATTGAGACCTGTACTGCTCCAACAAAGAGGCCATGTTCCCCCAGTAAGCCAACTGGATCCAGGAACCAACCTGAGACATCTACGGCATCGGCACCTGCCCTTAAGAAGAGGTAACGTCCTCTTAGCCTTAAGGTGCAGGGTTCCAAAGCTGATGCACAGTATGTTCCTGCATCTAATAATTTAGGTGCAGTCCAACCACCATCCATACCTTCTTCCTATCCTCCCTGGTTTATTTCCATCTCTGGGGAGGATGGAGCATCCTTGGGGAAGGCGTCCCCCTTCCTTATCTGCCCTTCACCAGGTAGAGGCATTACTGAAACTGCGGAAGCTCGGTGATATCCCCATTGTGGTCGAACCGCATTGCACCTTAAACACCAGCAGAGGTGTGGTGCGGTGCCCTGATCTATGCGGGGAGTCAGAGGAGCTTAGGGACCAGGGTGTGGTGGCTGTCCGCCGCACCTCGGTCTTACAGGATGGAGTGTCACACCCATCTGACACCTTGGTGCTCACCTTTGGTAGGCCCAAGGTGCCAGAGTACGTCATGGCTGGCTGCCTCCACGTGCCTGTGCATCCATTTATACCGAGCCAGCTTGGGTGTTTCAAGTGCCAACGATATGGCCATGGCCAGAACTCCTGTTCTGCTAAGGCCATGTGTGGCACTTGTGGGCAAGGAGGCCACTCCACAGAGTCTTGTAAGACTGCACCTTTATGCATAAACTGTAAGGGCAACAACCCCGCCTCTTCTCGGGATTGCCCCACTTGGCAGCAGGAACATGCGATCCAGGAGCTGCGTGTCCAGAAGGGTATCAGTTTTCTGGATGCATGGCGGCTGCTGGCCTTGCCTGGGACCTCTAGTCGTGGAGTGTCCTATGCAGGTGCTGCAAAGGCAGATGCTGTGTCCTCCGTCTGTACCAAGCGGACACCCTACCTCAGCTCCCCCCTCTCATCCGTTTAACGCCCTCTCAGGCCCGTTGGGTCCATGGGGTGCCATTGTGTGCAAGCATTGGCTCAGAGACGGACCCCGACCCCATTTCCATGGCTTCTTCTGGCTCCACCACTGCCTCTGACCCATGCATGGGCCCCCCAATAATGGCAGTGCCAGCTTCTTTGGAGGCGCCAGATGCCACTCATCAAAGATAGGCATCTCCCTTGAAGGCCTCCCCCTGTCCCAGCCCAGCCAGCCTCCTCCTGCAGAGACCACCAACAAACTCCACATAGTGAAGGACACCCCAGAGCACTGGGTGTCCTCGTTCTGCCAGTCACGGACGGAGGAGGTTGTGCTTTCTTGGCTTCAGATCAGTCACACCTTCCTCGCCCACTCCTACATTCTACGGGGTGAGGACCAACCATGGTGTGACTTCTGTTGGGAGCCTCTCACAGTGGCAAACATCTTTAGTCACTGTGAGAGATACCGTGAAATGAGATGCCGTCTGGGAGTCAGTCGTGAGCTCTACACCTCACTTGGGTATAACCCTCAGGGGGTGGAGAGCTCGCTTGTATTTGTGAAGGAGGCTGGCGTCTTTCACCAAATCTAATATATTTTTTGAATTCTTGTATTGTTATGCCTTTTGCCTTTTTATGTCTGTGTTGGTTTTGGCTTTTGCCTTTTTATCTCTGTGTTCGTTTTGGCTTTTGCCGCTTTTACTGTTCTGTCCTTATTGGCTTTGCCGCTTTTATTGTTTTGTCTGTTTGGGCTTTTGCCACTTTTATTGTTTTGTCTGGTTTGGCTTTTGCCACTTTTATTGTTATGACTGTTTAGGCTTATGCCACTTCTTTTGTTATGTCTGTTTTGGCTTTTGCTGCTTTTATTGTTATGTCTGTTTTGGCTTTTGCCACTGTTATTTTTAATGTCTGTTTTGGATTTTGCCTGTACTTATATATCATATTTATTTGGCTATTGCCTTTTTTATTTTTATTAGTTTTAGTGGGCTTTTGCCCTTATTTATTGCCATCATGGTGGGAAGGCCATTTACACCCCCACCATGATGATTGTCTCCTTGGGCCCTAATGACCATTGTAGTCGATGGGCCTTAAAACAAAAACAAACAAACAAAAATACACTATTATTGTCCATTTCTGTTTTTATTTGGCGAAACTTTTGGTGCAACCCACATTACCAACTCTATTGTACCCACTAAAGTACACAAGTGCCTACTTTTGCTAACACGTGGGGGAGTTGGACAGCAAATAATTTTCTCATTATCCCCAGATCCTCATTTGTCCACTGAGAACACTAAGGTGTGTTAAGAAAATGTGCCATGCATTCAGGGGTCCATTCTCCTACTCCTGTCAGTAGCTCGTCCATAACCAGAATAAAAAGGTATGTATTGCTGTAGTGTTGAAGTGGTGGATGACGATATTCTGAGCACTTTTGGCATGGAGATAGCATTGTGGAGAAGATTAGGAAAATTGATCGAGGTGGTATGGTTATGTTGTGAGAAGGGAGGAGATCATTGGCTCGGTTGATTATGAAGATGCTAGGTTATTGGAAACATCCGGGGCTGGCAAAGGGCAAAACAGACACGAGAGTGGGTTGTATGGAGGAATCTGGTAGAACTTGCAGTAGAAAGAGGCCTGGTGAAACAGGCAAGAGTGAAGGGCCAGAACTTGCATATTTTACCCTGACAAAAGCGATATAAGGGAATGCCGATAAATCACCAAAGCAAGATATTTATATTTTAATTATTCAAGAAATGCACTAAATGAAAGGCGAAGTTTACATCAATATTTTAAGCAAAATGCCTATTTAATGCCGGCCCCTACAGTGGGCGCATATTTTCTGCTGTTATGTCTCAATTACACAGGTGAACATTGAAAACAATGAGTTCACAATGAGTTGCAGTTCACATTTATGGTGTACAGTGACTTGCTGCTGTTTGGCATTTGTACTTTCCATAACACTTAACCCTAAGTCTGGCTTCTGCAAGTCTTTAGTGCACATATAGCGACCATTTGACAATACAGAGACAATGGTTACCTCCTATGTTCTGAAAATAACGTCATATTAGTTTCTTTCCAAAGGTTTCATGAGTGTTGAAACTACCATTTTCATTAGCTGTAGTAATCAAAGAGGAAAAACGGTGGTGGCACAGTGACATATTAGCATTGTCCATGAGTGCATCAAACATATTACAACTGTTAAATCACTTCTCATGATGTAATGGATGTATATAATGAGTGTTGAGGAAAACCACAAGTCAAATGATTCCTCACTGCAGATTTCGATGGGGCTGCTCTTTGAAATGGATTCCATGTGAATTTCTTGGAACTGTCTTTGCTCCTTGTGCTAGATAACATGCCACTTAACTTTGTTCTTTCTTTGTGAGTCACTGATGAACCTGTTGACGTGCATGAGTCAGAAAACAATCCTGAACTTGCTTCAGTAGTAGGCTGACAGGACTAGAACAGGAAAAAGAAAATTTTAGTGCTAACGGCTCCCTACATATACTGCAACAAATATTTGATATGCTTCAGAGTGCAAATTGCGTTGGACACTCCAGTTCTTGTCTGATCACTGAAGTTAAGCACAGAAACCCCACCTAGCACTTCCGCAGGTGACAGTTTGGGAAACCTGGGTACCACTAATAACCAAAAATCGTCGCAATAAGGCTCGGCCACACAGAACACAATCTGTCACATCAGGCAGCAATTGCACAAAGCACTTTAGCAGTGAAGTCTGGTGTACATCAGCCAAGTAGCAAGGACAAGTAATACATGACATGTGATGTGTTACTTGCCAAGAAGCAGGCAAGTAGTAAAAACTGTTCACCTGCAACTTCACAACTGATAAGCTGTCAAGATGAACACATTCCACCCACACTATAGTTTCCTCAGTCCAACACAACATGTTAACAACCACAAATATTTTGCAGAATTTTTATGTAGCTGGCTGGCAAACAAAAAGTCTGCAAGTCCTGCTACCTTGTTCGGCCAACTATGCGTTCACAGCATCAACCAATAGCGAGCAGTAATTTAGCAGTACGGGATTATGGGAAGACGTTACTTGCCAAAAAATTGGAAGGAATTCTATTTTTATTACTTGCTGTTTTACTTGGCCACTTGCCTTTTTTGGCATTGTTCACATGTTGCAACTGTTGCAACTTGTTGTCAATCTATGTCCTACTTGCTCTTGATACTTGACTGATGTGGACCAGGCTTTACTGCCCAGCACTCTGAGCCATATAGTGGGACTAACTACAGTTTTGTAAAGTTTACCTTTCAACTTAACCCTGGAATCACAACTTGACATTTTTATGACACATATCACAACAAGGGGTCATATATGACCCATTTCTCTTTTAGTCAAATTTTTAAAATAATAGGTATTATGAAGAAATATGACAATTCCTAATAACTTTTAACTATAGGTAAGCTGTTTATAAAGTAAAAGTATTAAATATTAAGGTTATTTAATATAAAATTGCCAAAGTTTGGTAGGATGTCAAACCTGCCTTGTATTTGAATAATGAGGATTACTGGCAGAAAAATTATTGCAAAACAAAAAAAAGCATGCAAGATCAATAACACTAAATGATGAATAAGAAAAACAAGATAATTTAAATTTTAAAGACATAAAAAAAATTTAGCATTAAAAACTGGCTTGGAGTGGAAGACAAAAAAAAGTTACACAAATCACAACATGGGGTAACCAGTGACCCAAACGCACTTTTTGCAGCTGACATTGAATGTTTGGTGCAGAAACTGAACCAGCATTACATGCTAAATGTGGAAATTGAAAGGTACAAGAATGCACAAGTCAATAAATTAAATAATAACAAAGATATGACGAATTTTAAAATGCTTTGGGTCACCCATAACGCCATGTTGTGATTCCAGGGTTAATTAGGACCTGGCGGTCATACAGCACTTTGCTTGCCTGTCTCCATCCTGCATTGATTTTATGGGTAACGTCTGAGTCAATTTTCCCCACTGCTTTGAAGAACCAATCTTAGATACCAAAACTGCCATAGCTTTGGTAACACTTCACTTGCACAACAAACCACACCCCTTGGTCCAGGTTGCTTCAACTGAAAGCTAAGTGCTCTGTTTTTTTCATGTACACCTTCAGGCCACCATTCGCCATTACTGTTGTAATGCCCTGTAAGCCCTGTTGTGCATCCTCTCGAGACTCCTCAAGCCTTCCTACATCATCAGCAAATACCATGCACTAAGGGGCCCACTCACCTACTCCAATCAGTGCGTCATACACAGCCAGAGCAAATAGATATGGGCTGAGATTCAATCCTTGATGCAGACCCACCATCACCTTGAAGCTGTCGGGGAGCAGCGAATTGCGTTGGATACACCAGTTCTCGTTTGATCACTGAAGTTAAGAAGCACAACCCTCGCTAGGTCTGATATGGGTGGCATCTTAGGAAAACTGGGTACTGCTAATACCCAAAAATCGTCACATTAGTGTAGTGTCTATGCAGTTTCTGCATCAGAAATACATGGTGGATGGGGCTCTAATGACCTTTGGAGTTAAAGAGCCCTAAAACACCAACAACAACAACTTGAAGCTGTTAGTATTCCTTCATGCCATCCATGCTCTAGTGGTAGAACTGCAATACACATCCTGTACTATTCTAATATGTGATTCATCCACCCCATTCTTTCATAAGACGCCGCATACTACCTGTCTTGGAAATCTATTGTAGGCCTAATGTGGATCTACAAAGATTGCATGGGGGTCCTTTTTACTGCTTGATGCTTCTCAACCATCTCCTGTAAAATAAACATGGGTTTCATTGTAGACCTGCTGGGCATAAACCCAAACTGATTTCCCCAGACACTAGTTTGGTCTCTGAGGTGATATTCTATCATCCTCTCCCACAGCTTCATAGAATAGCTTGTTAGTTTAATGCCCCTATAATTTCCACAGTCCTGGGCATCACCCTACCCTTGAGCAGTGGGACGACTTACTCATTTTCTTGAAAGACAGGTAATCTGTGTTCTTCATATTTGCCTTCTGGCCCCCTTTTCCATTGCCACTTGGATGCCTTGTAGGCCCTTTGTGCCTCCTCTTTGGACTCTGCAAGCTTTCCCACATCATTGGCAAATATCAGGCACTGAGGGGCCCATTCCCCTACTCCTGCCAGCAGCTCATCCATGACAAGGGTTTACAAGTATGGGGTAGGTGGTGACCCTTGATGCTCACCAACTTGCACCTTGATGCTTCTAGTATTACTGCAAGCCGTTATCAATTCAGCAATACAGCCATCATACATTTCTTGTACTATTTTAATATTGCCTTCATCTAACCCTTTTCTTCTAGGTGCAATCCATACTACCTGTCTAGGGACACTGCCATAGGCCTTCTCCAGGTCAACGAATATTGCATGGAGGTCCTTCTATGCTGCCCTATACTTCTCTATCATCTGCCATAGGATAAATATTGGTTCCATTGTAGACTTACCAACACTCCAGTGCACTGGGTGTCCTCGTGCCGCCAATCGCGGAGGGAGGAGGTTGTGCTTGCTCGGCTGCGAATCGGTCACACCTTCCTCACCCACTCTTACATTCTACAGGGTGAGGATCAGCCATGGTGTGACTTCTGTTGGGAGCCTCTCACAGTGGCACACATCTTTAGTCACTGTGAGAGATACCAAGAACTTAGATGGCGACTGGGAGTCAGCGCCGAGCTCTCCACATCACTTGGGGATAACCCTCAGGCAGTGGAGAGCTCGCTAGTATTTGTGAAAGAGGCTGGCCTCTTTCACAAAATTTGAAGTCTTATTTTGAATTATATGGCTTTTGCCTTTTTGTTTGTGTATTCTTTTTGGCTTTTGCCACATTTATTGTAATGTCTGTTTTGGCTTTTGCCACAATGATTATTCTGTCTGTTTCGGCTTTTGCCTTTTTATCTCTGTGTTTGTCTTGGCTTTTGCCACATTTATTCTTCTCTCTGATTTGGCTTTTGCCACTTTTATTGTTATGTATGTTTTGGCTTTTGCCTTTTATATGTCTGTTTTTGGCTTTTGCCTTTATTTATATGTCTGTTTTGGCTTTTGCCTTTTTATTGTTATTACTTTTATTGGCCTTTTGCCCTTTTTATTGCCATCATGGTGGGATGGTCTTTTACACCCCCACCATGGTGATGTGTCTTTCTGGGCCCTAATGACCTTTGTAGTTGATGGGCCCTAAAGCAGCAACAAACAACAACAACAACAACAATCGTGTATAATACACACCTGTGTATAATATGACCCCAAGTTTTAAGACTTAGTTAAAGAGAAATATTAATACCCATGTATAATATGCAGGTTAAGTTTGCCAGTTCCCAATTATTTCAAATGATGATTGGGAATAATTTTTAGGCTTTCAATATATGTATTGTTGGACATAACTGGACTTAGAATATTCATTTTTATTACAGGACTTGTTAATTTTCTATAGTAGTACGCTAGTATTATTGTATCTATGGTTACGCTTGTATTAATATACAAGCACTTGTATCTATGGTATGAAGGTAAATAAAGTGTAGGTAGCTAAATATTATATTTATAAAACTAACTCAAACCAGCATCTAATAGAAGTTAAATGAGGTTAATAAGCAAACATGTCTCTGCTTGCTTTCAATGGATGATCCAGTATTCTTTATGCATGTTTAGTGTTCTCTGATAATGGCTGATATTTTTACACCTTTGTATAATACGAACCCAGACTTTGAATCCAATTTTTTGGGAAAAAAAGTGTGTATTATACACGAGATAATACGGTAATGATATGCCATTGTAGGCATATGTTTATGTGTGGGAGTCATATATTGGCAAAATACAACTAATCATTTGGGCAAATTATTCCTACTGTACTTTAGATATTTTTTAAAAAACTGTATGCAGTTGGGTCTCTTTTTTTGCGGTTTATTTTTATGAGATTTTGATGATATGCAGTTTCCACTTCCAGTTTCCAGAAGTATAGTCATTCTAAGGACCAAGACACCGAACATGGTATTAGCTAGTCAAAGAAGTCTTAGTCTGTGAGAAATTAGCATACACAATACGAGGTTCCACACTTGTACATGACACTTCACAATCATACCATCATCATCACACTCTTACCCCGACTGTGGCAGGGTCGGGTCTGCAGGTCCACAGAACATGTTCTAGAATTAAAACTTCTTTTGGAGGTGATTTGAACATTTTTAACCATGATCATATAGAAGAACTGCTGGTGGATGATGTCTTAAATGACGATGATATTATTAAACTAACTTTAGATGCAGTAGGTGATCCTGAAAGTGAAATTGATATTGAAGAAAGACCAGCCCCCCCCTAAAAGCAAAAGCGATTCATGATGGTCTTCGTTTTTGCAGTGAATTAGAAAATCACTTGCTAGCTTCTTCTGCTAGCATCACTTGCTTCTGAAACAGCTGCAGAACAGTGTTTCTCGATACCATGAATTGAATAAAAATTTGGTACAATGATCATCACAAAGTTTAATTACTAATTACATTTTCATTAAACCAGCATGAAGACTTCTGTTCAGAAAGGTTAAAGTACGACAGGCATGTAACACTTGTTTTAAGAGTTATGCAATGGTACAGAACCATGCAATATATAACCGACAAAGCATTAATTTACCTGCCAAAATCTGTTTTGGTTGCATAATTTGTTGTTAGTACAGTTGGGTAGGCTGGTGTTATACCTCAAAGTGTCCTGAGGTACCTCAATGTGTCCTCCTGGACACATTGAGGTAATTTAACACATACAGTACCTCAAAGTGTCTTGAACATTTTCCATTACTCAGTTTGGTTATTTTGATAGAAATTGTGCATTGATTGACGTTATATATGTGCTCTGCAGAAAATGCGGGTATCTGCATTCGGACCTAGATGGTGGGCACTCTGAGGTACTCAAAAATTGCCTGAAAGTGTCCAGCTGTCACTTTAAGGTTCTGTACAATTTGACGTGTGAAACCAGCATCTCCCACAGACAACCCAGCCAATATCCCTGCATGTTCCAGATGCCTGACTGGAGTGCCCCCAATCAGAATTGGCACAAGGGTTGTGCTTTTCCATATCATTCGTTGCAGAATTCCATCGACTTGAGGGGAAGATCCTACACCTAGGAATTTTGCCTCATCTACTCTTTGTGTACTGGAGGATTCTTTTATGTGGAAAGGTCATCATACACCACACGGGACCTCGAATTTACTTCTCATCTGAAGGAAGGCGTACTTGGGCCATCCTTATCGTCCAAAAGAAGCCCAACCACCTCAGTCCAGTATCTAACCTAGAACCACTGACGGAGTTACTTATTCACCATGGTAGGGCACTAGCTTCTTATACTATGCACGACGTAAAGCAACTCCTAACCCTTTCTCCGCCTATGGCAGGGTCGGGTACCCATCTTGTTCCTCTGAATGGACACAGGCTGGTATACTGGTTATAGTTTTTTCTGCAGCCGGTTGCCAGCCAAAGCTGCCCCCCTACGCTTATTTATTGTCAGTCTAATGTTCGTTGGGGAATGCTACCGCCGCCAGGGGGCGAGCTCCTACACCTGGAAATTTTTGCCTTATCTACCCGTTGCATAGTAGAGAGGGATCTTTTACATGCAAGTGCCATCGTACACCTACATGGGACCTTGGTTTTACTTCTCATCCGAAAGAAGACACACTCACGGCCTCTCTCTCTCTCTCCCAAAAGAAGCCAACCCACCTCAGTCCATTATCGAACCTGGAACTATTGACGCAGTTGCAAAGTGTGCTAACCACTACGCCACCGTGGTGGGTCTTTGCCCGACTTATGCCCCCCTTTATAATTTTGTACTGCATTTTTGGACACTGTATGCATATATTGTGGAGCATTCAACACCAACTTCATGCATTACACAGTGACCAGTATGTTTATCCTGTTGTGAATTTTCTAATTTAGTTTTGTGATCTGTTTTGTTTATGATGCTGTGCTATATGGATCAGTGTTTGGCAGTGAGGAAGAGCTACAACAACAGAATGCAAGTAACTGAGATGCAAATGCTTTGGAAAATTAGTGGTGTGTCGAGAGCCTTGAGAATCAGGAATGAGTATTATAGCCTGGGAGTTGTGAACATTGCCGAAAAGATGAGGTTAAATAGGTTGAGGTGGTATGGACATATAATGAGAAGAGGAGAGGAGGAACTTGTTAGGTTCATCTCAGTAATGCAGGTGATCAGAAACACTGGGGCAGGGGTAGGCCAAAGCAGACGTGGGAGTATGTGGTCTGTAAGGATATGGCAGTGTGTGGGGTGGATTAGGGCCTGGCGGGAGAGATGGGGTGGAAGGATAGAACAAACAGACCTGACCATGCCATAGGTGGGGATAAGGGTGTGATGACGACGATGATCTGTTGTGCATATGATGAAGACAGCTGGTGTGCAATAAAGTGCAACATCATCATCATTCACACCGTTATCCCGCCTGTGACAGGGTCGGGTCCACGGGTTCATTGAACATGCTCTGACTTGGAACGCCCCACTCAGGCATCTGGAACCTGCAGGAATATTGACTGGTTGTCTGTGGGAGATGTCAGTGTCATGCATCAAAGTGTCTGGTGTCTACCTCAAAGTGCCCACCATCTAGGTCTGGGATGTAGATGTCTGAATTTGTCTCTTTTCTATAGAGCACATATGCAACGTGAATCAAGGTGCAATTAATATCAAAAAAGCCTAACCAGGTAAAATGGAAAATGGCTGGGGTATGTGTTAAATTATCGGGTCTGGCCCAATTATTAAGTGCCAGGAATTAAGTGTCTGGCCAGATACTTTGACACCACGGGGTATCAATGAAGGACGTCACATGATTTTTGCCAAAATTAAACTCCCCCTCCCCTATGTCACATTTTGTCCCACTTGGATGATCCCCCACCTACAGTAGGACGTCACATTTTGTATCATCGTCCCTCCTTTCTGAGCTCAGTAAACAGTTTTATTTTTTGAATGGCATTATCTTAGATGTCAACCTGAGGGGGGGGCAAAGGAGGCGTAACTGGGGGGCAAAGGAGGCGCGGAGGAGGGGCGGAGGGGGGGAAAAGGGGGGGCAAAGGGGGAACAGATGTCCCCAGGCGCAGAAGGCAGGGGGCGCAAAAATGTACAGCAAAAATGCACTTAGTGGGTGCCAGAGGGTGCAGATTTTGGTCTTTGTCCCCAGGCACAAATACCCTAGGCCTGCCTTGGTACGCCACTGACTGAAGGTTAAAATCTATAATAAAAGAAATGTCACGTCCTCTAGTCATGACCTCCCCATCCAATGTTGTCACTTATTGGACAACATTGCATTACCACCCTCCCCCATAGTGTGACGTCCTTTATGGACGTCCCCAAGGACACTTTCAGGCGTGATACCAGCCTATCCAACGGTTCCAACACTGCATTATACAACCAAAATATAAATTTTGGAAGGTAGAAAACACTAGAATTATACAGATTAGGCGTACCGTATATTCAGCAGTTGCTTTAATGTTATCAGTGATAAGTGTGATATTATGTAAAGTAACAGGTCCCCTTGCTGTCACAATAGGGGACCTTCACTGCATTACTTATGCAGTTCCCTATTTTTTTAAATGGACGTGTCCGTTCCCTCCCACCGATGTGTCGTTATATGGCGACGACTATAGTGTTTTTTGCCAAGGACCATTCGGCAATGGAATACCCTTGGGGAGGATAAACTTACTGAAGAGCTTACTGAAGGGGAAGGGTCATGCTCAATGCACCAAAGCCTCATATTTATGTAATTGTGATGGTCCAGAGGGCATATTATGACAAATATTATAATATCACTATTATATTATATGGCTTTCACAAACCAATCTTACATGTAAGAAGACAATTTTGAACATTTAGAAAAACTGTTATAACATTTGGAATATAACATTGGGAATACCTGATGGCTATAACATTAAAAATCAGCATGTCATGGTCAAATATTGTAACGTGATACTTTTAATTACAATTATGTGATGTAGTTTATTCGATTCATAATAATGTCACTTTAGCAAAATTTCCCACCTTTTGCCCTCTCCATCATACTGTAACTATTTCATGGTCTTTGAATATAAAACATATTTAGAAGACTTTGGAACCCAGCCCCATAAAAGCTCACCCTGGCACTCTATCCACTAACAACTAAACCTAACAGGTAGCTCAATCAGCTTGCCGGTGAGTGGGTTCATCATTAATAACTTCCTACCAAAGTATTTTGCATGGCCTTTTGTAGGAAAAAAAGCATTTTACATTTCAATACATTTTCATAAGGCCCGTGCACAGGGCAAGGTTGCAGAAAATGCACTGGGGAGCCCTAGAAATGTATCAGTTGATATACTGTATATTTTTTTTTATTTGAAAGGTTGTGATTAATTTGAAGTTTTTGTTCAATTTGTAGAAAACTGATGATGTATTCACACAATTGCAAAGCACGATACCTCTTAATATTAAGAGCAGTCATATAAGTGAACAGATTATGCAGAACTCATATTTTGGTAAACATCTTGAATATCATTTTACTTCAATAATTTACTTTGCCTCACTTTGAAAATGTATTGTATTTGCAAATTAATTGTAAAATGATTCCCATTTGATGTGTCGTGAATTTTATAACAGTTTGGAAACATTTATTGCCATTTTATAAAGGTAGACCCAAAGATTTCATGTCTCCCTAGGATTATAAGGGTACAATTTCTCATTAATGGATATATGGTATTGCCGATTGTTGTTGTTTGTTGGTGTTTTAGGGCCATTCAACTACAAAGGCCATTAGAGCCCCATCCACAGCATAATTCTTATGCAGAGACTGCACAGACACCCCACTAGTGCGACGATTTTTGGGTATTAGCAGTACCCAGTTTTCCCAAGCGGCCACCCATGTCAGTACTAGCTGGGGTTGTGCTGCTTAACTTCAGCGATTAGACGAGAACTGGTGTGTCCAACGCAATTCGCCACTCACTGGTATTACGGAATATCTAGATGCTGGATAATGGGGTTTTTTACTGTAATCAGGTACTTACCTTGAAAGGTTCATGGAAATCCACATCTAGGGTTTCCTTTAATCCTAGTGGTATCATTGGCAAGGAGTGGTATGATCTATAATTTCAAAATAAGTATTTAATATCATACATTTCCTAATTATGCCTGTATTCCATACATTAGATTTTCAATGATTAGGGACTCAATGGATGGGAGCTGTGGATGCACAGCAAATTTCACTACTGGATAGCAAAGAATAACAGCCAGCCACCATATAACCAAATGGATAGACTTTGTCACCTAGCAGCTTCTTTGGTACTCAAAACTTGAAGTGCAGATTTTTTTGACAAAAGTCTATCAAAAACTCTTCTTTCATTGTTTTGGTGGAAGTGAATTATTTGTCCACTTTTATGGAAAATGAATATCAGATGCATATGAAGAAATAGCAAAATAGTGTGCTTCATTTTAATGGTGAAAGTATTTCATGCAGTTTTTTATAATTACTAAAAGCCAGTTCTACTTTTGAAGTGCAGTTCAGATTACTAGATATATTAAACATATTTTATGTGGAAGTGCTTAGCCTTCAATTACTTCTGCAAATACAGTGGAAGTCATCTCTATAATCATAGATAATGTTATCACTCAGCTATTACATCACAGTCAGTACCAAGCTCCTTGATGGCTATTGCCATCATGCATACGAAATGTAGTGTTGATAGTCTGCATACAGCTAATTTTTGATAAGTCATGTTGCTAGATCATTGCATACAAAGTGACAAGTGTGTACATCCTATTGTGAATTTTCTAATTTGGTTTTGTGATTCATTGAGCTGAACGATGACAGATGGTGTTCAATTCACAGCAACAAGCTTCCAAAAACAGTATGAATATCAGGATTACATTCAGGAGTTAATAAATTCAAACACACAAAATTTCATCATTGTTTCAAATAAAGTTTGTTTTTATTTTTGTAGAATACTTGTTAATAAATATGTAGTTTTGGGACAAATATAAGTAGGTTGCAGAATTTTCTACTAAATTATGTTCAATAATATATGCTTTTTCTTCTTTTGCTTAATCTTATCACCATTATTATGAAAAGTGACACAATCCCTTGCAATTGCAATAAGTGGCTTCCAGCTCGAAGCTCGAGGCTCCGAGCTCGAAAATTTTTTCGAATTTTGCCTGAATTTCTGAACTTTCAATCATCTCTGGGGTAAAATCGCCTTTTTAAAGGCGTGGACCCATACGTTTGTTCCAGCATAAGGTAGGGCTGCAGGTGTTGGGGCCGCTGCACGTTCACTGCCAATACCAGGGTGGTTCAACGTGCATCGTCTGCACTGTTTGCAACCGTGCTGCTTTATGGGGCCAACTCCATGCAGCAAGAATTTAAAGTTAATTTAATTTAAAGTTATTTTTAATTTAAATTTGATTTTAATTTAGATTTGATTTAATTTGAAGGTGATTTGATTTAGGTTTAGATTTGAGGTATTTGGAATTTAATTTGATTTAATCCGAATTTGGTTTGATTCAGGTTGGATTTTTGATTGGGATGTGATTTAATCTGAATTTAATTTAAAATTAATTATTTAAGTAATTATTAGGTTTTGTTTTGTTTAGTTGTTTGGTGGTATGCCATTTGTTTGTTCTGTTTTTGACATGCAGTCCAAGGATTGCATGTAACTTTTCAGGTGTAGGGTGTGACCCAGTGATGCGTCGTGTGAGTGGGAGACCTTGGCTCACATGGCAATGGTGACGATATCGAGTGTCTCCTGTGGGGTAGGACGGCACCCCCACAGGTATCCCTGTCAATATCACTGCGGGTTTTAGACTGCTGGCTGGGGGCACCCCAGCCAGAGACGTCACACAAGGCAAAGGGTTTGATCTTCGGTTGGGGACGTTGAATGTCGGGACCATCTCGGGGAAAACGGGGGAGCTAGTTGACACCCTTAAGCACAGACACATTAGCATAGCTTTCCTGCAGGAAACAAAGTGGAAGGGAAATTGATCATGGGTAATGGGGGACGGATACAAACTCATATACGCAGGTAGTGAAGAGTGTCGAAATGGGGTGGGCATCACGTTAAGTAGGGAGCAGCAAGTTGCGTTGGACACACCAGTTCTCATCTGATCTCTGAAGTTAAGCAACGCAAGCCCAGTTAGTACTGACATGGGTGGTCGCTCGGGAAAGCTGGGTACTGCTAATACCCAATAATCGTCGCATTGGTGTAGTGCCAGTGCAGTCTACGCATTAGAACTACACAGTGGACGGGTCTCTAATGACCTCGTAGTTGACGGGACCTTAAACACCAACAAACAACAAAACAATCATTTTAAGTAGGGGATCACTTCAGTCAAGAGAGTTAGTAGTAGAATAATGTTAGTAACAGTTGTGTGGCAAGGTATAGGGCTCCACCACATAAATGCTTTGCCCCCCAAGCAGGCCTGGGTGAAACGACTAAAGCAGATTTCTGGAGGGACTTTGACAAGGTAGTACAGTCAGCAAACAACACAATTAGACAGGGCATGGGAAATGAGCGCCTAATTATTGGGGGTGACTTTAATGCCCATGTTGGAAAGGAGGGTCTGGGATATGAGGAAGTTCATGGGGGATTGGGGTATGGGATGATCAATCCCAGAGGGGCAAAAGGTCCTAGATACAGCAAGAGTGCATGGCCTTGTATTAGCCAAAACATCGTTCAAGAAGAGGGAGAAGCACTTAATTACTTACCAATCACCACAGGGGATGTCACAAACAGACTTTTTATGGTTAGGGAACAGCACAGGACTGAGATCAAGGATTGCTGCGCACTACCCAGTGAGGATTTCCAGAAGGAAAGTGGCCATAAGCTGCTCATGACAGAACTCCTAGTGAAGGGGGAGTCAGAAATCATACCTGGAAAGGAGAATCAGTTATCAGGTGGTGGAAGTTGCCTACCAAACCAGATGAATTCAGACAGGAGGTTCTCAGCCAGGTTGACTGGGATTGGGGTGGGTCAGCCAATGCCATGTGGGACAGGGTTTCTAGGAAAATTAGGAGATGTGGAGAGGCACTGTTAGGTTTAGGTAGAGTAGGAGGCACTTATCAAGGCAGGTAGAGTAGGAGGCACTTATCAAGGCAAGCAGACTTGGTGGTGGAATGAAGAGGCAAAAGCTGCCATCAAACTAAAGAAGGAGGCTTTCCATAGGTGGAGAGAGGTAGGAGATCAGGTTTCAAAGAGAGACCATGTTCAGGCGAGGAAAAACATCAGGAGGACCATTGCCCTGGCCAAGTACCAGAAGTATGAGGCTCTGTATGAAAATTTCGGGACAAGGGAAGGAGAGAATGCAGTCTTTTAGACTGGCCAGGACCAGGGATGGGACTAGTAAGGATGTTACGAGGGCCATAACGGTCAAGGATACCAAGAGTAGGGTCCCTTTTCAACTAGCAGAGGTAATCAAAAGGTGGGAGGAATACTACCACAGTCTCTTAAATCCAGACTGTGTTGCAATGGCATTAGGCAGAAACCCACCCACACCACAGGCTGTGGACAGGGTGAGTGAGGCAGAAATAGTCATAGCCCTGCAGGAGATGAAACGTCAGAAAGGAGTAGGCCCTGATAAGATCCCCATGGATGTGTGGCACACCTTGGGCCCCACAGGAATTACATGGCTAGGGAAGCTCTTCAATAAGTTAGCAAAGCGGGGACAGGATGCTTTCTGCATGGCAAGAGAGTTGGATAGTACCACTTTTCAAAGGCAAAGGTGAGTCCCAGGACTGTGGAAACTATAAGGGCATAAAGCTGATGAGCCATTCTATGAAGCTGTGGGAGTGAGTCATAGAATGTCGCCTCCGAGACTTAACTAGTGCCTGGGGAAATCATTTTGGGTTTATTCCAGGTAGGTCCACCATGGAACCAATCTTCATCCTCCGACAGATGATTGAGAAGCATAGAGCTGCAAGGAAGGACCTTCATGCAATATTCGTCGACCTGGAGAAGGCATATGATAGTGTTCCCAGTAGAGTTTCCAATCCGAATATTCGATATCCAGATATATTCGGCCTGTTATGAAGTATTCGGTATTCGAATATTTTAGAAATTATTCGAATAATATTCGGGAAAAATGCAGAGCCATTTGTAACTAAATATTTTGCAAATGTCGACATTATATGATGAATTCAGCAGTGAGTACAGTCGATGGTTTGGTGCATAGCTCATATACCTAGATTTTCCAGAAATATTATTGACTTATTCATGCATGTTAGGGTTAGGGGCTATCTGCTAACTGCTTGTATAAATTAAGTTCTCAACAAATAACGGATATTTTAGTTTTTACTTTCACCTACCCATAGGGCGATCCTTTGACTACTAACAAAGCAAAATAAGTGTACTCCATCATTTGGTAAAGTTCAGGTTTATTACTAATAGCTTTCTTGAAACATCATCACTGAAATTTCACGGAACATTAAAATTGGGTTATCCTAATTTTTCAGATAAGTGACGCATAATAAATATCATCATCATACCTGTATCCCGCCTGAAGCAGGGTTGGGTCTGCAGATTCTAGCCCCACACACTACCATATAGTTATGAGCAAGCTGTTCCTATGTCTCCCCCTGCCCCAGGTGATTCCAACCACCTGCATTCCTGTAATGGACCTAACAAGCTCCTCCTCCCCTCTTCTCATTACATGTCCATACCACCTCAATCTACTCTCCTTCATTTTTTTTCCGCATTGTCCCCCACCTCCAAGCTACTCCAAATATACTCATTCCCAATTTTATCAGCTCTTGCATCTCAGCTACTTGCATTCTATTTACATGGCTCTTCCCCACTGCCCAACACTCTGCTCCATAGAGCATAGCAGGCCTAACCACTGTGTTAGAAAACATCCTTTTCAACTTTATTAGTTATATTTTGAGACATTTAATATTGTAAAATCAATTTAATAAATTGATTTTACAATAATTTTATTCATTTTATTATTATATATCTTTCACACTCATTTTAATTATCCTGGAATAGAGCTTCTATATTGTTTTCTCACATTCAAACTATTCGAACATATATGCAAGCTTCAAAGTGGATGTTGGTGTGCATCCACACCTATTCACTCTGGTGATGGGTGAGCTGCTGACGGGAATAGGGGAATGGACCCCCAGTGCCTGGTATTTGCAGATGATGTGGGAAGGCTTGAGGAGTCCAAGGAAGATGCACAAAAGGGCCTACAAGATATTAAGACAGCAATGGAAGGAGGGGGCCTTAAGGTGAGCATGAAGAAGACTGAGTACCTAGCTTTCAATTTTAGTGGTGAGGGGAAAGAAGGTGAGATTCGTTGTGGGGGAGAGGGGATTCCAGTGGTGCAAGAGTTTCACTATCTAGGATCAGTTTTCCAAGGCAATGGGGAAATAGATTCAGATGTGACCTGTAGGATTAATGCAGGGTGGCTGAAATGGAGACAGGCAAGTGGGGTCCTGTGTGACCGTCGGATCCCAATAAAGTTGAAGGGCAAGGTCTACAGAACCATTGTTAGGCCTGCTATGCTGTATGGGTCAGAGTACTGGGCAGTGAGGAAGAACCATGAAAGGCAAATGCAAGTGGCTGAGATACGAATGCTGCACTACATGTGTGGGGTGTCTAGATCTGACTGGATAAGAAATGATTACGTTAGAGGTAGCTTGGGGGTGGGGACATTGCAGAAAAGATGAGAGCGAAACGGTTGAGGTGGTATGGGCATGTGATGAGGAGGGGAGAGGAGCTTATTAGGTTCATTGTGGGACTGCAGGTGACCAGGGGCACCAGAGGTAGAGGAAGACCAAAGTGAACGTGGGAGCAGGTGGTGCATGCGTGGTGCGGGGGGACCTGGTGGAGGATAGGCAGGAGTGGAGGATTAGAACCCACAGACCCGACCCTGCCTCAGGTGGGAGAAGGGTGTGATGATGATGATGAGTGATAATGTGGGTGCTCCTACTACCAATATGAGTGTGCCAAGGGTAGAGGAGAAGGTAGGAATAGGAGATACCATTACAATTTGAAACCTAATGAGCTTCATAATAGTCATAAATAAGAAAAGAATGTTACAAATGATGGGTTATTTCATGTGAAATATGCTCTATAAATATAAATACAACAGACCTAATGGAAATTCTTAATTTTCCATTTTTCTGGAAAAGTGCAAAATTGGTCAATGTCAAACTGGGGTAGTCATAATCGCCGCATTAGTGTAGTGGCTGTGCTGTCTATGCATTAGAACTATGCAGTGGACGGGTCTCTGATGACCTTGCAGTTGATGGGACCTTAAACACCAACAAACAAACAAATGCATCTCAGTCAGTTGCATTCTCCATTCATGGTTGTTCCTTGCTGCCTGATACTTTGAACCATACAGCATATTGGGCCTAATGACCGTTCTGCAAACCTTCCCTTTTAACTTTATCGGTACCTGGCATTCACACAGGACTCCACTTCTGCCATCCTGCTTAACCCTATGGGTAAC
This sequence comes from Trigoniulus corallinus, assembly GCA_013389805.1. Taxonomy (NCBI): domain Eukaryota; kingdom Metazoa; phylum Arthropoda; class Diplopoda; order Spirobolida; family Trigoniulidae; genus Trigoniulus; species Trigoniulus corallinus. The sequence goes on from JAAFCE010009126.1 coordinate 30,743,525, forward strand.
GTCAGAATCTATGTCCCCATTGCTCTGAAAAAAGTGATCCTAAGTACCAAAACTCTTGCACCATTAGTATACCCTCACACCACAAAGGATCTAACCCTTTGCCCCTGGCTGATAAAATTGAAAGCTAGGTACTCTGTCTTCTTCATGTTTACTTTAAGACCCCCTCTTTCAATTGCCATCTTAATGTCCTGTAGGTCCTATAGTGCATCCTATTTGGACCCCTGAAGTGTTCCCTTATTCCTGTCAGAAACTCATACAGGCACACCATAAGGCACACCAACCTAGCAATGGAATCGTCATACATATCCTGCACTATCCTAATATGGCCTTTATCAACCCCTTTCTTCTTTAAAATGCTTCATAGCATCTGTCATCATATGCCTTTGGCAGGTCAACAAATACTGCATGGAGGTCCTGCTTTGCTGCTATATGCATCTTTATCATCTGTCATGAAATAAAGATTGGTTCCACGATGGACCGACCAGGCATAAACCCAAATTCGTTTCCCCAGACATTAGTTTGGTCTCTTAGGCAACATTCTATGACTTGCTCCCACCACTTCATAGAATGGCTCACGAGCGTTATGCCTCTATAGTTCCCAGTCCTGGGCGTCACCTTTGCTCTTGAACAGGGGAACTATCCAAATCTCTTGCCATGCAGATGGCATTCTGTCACCATTTGCGAACTTATTAAAAAGCTTTCCTAGCCATGTAATTCCTGTGGTCCACAAGGTGTGTCAAAGATTGATGGGGATCTTATCTGGCCCTACTGCTTTGTGACCTTTCATTTTTTTAAGGGCTGTGACTATTTCTTCCTCACTCACCCCACCCACTGCCTGTGGAGTGATTAGGTTGCTGTCTGTGACTGCCACACAGGCAGAAGTATTTAAGAGGCTGTGGTAATATTCCTCCCACCTTTTGATTACCTCTGCTGGTTGGAACAGGACCCTACCACTGGTATCCTTGCTGTTAGAGCCCTGGAGACATCCTTACCAGTTCTATCCCTGGTTTTGGCCAGTCTAAAAACTGCTTGTCCTTACCTTGTCCCCAACATTTCATAATAGATCTCATACTTGTACTTGGCCAGGGTAATGGTCCTCCTCGCGATTTTCTTTGCCTGAACATAGTCTGTCTTGGAAACCTGATCCCATATCTCCCTCCACCTGTGAAAAGCTACCTTCTTTAGTTTGCCACCATGTCTGCCTACCATGATAAGTTACTCCCACTCTACCCGTACTCTACCCCTACCTAACAGTGCCTCCACATCTCCCAATCTTCCTAGCAACCTTGCCCCACATGGCACTGGCTGACCCTTGCCAGTCCCAGTCAAACTGGCTGAGAACCATCTGCCAGTATTCATCTGCCTTGGTGGGCAACTTCCACCACCTAATAACTGGTTCTCCCTTCCATGTATGTTACATAACTGTGCTCTTCATTAGTAGTTTCTATCATGAGCAGCTTATGGCCACTTTCCTTCTGGAAATCCTCACTGGGTAGCACCTCACTGTGACCTCACTGTGATGATTGGAAAGTTATTAGGTGTTTTCCCCTCTGCTTGAACCATGTATTGCCTAATGCAAGGTCATGTGCTCTTGCTGCCTCAAGGACCTTCAGCCCCTTAAGGTTGATCATCCCATGCTCACATCCCCATGTACCTCCTCATATCCCAGATCCTCACTACCCACATGTACATTAAAGTCACCCCAAGTAATCAGTCACCCATTTCCCTTGACCTGTCTAATTCACAAAAGCTGTTTGGGAGCCTACTTCAGGGCATATGCACTTATGAGGTGGGGCCCTATACCCTGCCAAACTGCAGTAACTAACATTAACCTACTACTGATTCCCCTAGCTGAAGTGATCCCTTGCTGCAAATTGCTACTTAATATAATACACACCCATTTTGTCCCTCTTCACTACCTGTATAGATCAGCTTGTATGCTCCCCAGGGCCATTGACCTATTACACTTTATCTCCTGTAGAAATGCAATGTTGATCTTCCTATGCCTTAGCGTTGCAACTAGCTCCCAAGTTTTCCCTGAGAGGGTCCCCATATTCCATGTTGCTAGTCTTAGCCTAGCCCCCAATTTGATGTGACAATACTGAGAGGGGGCACCCCAGTCAGACGTCCAGAACCTGCAGCAATAGTGACAGGGCTACCTGTGAGGGGGTGCTGTGCAACTACACAGGAGACACTCATTAATGGTATTATTGTCAAGTGAGTGGAGGTCTCTCTCACCTGACTAATCACTACTCGCACTATACCTGAGGATGCAGTTCTAGAACTGCATTTGCCAGCAGGCAGCAACAAATTACAATACTAAAATAACACCAACACACCCACAACACCAAAACAATAGGAGAAACAAACAACAACAAAATAATAGTAATGATAACGATGGCAATAATACACACCATGCAGCAGAGAAGGATGCGAGGTTAGGCCTAAACACCCCAACCCTGCAACAACTTTCCAGAACTGCAAAAACGCCCCACCAACGTCTTCAGATGCAAAGTAGATGGGTTTGAAATGTTGCCAAAAGCAAAAAATAAATAAATAAATAAAAAATGAAGGAGCACAAAAACAGTGTCAGCCAACCCATGTGCCACCTAGTTTTTCATCTGTTCTTTAAAATTGGCACTATAAAACTTTTGGCAGTTGGAAAAATTTCAAACTTCCACCGTGCAGTCAACCTGCAATAAACATGACCCCATCTAGTGTACAAATGTACCATGTGCAATGGCAACTACTTCCCAACTCCTCCTACAGGTGCTAGTGGTGAGAACACCAAAACATTGGCGTCTCATATTTCTACCCTATCTCATATTTGTAATTGTAACTTCATAATTGTAGCTTTTCCCCAGTTATGATTCAGAATCTAATGAGCAGGCCACATCCCCATGCATGCTCAGAGAAGCTCAATAGGCTGCATGAGGCAGCCATTTTTCATATCAAATATACTAACACCTCTATGATACCACACTTTCTAATTCAATACACTGCAAGCAGCCTTATTTGGCCAATATGGCAGTGGAGAGACCAACTCTCATTCCTACATATTGTACATTACAATTAAAACTCCCAAAACTCTAGGCTATAATTCTCATGATGCCCCTACAATACTAGCAATGATGCTTTGATGAAGCCCTCCACTTTATCCCCTCCAAGACTATTCCATTACTGAATGGTCCTTGGTAAGAAAGATCAGTAGTATGGGTCTGTCTGTGCCCTAATTCCCTTCAAATTATATGAATGATCCTTTCTCCCCTTATACTCAGCCAGGGACACACTTCCAACCAGAGATCCATCACACCCCAGCAGCAGCAGTCTGATAAAAAGACTAATGCTGTGAGATATATGCCATTGGCTTAGTGTTTCCCACCCTAATTCCCTAATCATGTCAAACACACTCCCCCTGTGAGAAAACCTGTGGAGTACAATTCTTGCTGCCCTCCTTTGCATCCTTTCAACCTCCCAAGATCATTCCTGTCTGAAGGGAAACTAAATTTGACTACCGTCCACCATTGAAATATATGCCGTTTCTTTCACCTCCTTTGTGCTGTTCCCAATGACCTCACTAATCAGATGGAGGAATTGACTAGCCCTCCGAACCACTGTTGCCTATCAAGCAGATAGGACCTTACCCACTGAGTGACCTTACTATGTATGCCTAAACTGGACATTTTTGAAACCCACTTATCATGGGGTACCATGATAAAAGCCTGTTCAAAGTCCAAGAACAGAACATCAATCTGCTTTCTGTTGTGTAAAGTCATTTGAATATAATCCCTCAAGCAAGCCATTTAGGCGTCAAATCACCTCCCTGATAATAAATAAGCAAATAAATAAATCCAACACATCAAAACCAGAATTAATGAAGTAAATGTGAATTAAGTTTAAAAGTATACTTATTCAGGATGTTGCAATTAGATGGGGAAAACGTCACAAAACATGAATACAGGGTGTCAATTCATCCTTTTATGTTTCGTCTTGGCTTGCATTTGGCAGCTTTGTAATTATCCATTCCCAATAATTGTGGGCCATCCAGTGAGAGCCAGACAAAAAATATTTTGTTATATGGCAGAGGCGTTAAGCAAAAATGGATTGAAATGTCATTAAAATAACATTTTGTATAACAATTCCATTATATAGAACATTATATATAAGGTAAATTATATCTCCATAAAAACATTTTGGGGGTCATCACTTTTATTTTCCATTTTCGGATCGTTTTATCCTCCCGTTGCTTCGTTTAAAAAATGGATGCCAGATTTCCCACTGGTGAGTAACATGTGCATGCACGAGCATTTAGCCAATCACAGGCAAGCTAATTCATCACGAGAAAGGAGGACGTTTATATTGGATTTTCTCGTCCTCATAGTAAGACATGTGGGGCAGGAGAGGAATGAGGGGGAAGCAATGCAAACATTAATCCCCTCTCAGTGCCTCAATGGGTGCATCTTTCAACTGATGCATGATTCAATTTTCCAACTGATGAGGTATTTTTGTTATTCCCATTAATATACTCCCAGTCCAATCTGCAGTTTCTAAACCACTGAACATAGGATATTGTCTAAGGGGCAGTGAAGGACATATTGATTTTTTTTTTGGTGCTTTAGGGTACATCAACTACAAAGGTCATTATAGCCCCATCTAAAGCATAGTTCCTATGCAGAGACTGCACAGACACTACATTAATGTGACGATTTTTGGGTATTAGCAGTACCCAGCTTTCCCAAGCAGCCACCCATGTCAGTACTAGCTGGAGTTGTGCTTCTTAACTTTAGAGATCAGACAAGAACTGGTGTGTCCAATGCAATTCACCACTCCCAGGACATTGTAATTGTTATAGTGCTCACCTCGAAAGTTGACACATTATGGGAGGCAAAGGATGAGTCCTCTTGAAAAAATAGGGAAAACATTGAAGTTGTACTTGCCATTCCTGAATGAAGCCTGAACTTTCCTAACTTCTACCTCCCATGAGTCATCTTTCGTGGCAAGCACGATTTATACAGTAATAAGGGATTCTGAATATTTAAAAATATTTGGGGCATGCTTTTTTTGAAGTGCTCCCCCCGTCCGCCTCTGGATCCACTCTTGTGGGGGCAGAAAAAGTGATCATATGTTTTGTACTTGCCAATAAAGAGTGATCATATGTTTTGTACTTGCCAATAAAAAGTGATCATATGTTTTGTACTTGCCAATAAAAAGTGATCATATGTTTTGTACTTTGCCAATAAAAAGTGATCATATGTTTTGTACTTTGCCAATAAAAAGTGATCATATGTTTTGTACTTTGTTTTATTAAAACACAACCCTTTGTAAAATGGAAGCCTGTGAAAATGGAAAAAAATAAGGGAACAATCAGGTTCCGTTTTAGAGAGGTTTTACATTAATGAGTTCATCATTCATTCTTGTGTTTCTTAGCACTACTAATAACTAATTTCAGCTTCCCTAATATTTGACTGTGTGATTTGTGATTCACTTAAAAACTGTATAATAAATGTCTTCTGAGAATAATGTAAATGGGCAAGCTGTTGGCAGACCAGACCTTGTGTGTGGTCAAGTTGCATTGGACACACCAGTTCTAGTAAGATCACTGAAGTTAAGCAATACAAACCCATGTTAGCACCAACATGCATGGTTGATAATGAACGTTGGGTGCTGAAAATGGCTGGTTGGCTTACTCCCCAACCTATTAGCATAACATGGAAACAGAGTTAGCTTCTACATTTTCTGAAGGACCTGGCAAGGACAGTGAGAATGAAGCTGTCTGAACAGTTCAACTTTGTTGGGCTCCAGACAATCAGCATTAAATCGAGGGAGATTGGGCAACTATCCTCTCATCAGGTAAGCCTCAGAAAACAATAGATAATAATTTTAAGGTTACAATCTTGCTAACAAGTAACTGACACAAAATGCAAAATTTGGATATTTTCCAGTGTTTGCCACACTTGGTGTAATGTATGTGAGGTGATGAGTAGGTGAAGCTTACAATCCCTAGTGTGTGGTTGGGGCAGTGTGATGGTCTGGGGCTGCATCACAGCTGATGGTGTGGGTGTTTGTGGTTTGTGAAGGATGCATTTGTGAAGGATTCATGGATAACAGAGAATATATTAACGTGTTGGAATCATTCTTTCACAACTCTTTCATGAAGATATTTGGGGATACCAACATGGACAGTATCAAATTTCAGAAAGATAATGCACCCTGCCACAAATCTGCAGCAACCATGCAGTGATTTGCTTTAAATTAAGTGTACCCCCTAGAATGGTGTGCCCAATCATCAGATCTAAATCCTATCAAGTATCTGTATGGTATAATGAAGCAAATGATAAAGAGACACCAAATAGCTTTGATAGCAAACCTAAAGGAACTTCTCCAAATGGCGTGGGATAAAATTTCTAAAGAGGAATGCCAGAAGCTTGTAAAGAGCATGCCTGAGAGAATGCAAGCTGTTATTAAATCCAAAGGAACAGGGGTGGCCAACCTGTCGATCACGATCGACCGGTCGATCCCGAGGCCAGTTTTGGTTGATCACTTGCGATGTGTTGACTTAACACCCGCCTCGGTGACATAGTGGCTCAGTGTTTCTAGGTCTGCATTAGTGGTCCTAGGTTCGATACTGGACCAAGGTGGGTCCAGTATCGAACCTCCCCCTCCCCACTTTGACTACGCCTATGACAACAAGTCGATGGCGACACGTTTTTGGATAAAAAGTTGGCCACCCCTGCAAAGGAGGACCAACAAAATATTACAAAATCATTTGTAATTGTTAAATAGTTAAATAAAATATACATCAACAATTACTTTCATTACAACTAAGAAATACGGCTAGTAGTTGAAATTTATAATTTTAATTGTATACACTGCAAGCAGCACTGATAGGCCAAATTGGCAGTGGAGGGAATGACTCTCATTCCGAATTACTTAACCATTGAACCCCAAGAAACTTGAAGCCTAACATGTAATCTGCCATATATTGCATACCTGCTATAATGGCACCTTCTAGCAGAAACTTCCCCACATTATCCTCATAATTTCAGAGGGTGCCTGCTACTTTTGCCATGGCTGTACTTAACAATCATGAAAGGCAAACCTGGGACAGCATTATAGCAGTGGTTCATGGTTTTCTTGGAAACAATAGAGCTGAAAATTACAGACAGCTGATTTCAACTATGTTTGACAACTTCAAAGTCATGGATTGTAGAATGTCCCTAAAAGTGCAATATGTTGCATGCTCTCTTGGAATACATGCAAAGATAACATTGGAGCCTATTCAGAAGAATAAGGTCATCAAGACATGATGAACTTTAACCATCATTATTAGGGTTATACAATGAAAATATGATAAGAAACTACCGTGTTTCTCTGATAATAAGCCACTGTTTTATTTCAATTCTGTTGCCGAATTGAGCACTAGGGCTTATTTTCGGGGAATGTCTTATTCTTTTCTGTAATATTATCTTTTAAAATCATAGGGGCGGCTTATTATTACGGTCAGCTTTTTTGGATGAGAGAAACCCTGAATGCATCTTCTTTCAGATGAACAGTAAACCAAGGTTCTGCATTGCATATGATGACATCTGCATGTGAAAGAACCCTCTCTATTATGGAAAGGATAGAGGAAGTAAAATTTCCAGGTGTAGGACCTCACCCCCTGGGTCCCAACGCATACCCGTGTATGCCCGGGGTAGAATAGGCACACTGCGTACCTGCATGTCGTAAGAGGCGACTAAAAGGGATGACTTTTTCTTGCCCCAGTTTGGACAACACCACTGTCGTGTTTGTCTATGACGTGGTCTGGACAGGACGATACCATCATTGTGGTTGGTTGTATCTTTCTTTTCTCCTTTATTGGATGAGTGTCTGACTTGTTCGCGGTCGACGTAGGTTCCTCACTGAGGTGACC
>JAAFCE010009126.1:30791920-30937453 GCA_013389805.1 Trigoniulus corallinus
GTGTGTGTGTGTGTGTGTGTGTGTGTGTGAAACACTAAAATTGTAACATTCGACAAAATTCAAAACTGGACTAAATACTATTGAAGATAAGGACTATAATATTTTTCAGCAACGCCAATAAGGAAAACTACTAAGGAAGAAAAAAGAAGAAGAAAACAGTTAAAACCACTTACCGGCAAAATCAGCGTGAAGCAGCCATTTTGTATCCCAGGGATACCGATCAACGCTGCGAGACACCACATCATACAGTGAAGCACCGAGGTAGGAAAAATTTTTTCCTTATTATCTCATAGAAGTCCCTATCAAAAGAAATGTTAAGGAGAAGTCATCCAACCTTCACAAGGATGAAGAAGAAAAGAAGAAAAAAGAAAAAGAGAAACTTGCTGAATTTATAATAAAAACTCCAATTGTTAATTTTTTTTTCTTTCTAGTTCTTCAAGAAATATTAACCTAATGCTTTATTTGTTTTTTCAAAATATATTGATTTTAGTTATATTTAAAGAGTACAACAGATATGCATTTTTAGGACTTGGAAGATCTTAAGAAATTCATTATTATATTTATATAGAAACCTTAGCTAAGGTGGGGGGGGGGGGAAACAACTTATATTCTTGAAATTTCTTGATTGATTTGCTTGTTTTAATAAACTAATTTGAATGTTGATGCAAATTGTATAAGGTGAAAGAATTCTTGTAATAATTAAAACCTATCTAAAGTAAGATAAGGGAGGGGAAGACACATATAGGGGCAACACAAATTCTAAAAAGAAGCTACCCAAATCATTTCTACACCGTGTACAGCCACGAAGGAACCTGTGGATTGTTGGGCAGGGGTACTATCTTGCCTGAACCCCTGACGGCCCAACAATTGGCGCAGTCGACAGGATTAGCTATTAATTTATTTATTTAAACAATTGTTTTTTTTTTTGTTTGTCTTTTTGCCTTTAGTTCCTAGGTAACAAATACACTTAGGATCTAGCTTCCTTCACAACTGAATTTTTGCAGAGTCCTTATCTCAGAATCCTTAAGGCACAAGTTTAAGGAAAATTTTTTTTTGTTTTTGTTTTGACTCCTAGAAATGGCAACGAATTCAAATGTGGACCAGGGAACGTTTCCCTCAGGGGTGTTGGCATATGGGTCATTGATCCCAATTTTTTCTGCAGATGACAAGGTGAATATTGAATCGTTTTTAAGCATTGTAGACTCTGTAAGGGTCTTGGCAAATTGGTCTGATGAGTTGACCATTGCTATCTTATGCTCTAGGCTGCAAGGCACGGCTTCACAAGTGTGGCAGGAGATTCCCGACCTCCAGGGTATCCTAAAATATGTTGAAATAAGGGAAACCCTCCTTCATTACTTCAAGCCCCGACAACATACAGCTGTCCTAATGGCTAAATTTGGTGAATTATCACAGGGCCCTACGGAAAAGGTATCTCAATTTGCAGGAAGGGTAAAAAATGAAGCCCTTGAAATCTTTGGTCGTTAGCAAAGCACTACAGACAAGGCAATCATCCAGGCACAATTCATGAAAGGATTATCCCTCAAGTATAGGAGAACTGTTTTATCTAAGGACCCTACAACCTTAGAGGAAGCCATCCAATGTGCTGAATTGGAGGAAATTAATGAGGCCTTATTGAAACCTTCCAGCTCTAAAGGGATATTTGTTGCTTCAGAGGAAGAATCCCCAAGACTGGAGGTAATGGTTCAAAAGCTGCAGGATAGGATACACTCTTTAGAACTTCAAGTAAAGGATGCAAGCAAGGGCAGTAGAGAGCAACATGGAAACTCTAGATTTGAAAGGCCATATAAGAATTTCAAACCTAGAGGTACTGATGCACCGACTTTTCCAAAAGGATCAGAGAGAGGCACACATTCCTTCCACAACCATGCAGATTGTTGTTGTTTGTTGGTGTTTAAGGTCCCGTCAACTACAAGGTCATTAGAGACCCATCCACTGCGTAGTTCTAATGCAATGACAGACACTACACCAATGCGATGATTATTGGGTATTAGCAGTACCCAGCTTTCCCGAGCGACCACCCATGTCAGTACTAACTGGGCTTGCGTTGTTTAACTTCAGTGATCAGACGAGAACTGGTGTGTCCAATGCAACTTGCCGCTCCCACAACCATGCAGAACCCAAGTGTTTTAGGTGTGGCAAGGTTGGGCACATGAGATCCCAATGCCACACTAGACTTCCCCAAGGGGAAGGAAAAGGAAGATACCAACAGAATTTAAACAAATAGGGCAACCGGGAAAGGATTGGGACCTATCCCGGGAAGCCATAGAAGCCCCTCAGCCAATTGAGTTAAATCTTATAAGTCAGCAACAATTTCCAGACTGTGAGACCTTTCTTTTCCCTGTAAGGATTGGAACCACTGACACCTATGCTATAGTGGATACAGGAGCTACTAATACCATAATATGCCCTAACCTAACCAAGGCAATTGAGGAAAGAGGTGAAATTGTTGAAACCCTAGAGGGACATTTACACATACAGTCCATCTTTAAGGAAACAGGCGAGTTGACAGTGATTAAGGTTATCCCTCTGGAAGTAGGTTCTTTGAAGGTTCTTATCCGAGCCTAAGTGAACCCTGTCAGTTTACCTAGGTCCAGTGGAGTCATAATAGGTAATGACCTAATGACTCTACTTGATCTAAGATATGACCAAAAGAATGGATTGGTCACATCAGGCCAGTATCCCATCAAACTACAAGCTATTATTGGTCTGCCATCTATGAAAGGAGCCATTGGGACATTAATGACTCCTACAGAAGCTTCCACTCATCAGGAGAAAGTGTTAGAACAAATCGAACTGGGACACTTGAATGGGGATGTGCAGGAGAAAGTAAAGAAGCTCTTAATTAAAAACCATAACGTTTTTGCTCTGACCTTAACAGAATTTGAAACCACCCCAATCTTGGAACATTTTATAGAATTATAGAAGGATGAACCAATTTTCAAAAAACCCTATAAGGTACCTAAGGCCCATGAGCAGATACTAGAAGGAATAATTGATGAGCTATTAGCTGCTGATATAATACAACCCTCTAGCAGTCCTTATTCAAGCCCCTGTTTGTTAGTACTTGCCAAAGGAAAGTCACCACGTCTTGTAATTGATTATCGAGCTTTAAATGTAATCACCGTAGGAGACCGATATCCTCTCCCAAACATAGAAAGCCTTTTGGAAAACATTGGCTCCGCCACCATTTTTTCCTTGTTTGATTTCTACAGTTCATTCTACCAAGTAGGAGTCAAGGAATCAGATAGGTACAAAACGGCTTTCTCAACTCATAATGGGCACTATGAATTTAATAAGTCCCCAATGGGGTTGAAAACTTCTCCCAATATGTTCCAGCGAATAGCTGATAAGGCCTTTGACAAATTATTAGGAAAAATTTGTCTGGATTTCATAGATGATCTTCTGATCTTCAGTGATACAGTAGGTGAACCCCTTGAACATCTAGAATTAATATTCGAGCGATTGAGAGCAGCTAAGTTGAAAGTAAAACCTTCAAAATGCAAGTTATTGCAAACAACCATAAACTATTTAGGTCACGTTATATCCAAAGGAACAGTGAGCCCACAGCAGGATAAAATAAATGCTGTACAAAATTTCCCTCCACCACAAACGGTAAAACAAGTACAATCCTTTTTAGGGATGGCTGGTTATTACCGAAGGCACATCAAGAACTATGCACAAATAGCTCGACCCTTATCAGATCTTACTAAGAAAAATCATGAATTCATATGGAACAAAGATTGCGAGGACGCTTTTCTCGACCTAAAAAACAAATTGACTACTTACCCAGTGCTTAGGATAGTGGACTGGACTAAGTCCTTTTTCCTAACTACTGATGCTAGCAACTATGCAATAGGGGCAGTTGTGGAGCAGCCCTGGGAAGGAAAGAACTTACCAATAGCTTTTGCTAGTAGGAAACTTAAATCTTCCGAAGTTAAATATTCAACAACACAAAAGGAAGCATTAGCATGTCTATTTGGTGTACTACACTTTAAATATTATTTGACAGGGAGAAAATTCACCCTAATCACTGATCATGCTCCTTTAAGATATTTAATGACCACTAGACATCAAAACGCTATGGTAGCTAGATGGGCCCTACAGTTACAAACTTATGAGTTTGAAATCTTATATACACCTGGGAGAACAAATAGGGCAGATGCACTTTCAAGAAATGTAACAGAATTTATGCAACCTGATGATGAAGAACAACCCTTCAAGTTAGGGAATATAGATGAAAAACAAATCCTAGTGGCAGTGAAGCCTAAGGAAAAAACTTTGCAACCCTTGGAATCAAAGGATTCAATAGATCTGGAGACAATACTACTGCATCAAAACAATTGTCAGCAAATCTGTGAGATTAAAAATAAATTGATAGGTGCTGACAATGAGGAAAAGGGACCATTGCTGTCCCAAGGATACTACTTGTCACCTGAAGGAGTAGTACTTAAGATGGAGACCCAAAGGCATAAGGGAAGAAAGGAACAGGCCACCCAAGTTATAGTAGTCCCAGAAACCTTGAAAGGATTAGTGCTACATCATTCACATGACTCTAAAATGTCAGGACATTTAGGTTTCAAAAAGACACTCTCCAAAGTAAGGAATCATTTCTTTTGGGAATCCCTATATTCCATGTCAAAAGATATTGTGAATCTTGTCCTTCATGTAATGAGAGAAAGAAACTTAGACATATAGCACCAATTCAGGGTTTACCTGAAGTTAATTTCCCTTTCCAGAGAGTAGGACTTGATGTGTTAGGACCATTACCCACAACCATCAGAGGTAATAAATACATCCTTGTATTCACAGACTATTTCACCAAAAACGTTGAAGCTTTTGCTGTTCCGGACCAGCAGGCTGAGACAGTTGCAAAGATCATGGTGAATGAGGTTATATCTAGGCATGGTCTGTGTGAACAGCTTTTAACAGATAAAGGTCCAAATTTCACTTTCAGTCTTTTCAAGTCTCTTTGTGAAATCTTAGGTATAAAGAAACTATTTACTTCAGCTTACCACCCACAGAGTGATGGACAGGTTGAGCGATTTAATGCAACTATCGCTCAGATGCTTTCCGACTATGTGAACAAATCACAAAATGATTGGGATGAGCAATTACCCATGCTACTTCTTGCCTATAGGTGTGCCGAACATGCATCCACACATGAAAAACCCTTTTATCTCACAAATGGCAGAGACCCTCTATTGCCAATAAATCTCCTACAGAATGTAAGAACTCCTCTATATGCAGATAACTTCAGAGAAGAGCTCACAAAACGAATGCAATTAGCTTTTGAAATTGCCAAGAAATCCCTGAAGGAAAGTCAGACCAAGGCTAGACTTGCAAGGAACAAAAATTTAAAGGATAAAACTTTTAAGGAAGGAGAGCAGGTTTACTTGTACACCCCAAAAATAGAATTGGGGAAAAAGAGAAAATTAAGTCGACTTAGCAGTGGTCCATATAGAATACTAAAAAGGTTAGGCCCTGTTAATGTTGAAATAGTTAATATGGCAAATCCTCATGAGAAAAAATACGTGCACATAAATAGATTGAGAAGGTTTGTACCAAGACAACCCTTCCCAAGTCTATCAGGAATCACCACTGATCTTGGCCAGACCAGTAACAGTGATCCTGGTACCCCCATTCCAGATGACCAAACTGGTTCTTCTGACATGGAGGAAAACAGTGAAAATGATGAGAAGGATTTGATACCTGGCTGTCATGGAGAAAACATTATGCAGCTGCAGACACAGGCCACTGAGAAATTGCCTGATGCACCCTCACAAAGTGAACCTCGAAAGCTAGGTTTTGAGGAGGACACCGGTAACTCTCAAAGCCTGGTGGGATCCAGGGAGGCGCCCCAATCAGGATCCCAATTACAATTATGAAATCGTCCAAGGTTAGATTATAAGGCTCTCCATGATATTGGATGACGAATTCCTTCCCAACCACCGACTCTCGTTAGGAATCCTGGAAGAAGGGACATAGGGGAAGTACACAGAAATTTTTCAGCCAGGGGAACTCAACTTCAAACTCCTATTCTTATTAGAAATCCTGGGAGTTCGGGCTTGGAAACCGAGGTAAACATTCCAGTTCACCAAGAAAACTGTAATGCAGACACATTTAGTACAAGTAAACAAATTGAGAATCATGACAACACCCCAGAACTTGAATCTAAGGAAACACCAGTACTGAATAGCACAGGAAATGAAAATCAAGTAGCTGATATAGATCTGAGGGCAGAGACAACCACTGACTTATGTGATAGACTTTCTCATAGTAATCTCAGTGATGATGCTTCAAATGAAAACAGGCAATCCACTAATACTGGAGTTGAAAAACAGATTCTTGAGAAAATGTTCAAATTACTTTCTATTGCCACTAATACAAAGTAATTTCCTTGCAGGACTAATATGGATAACCTAACAATTCTACTAATCTTAATAACAGTTACAGCTAGAGAAGGAAGTGCAACTAATGGACACATAGCCCCTCAAACAACCCTAATGAAAGGAGTGCACATTTGTGAATGGGCCGTTGATCACTATGCATGCAAGACAAAACCAACGAAGGAATTAATCCTACATCGCTTTCCCCTCTCACATGTGTGCTGATCGTGACACAGCTTGTAAGAACTGCATCATTGCCTGGGAAACACGAGCTTTAGACCCTTTCGATTGGACCATCATAGAACCTATACAATTCTTTTTCAAACAGCACTCTGACCCTACTGGGAAGGATTACATCTTCGAATGTGCAACAGAGATGGGAACGACATGTGACTGCTCTAGAAATAAGACTTGTAAAGGAGATTTCTCTTACTGTACTTCCTTTGCTTGCAGCAAGGCAGGAGAATGCTCCTGTAAGTCCATACCTGCCAATACCAGCATCATACTTTCCTACAAGGGTAGAGATATAATTAATCCAAAATTACTGTCCTATCGAATATGCTATTACAGAGATAATCATCATAGACTTCATAGACGTCACCTTAGACAATTGCTTAGTATTGAAGAGATCAATGAGAATGGAGAATCTACACAACCTCTTATCCAATTTAATAAACCCCTACTTACCCTAAAAACAGCAGGCACTCTTATCCTTCGGAAAGATGGAGTGGAAATCATTATTCTGGTGTCAGAAAAGGCTCCACAAGCCCAAGTCCCAGATGAATTTCTGTTAACAAAAGGAATATTACATGTTATTTTCATTAATACTAATGGGAATACCACAACTGGAAATTTCAAAATTGATGGTTCTGATTTTTGTCCACTTTTAAACTGTTTTTTCTGCTATCAAATTATAACCTATACCCACTGCTTACCTTCTCAAGTACAATATTTTGTCTATGGCATTCTGATCATTCTAGGAGGTTTAGTTCTTATATACCTCAAGACACTCTTAGCAGCAGTCCTTTCTATAATGAAAAACGTGTTAACAATTATGTACATATCCTACAGATTTGGTCAAGGCACATTACGTCTTTTTATGGCTTTAGGCGTCCTTACTGGTGATTTCATAGGAAATCACATTGCAATTCTTCATCAACGAATAGAGCAAATGAACCAACGTCCACTCTTAAATAGATCTCTAGCAATTATTTCCTTATTTCTTATAATAAGTTGTGCATATGCAATTCTAACACAACCGAGCCATATGCAATTCTAATACTGTGATAAAGTCCGAATCCCTATCTTGCGAAAACTCACCACAAGGTCAAATATGCAAGGTTAGCACGCATGCCAAATTGACTTTAAGAAATTTACAATTTGGAGCTTGTTTAGTAGTAAATGGCCCTGATGGCAACTTCATGTTCACATTAGAAATGTATTATGCATCTCTACCTTGCCAATGAACTACCAGGCTAGTTTATTATACTTTTCCCATGCATATGAAGCATGTTGCAGGATTAGCTTGCCTCAAAATAAGTATTGTGGATGGGGAACACATTGTCATAGAGATTATAAATTTCAAACCCTAACTGAAGAATCTCTTTCTTGGCCGGGAATAACTGATTGTATTGCTGGTGATTCAGGCAGTATTTGCTATATCACTGACAGTCAATCTTGTCTGTTTTATCATTGGTATCTAAAACCTCTTTTTGCTCACACGTATATCATCAAAGCTTTAGAAGGATACACATGTTCCCCTGTGTTAGGTATAAAGGTGATCAGTCAGAATGATACAGTGATTGCCACAAAATCTAAGGGAACTACATTATTATTTGACAACACCTTAGAAATTACTGTTGAAGGAACTCTCGCTAAACCCATTGAATTGCAATCTAAATATTTAATTCAAAACCTTGCAAATCCTGCAGAAGCTTACCTCGACAATGTAGCGAATGATAATCGACCAAAGTATGGTGAAATTGGAGATGTCCAGGCTTCACAACCATTTTCACGAGATTTCCTTTTCGACGAAAAAAATGGTAACTTGTTCATTTTATGAGGATAAACTGTCATGTACCCACATTCACAGTTATCTGGAAACTCTCATGGCACGAACGGAAATGCGCTTACCTAAGAGTTTTCATTCCCAACGATTTTTTATAGGACACCAAGACCAACTCATGTCTGAAGCCCTGACTAGTAGTCCACTGATTATCCACCTAACTTTCAGAGACTATGTTTTCACGGTTACCACTACTGTAATTTGCCCTAAGATTGAGAAAATTGTAACAGTACGTGGCTGCTATGCATGTGAAACCCCAGCTGCCTTAATTATTCAAGCCTTAAGCACTTGTGAACCGGGCATCGTGCAAGTAGTCCTCGAGGGTGTGACTTTACATACTCCAGCAATTTCCTTGTCCAAGGTGTCCCAAGAGTTTGAACTGCGTTTTAAGATAAATCAACGGTGTCATGAGGAACAACTTTGTTTAAGGTATCGCTACTCTCAATCCTGTGAGAAGGTTGAATTTTGCCTTCAAACCCCCACTATCACCTTAGTGCCACCAAACGTTTCCATTCATGGGGTAAATGCTATCACTCAGTCTGGTGACGATTTCTGGTCTCACATTTCCAATCCTTTAGACTTTTTTAGATCCTTTTCTCTTAATATCATGATGTACATCATCATTGGAGTACTCACTCTGCTCTTTGTGGTATCTTGTTGCCCCTAGACCCCCCAATTATTTGATAGGCCCTACAAACCTCCAAATAATAAACACTTGCAACCTTACCTGTGAATATTGCATGTCACATTCCAGTCCACCATATACCTGCAAAAAGAAAAACAATTACAAAATTAAGAAACCAATGAATAATGGAAGAATTAAAATTCAAGTAAACAATTCACTTATTCTTTACCAAACAAAAGGTTCTCCAATAAAATACCCCAAATACACTGGAGACCTAACACATAACAATAGGACTCCCAGATTTCAACAATAGAAAATCATAACACATGCACAACCCTGTGTTGGGTTACCTAGGTATTTTTAAATATTGTATTGTGTTAATAAATTATAAATAGATCTAACAACATGTGGAAGAGACAGAACTCCAACCAACAAGCCAGCAGACACATGGATTAATGGATTATCGCAAACAACACATAACTAAACTACAACAAGTGAATTGAACAAAGTGAAGAGAAAACAATACAACCAACTGAAGGACTTAAGGACTAAAGGACTCACTACTACAAACTTACCAAGCAACAGCTGTTTTGAGTGACCGTGGATACACTCAAAGAACAGTGTGTGTGTGTGTGTGTGTGTGTGTGTGTGTGTGTGTGTGTGTGAAACACTAAAATTATTACATTCGACAAAATTCAAAACTGGACTAAATACTATTGAAGATAAGGACTATAATATTTTTCCAGCAACGCCAATAAGGAAAACTACTAAGGAAGAAAAAAGAAGAAGAAAACAGTTAAAACCACTTACCGGCAAAATCGGCGTGAAGCAGCCATTTTGTATCCCAGGGATAACGATCAACGCTGCCAGACACCACATCATACAGTGAAGCACCGAGGTAGGAAAAATTTTTTCCTTATTATCTCATAGAAGTCCCTATCAAAAGAAATGTTAAGGAGAAGTCATCCAACCTTCACAAGGATGAAGAAGAAAAGAAGAAAAAAGAAAAAGAGAAACTTGCTGAATTTATAATAAAAACTCCAATTGTTAATTTTTTTTCTTTCTAGCTCTTCAAGAAATATTAACCTAATGCTTTGTTTATTTGTTTTTTCAAAATATATTGATTTTAGTTATATTTAAAGAGTACAACAGATATGCATTTTTAGGACTTGGAAGATCTTAAGAAATTCATTGTTATATTTATATAGAAACCTTAGCTAAGGTGGGGGGGGGAACAACTTATATTCTTGAAATTTCTTGATTGATTTGCTTGTTTTAATAAACTAATTTGAATGTTGATGCAAATTGTATAAGGTGAAAGAATTCTTGTAATAATTAAAACCTATCTAAAGTAAGATAAGGGAGGGGAAGACACATATAGGGGCAACACAAATTCTAAAAAGAAGCTACCCAAATCATTTCTACACCGTGTACAGCCACCAAGGAACCTGAGGATCGTTGGGCAGGGGTACTATTTTGCCTGAACCCCTGATGGCCCAACAAAATGTTATAATTAGAACGTTATAATCACTTATTTAATCTGCAAAATAAAGCAATAATTTGTATTTACCCTTAAAATTGTGGGTTGGAACATTTTTACATTTGGGATACTGTTATCCTCTACTATAACCGAGTACAACCTCGCAACGAACCTTACAAATTTTAAAGTTATATTCTGGTCTTCAAATTACTTTTGAAAGTTAAAAGTATACTAACCAGAAGATAACAGTACTCTGTTATATAGTGCTGGGAAGAATGCCACCTATGATATTTCAAAGGAATGTCACATTTTCATGCAAATAAGGGTTGTCCCATGACTTTTGATAGGGTAGTGTATATGTGCAGTACTAAATGCAATGGTATTATTGGAAAATAATTATCTAACATACAAAAATGTTAAATCGACTGGGACAAATGACTGTTGGACAGGGACACAGGCCTCAAAACCAGTACATGCCCTGGTTTAGTGGGATATATGTGATAATATGTGAATATATATATATATCTGATAATATGTGAATATATATATCTGATAATATGCTGTTATCTCAAAGTAGTGCAGTATTCCACCAGAAATAAATAGAAATATCAATAAGTGGCCATTAAAACAATTTTACATGAACCCTCAAAATCCGCCAGTAGATAACTAACTTTATATCAATGACAACCAAACTTTCAAATATAAAAACACAAAGAAAATCACTAATCACACCACAAGAGTGAAACACTAGTAAACAACCAATGGGTCACACCACATGACTCAAGCAAATACGTGCTAGCAATACACACACAAGCACAACAATCTTTCAGATATACAGGGTGAATTTTAATAAAACCAATAAACTGCAGGGAGTGGTTTCTCACTGGAAGTGAAGGAAAAAGGATCCTACAAGCATGTGTCTGGAAATGGATGGTGGGCTTGTAATGACAACAAATAGTCCTGGAACTCAGTACATATCTGAATTGCATCCACATCACAACAGAAGTTCAATGTGGCCTCCATGGGATGCAATGTACACACTCACCTGTCATATCATGGATTGTCTCACTCTTACATGCATTCTGGCCTTTACTTTGGTGTCTCTCCTTCTGGCCTCTTCTTTGGCATCTGCTTTTCAGATGCCCCCAGAGGTTAAAATCCAGGGTATTTAAGTCTGGTGATCTATTAGACCATGCAACAAGGCCTCCACATTCACTACTCATAATTGTCTGGAGGTGCCAACCTGTATAAAAGCCTACACATAAGAGAGTAGCAATCCTATGACACCACAATAAGTACTGTATATCTTCCAATAAACACCAAGGCTCTTATTGATGCTGGTCTCTAATAAGCACCAGGCTGCAGAGGGGACATGGCCAAATGATAGTTGGTCTCTAATAGTTGCTGGTCTCTAACAGTAGCCAGGTCTTTGATACTTGCCTACCAGTTACTAGTGTAAGCATCTGTATCTTTATAGTCATGCATAATACCTCCATGTGCAAGCCACTTTGCATTTTACTATATCTAGTTCTGCTTTATTTTTATACAGAGTTGACAAAATAATGTTTGTTACATGATGTTACATGTGTTTTAACAGAAGCTTATACCAGTATATCGTATACTGCATATTGTAAGATCCTGGTTTGGAAGGTTTTGTAATCCATGGCCTGCCTCTCATAGCAGCTGATCTCTATTGAGTGCTGGGAGCTGAGGCTAGTTTTGCAAATAAACGCCAAGGGCCTCTTTTGGAGCATATACCTCTACAACATAGAGTCCACATAGATCATTTCCTTCATGAAATGTGCTTCATTCATTGAACCCCACATTTCCTTATTGCAATTAAAATAATAATCACAGTTGATTTTGTAAACAATCAAATGTAATTGTGATGTAGTCATTAAGGGGTGAAAGATTAGATTTTGTGATTAGCATTGAATTCCGATTGGATGTTTATAAATGGTCCAGCTTTCTCCCTCTTCATAATGCCTTATAATTGCTTTGCTACAAAATGTTGGGGTATTGTAAAAAAAGAACCTCCACTTTTCCTGACCTAACAAAAAGTGGATAAAAGGAATTAGAAGAGATTCTTTTAATGTAACAGCAAATTCCAAGGTATGTAATTTTGATTGCAGTATAACTTATACTGACTATTGAAATTACCAATTAGGTTTGTGAATTAGTGTATTTTGGTATTTTTTTGGGTATTAGTGGTATCTAGTTTTCCCAAGCAGCCACCCTTGTTAGTACTAACTGGGGTTGCATTGCTTAACTTCAGTGATCAGATGAGAACTGGTGTATCCAATGCACTTTGTGGCTCCCATTGTCCAGGATTTGTGCTCCTTACATCACTGAAGTCTCTTGATTACATTCACCTGGTCTACCATGAATGTCTAAGTTATGAAGTACCCATTGCACTGTTTTAGTTTAAACTGTTTTCCCTAGATGTAAATTAAACTCAGCAGAGACTTTTGTAGCAGTGGTCTTCTTATTTGAGGTTACAATCCTCTTCAATTTTTTTCTGTCTCTATTGCTGAGATTAGTTTTTCATTTCACTATTGTGCTTAGCCGACAATGATTTCCCATGATCTTTGTAAGCAGTCATTACCATTGATACAGTAGCTCTTGATATCACAGATGAACCAACTAAGTGAGCTCCAACAATTTGTTGTTTTTGAAAGTCTGAAAGGTCCAACATGATGACAAGCAAAAGAAAAAACCACAACTATCACAGAAGTACTGGTGGCTCAGGCCACATCTTGTAAATTCATAAAACAAGGGGACAACAAAAATCCCTGGCAAAATGTCATAGATGGTGGGGTCAAAGCACCTGAAAGTCCCATTTTTATCATTATTATAAATTTTTGCATCTCCTGCTACCGTCCATTGTATAATGCATATCTGTTGGGAAGAATATGGAAAAGTTCCATCACTTTTTTTTGGATTAAGTGTAAACTTCAGTAGGCTACAATCACAGGTCTGCAAAAAAGTAGTTTTTAAAAATTGTTTTACTTTTGATAACTGATTTTTATATTATTAGATGTGCTGTTTCCAAAAACGCAATTCATTTCTTTCTATCACCTAAGATTTTCTCTCAAACAACTTTCATAGTTTGGACAAAATAAAGGAAATTCCAGTATCTTGATGTTTCGGTTTTCATTTTCTCACTCCACAAATAACACAGGCCTGCAAAAAAATACTTTTTAAAAATTGTTTTACTTTTGATAACTGATTTTTATATTATTAGGTGTGCTGATTCCAAAAACGTGATTCATTTTTTTCTATCACGTAAGGTTTCTCTCAAAACATTTTCATAGTTTGGAAGAAATAAAGAAAATTGCAGTATTTTGATGTTTCCATTTTCATTTAATCACTCCACAAATGCATACTTTACATTTATATTATAGGTCTAGTAATGATTGAATACATAATGATTTAATTTTCCTCTTGTGGAGTTACTTGAGATCCCTTTTTAACCCTTACATCAATATCCAGAAAGTTCCACATTGTTCAATAACAACGGTACCCATATTGAATGAAATGGAATTGAGGCACACACATGTTTCGAACATGCAGGTATTTCTGAAGCTGTCATGTTTCTTGATGCATGATGGCCCATGGATAGTCTTTATCTATTGCTTTATTATAATCTTTCAACCATAGGCAGCCAGCCTTTTCGATACGATATCAACCCAAAAATCCATTGTGTTGTATATTCGAAGATGAATATCCTTATCCCACCTGTGGTGGAGGTGGGTCAGTGGGTTCCAGACAGTCACGGATCCAGGAGAGGGAGCAATGCAGCAATTTCTTCCCCCTCAGGCCCTAAATGGGGCACAACTTTCAACTGATGCATGATTCACCTTTGTATCTAATTAGGCATTTTCAGATGGCTTTCCCCATTTCTATACTGCCAGTGCAGTGCAGTCCACAGTTGGCTAAACGACTGAAGAGATGGCACTGCATGTGGGGGAGTAGAGCACCTGTTGAATTGCTAGCTAAATTTATAATGATGGATTCTGAATATTTTAAAATATTTGGAGTGCAATTATTTGAAGTGCTTTCCCTGATCCACCGCTGGATCTCCCTTTGGGTCTAGCTTACCACTACGACCTACCTCCAAACTAATCCCAAGTTTGTTTTGGTTTTCCCCATGCTTCTTCTTTCCTCTTCACATTATATGACCATACCACACGCATCCATTCATCATCATACCCTTTCCCTAACTGTGGCTGGGTCATGTCTGAGTTGCATCTCTCCACTCCGAATTATCTCCCACCAGGTCCCCGTCCACACCAGACACCACCATTTCCTTATGAACAACCTCCACCAACCAGTGCAATAGTGTTTTGTCTGATCTGCCCAAGACCAGCTGCCTAGACAGTGTGTAAGGGGCAGGAGATGACCTACTGTACTTGCTAGCTAGATTTATAGTAAGGGATTCTGAATATTTAAAAATACTGTATTTGGGGTGCACTTTTTTGAAGTACTCCCCCTTGATCTGCTGCTGGATCAACCACTGCCCCTTTCCTTTATGAATAGCCAACAACCCTATCATTCTTCGGCCACCTATTTCAAGGGCCAAACTATCCTGTCCAAGGGACATTTAGACAACAGTCTACCATAAATAAATAGCATACTATTTCTTGGATTGTATTTATATAGACCATCTAAAATTAATAAGTACATGAATACATATGAATGCATGATAACATGACTAATTTCTGAAAATTGAATTTTTGATTAAACTGTACATGATAGAATATTATAATTACCATATTATCTCGTGTATAATACGCACCTGTGTATAATACACACCCCAAGTTTTAAGACTTAGTTAAAGAAAAATATTAATGCCCATGTATAATACACAGGTTAGGTTTGCCAGTTCCCAATTCTTTCAGATGACGATTGTGAAGAATGATGGCACAGGGCCCTGTGCATTTGGATTAATGAACCAATTTATAGAAGGACCTCACTTCACGTGGTCGGGGGGTTCTAGCCCTCCACTCCTGGCTGTCTCCCACCAGGTCCCCATGCACCCCACATGCTGCCATGTCCTTACAGACCACTTGTTCCCACGTCTGCCCCAGGTGCTACCGACCACCTGCATTCCTGGCAAGGGTCTAACAAGCTCCTCCTTCCCGTGTGCATACCATCTCAACCTATTCTCCCTCATTTTTTCTGCAATTTCCACCACCCCCATGCTACCTCTAAAATAGGCATTCCTGATTCTATCAGCTTTTGACACGCATTGCATATCGATTTGCACACGATTTGCATGGCGGCCACTTGCATTCTGTTGACGTGGCTCATCCTTCCTGCCCAACACTCTGATCCATACAGCATAGCTGGCCTAACCACTGCCCTGCAGAACTTCCCTTTCAGCTTGATTGGGACCCTTCTAACACAAAGGACTCTGCTTGCCTGTCTCCACTTCAACCAGCCCCCATTGATTCTATGGTTCACATCCAAGTCTATCTCCCCATTGCTTTGGAACGTTGATCCTAACAATTTTATGTTTGCACCTTTTTCACCAGTTCACCCCTTGAACGTACGTCACTGTTATTTTCCTGCCCTTTCCAATTGAAAGCTAAATGCTCTGTCTTCGTCATGTTCATCTTTAGCCCTCCCTTTTCTATCACTCCTTTTATAATGTTTAGTCCCTTCTCTATCTGTTCTCTGCTGTCACTAACTTTTCCAATATCGTCAGCAAATGCCAAGCACTGAGGGGCCCAATTTCCTACCCCTGTAAGCAGTTCGTCCTAAACCAGGATGAAAAGATATGGAGTAAGCGCCAATCCTTGGTGCACCCAAACTTTCACTGGAAAGCCCCCGGTATTCCTGAAAATCCCAGTATTCCCACTGGAAAGTCCCTGGGACTATTCAAATGAACACTGTTTCTACTGACCTTTTTTGTAATACCTCCCAAACTACCTGTCTTTGGACACTGTCGTAGGCCTTCTCTTGGTCAGTAAAGATGGCATGGAGATCTTTCTTTGCTGTCCTATACTTTTCTATTGTCTCCCTCAGAATGATGATTCGCTCCATTGTGGACCTACCTGGCATAAATCTGAACTGATTTCCATTGACACAAGTTCTATCCCAGAGGCTGCATTGCATTATTCTCTCCAAGAGCTTCATGAAGTGGCTCATTGGCTTTATACCCCTATAGTTACCACAATCTTGGGCTTCCCCTTCGCCTTTAAGAGTGTTACTATCCAACTCTCATGCCATGCAGATGGCATTCTATCTCCAACAGCTAACATACAGTAAAGTTTCCTTAATCACCTGGTGCCTCTCCTTCCTAGGCAATGCCACACTTTGATTGGGATTCTATCAGGGCCTAAAGCTTTTCAACCTTTCATCTTCCTAAGTGCCCTGGCTACTTCTTCCTCTGTTACACAGTCCACCACCCCTGTCGATGCAGGATAGGGGGCAAAGTCCTCCTCTGCTCCTTCATAAATGAAGAGGTTTTGAAAGTACTCCCACCTTCTCTTTCCATCTGATGGGGAAAACAGAACCCTACCTTTGCTATCATTCCCTGTTATGGCTCAAGGTATGTCTGCAGCTGCCCTATCTCTAGCCTTGGCAAGCTTGAAGACTTCTCTTTCTCCTTCCTGTGTCTAGCTGCACATAGAGGATCTCACAATTCTGGAGCTTGGCTAAGGCAATTATCCTCCTAGTGGTGGTCTTGACCTGCCTATATTGTATCTTAGACTCCTGGTCCCTAACTCCCACCACCTGGGGAAAGCAGCCTTCTTTTGTTTGATGGCTTCCATTTCCAAAAATTTAATTTTTATCAATAAATAAGATCATTATTAAGTTAAAAAATGGTGTTACTACCTAGATAGTTCAAGTTTAAGAAATTTGTCTCTCAAAAGAAATCCCAATCATCTATTGTTAATATTTGGCTGTTTTGACTGATGAGTTTGCTGACCACTAGTCTAGAAAACCACTGGTTTGTCCATAAGTTAGGGGGCGCCAATTTTTCCCTTGCCCTGGGCGCTAGATACCCACACTACGCCACTGCATCTTGCTTTCAATGGATGATCCAGTATTCTTTATGCGTGTTTAGTGTTCTCTGATAATGGCTGAAATTTTTACAATGCGACCCAGACTTTGCATCAAATTTTTCGGGAAAAAAAGTGCGTTTCATACACGAGATAATATGGTTTATTATTTTTCTAGTAATCAACAACCATAAAACTGTGAAAAACAATAATTGTTTTGAAGATAATTTTTTTCATCGCAGACCTGTGTAGTAGATTATGATTGTAATCCATTGATATTTTTTTTAATGCCAGGCTATTTTATTTCAAGGAAGTCTTCAGTATCTCTTCATTATTGATTGTTGTTAATAACCTGATTGGCTGGTAAGAAATCAGCTTGTAGTTTTTATGTTTCAGCCATTTTGTTAACTATGGATTACCACTGTATGCTATGTGACTACCCATGCTATTGCAGTGGGCTACAATTGCATGCCATGTGACTATTTGTGATGCTCAAATAAATTGATGTGGAAATGAACTCGAGAATTTCATCGACTAAAATATTATTACAGTTTCACTTGTTGAAATAATTTGAACACATTGATATGCTGTATTTAATTAATAAAGATTTCAAAACCTATGGACCTTACAATGGGACAACCACATTTGACTAGTCCCCATCTTGATAACATTAAGCTGAAGATAACTTCAAACCTATGCAACTACCCATTTCCTGCCAATATTAGGGAACTCCCACTAGTTCCATTGGAAGAGCCATTTACCCTTTCTGATATTTGATACATCTTTTGTTTTAATCATGTATATATGTTATAAGCCAAATTTGATATAGAAGATATCTCTTCTACTGCTGCTTGTGTGCATGCGTTGGTTGTGTCCTGTGTTATATAAATTTCATCTGAAGCTCTCATAAAAGAGACTGAACATTTGAAGTATTTATTTCTTTATGAAAAAAACATTAGTGACATCCCTATAGGTTTCATTTTAAAAGGCATTATAAGGTAATTGCTGCAACAAGAATTAGAATGTTAGAATTTGTTATTGATAGTGTAAATAATTGGTTACAAGAAGATGAAAACGTCAATATTGAGTGCATCAAGCTGAGTATATGTTTTGGTATATAGTCTGGTGTGCATTTGATGCAGTGTCAGAAACAAAAAAATGGTGGAGAAAAGGGCTGTAGTTAGGTAGCACTCATGTATTGGCCATTGCAGAAATGCTGCAACAAAACTTTCCTTTCATTTAAAATTGTATACTAGTCATGTGGTCAGCATATGCTATTGCATGCATGCATCAACATTGCAGTAAAGCTCCTCATTGTTGATCAATCTCCTCATTAGATGATTACAGTATTACTATGTTATGCTAACAGGTTGGGGAGTAAGCTAAGCAGTCATAACAGGTCAAACCCTTAGGAGGCTGCTCAGAAGTGAGGAGTAGGGTATAAGGAGAGGGGAAATTTTCAGCACCCAATATTCAAAACCAATCACCCATGTTGTTTCTAATGTGGATTTGCATTGCTTAACTTCAGTTACTTCACAAGAACTGGGTTGTCAAATTCAACTTGGCTGCTCCACATCTACACAACACATGTATCTGACTCTGAGCAAGAATTTTAAGAAGATTCAAATATGGGTGGTGACACTCATGATGTAAGTTTCTTTTTTCTGTTTTGAGGTAAAAGTCTTCCACCTAGAAATTTTCACACAAGGGCTCATAAAATTGTTCTTCACTTGCATGGCCCAAAATCCAGAGCAAACTCTGCATAGACAGCTAGTGATTGTCTAGGCCTGCTTATTGGTGAGTCAATTATCTCCAGTGACTTTTTCAACAAACACCTGAAGTGGAAATACAAGCCCTATTTGGGATACTTTATTTAATTCAATTGACAAAATCAGGGAGGCAAAATGTTCAAATATGCAAAACAAATGACATTGTAATTCAGGCAGTTTATATAACTATGAGTTATTATAGATTTCAGCTTTTCTTGTGATGCATCAGATTTGATGATCATGAGGGTCAAAGAAATGATCATGAGGATCAACAAAATGATAACCTTGTTGCAATATGACAACTTTTTGATATATGCAACTGCCAAAACGTGCTTACATGAGCTGGTTCAAGTTTTGCATCATATTGGTCATGACGTTACTGAGTTCAGGACATGGTCCAACAAGGATGGCTGTCTATTGTGCATAATATTTCTCTGCATTTCTAAATTCCCTGGACATGACATGTTGGTTTCAAGTCTGTCGTCTGAGGGGGTGTATGTGTGGCCCTTTTGTGGACCCAACAGGCAGAGACCTGCCCCCTGTTCTTCTTCCTCTCAATGTCACTGTCTGCATCCTATTTCTTCACAGTAAATATGTACATCTTCCTATGTATATCTGTTGGGGACCAAAGGGAACAAACGTTATTACCGTGAAAATGCTATAGCCATGATATTTTTTTTTGTGCTTTTCCATCCCTAATACCACATAGTGGTAAAATCAACGTCATATGGGGGCACATAAATGATTTCTCTATATGTACAGTCATTCAGAATTGATTATTGCTTCATTGTGGATGGCTGCTTCCACCTCTGGATGTTGTTTGTGTTGTTGTCATGGCCAGTTTGGCTAAGACTATTTTCTTGTATCTTCTCCTTCGAGGTTGCCCCATCAAGGTCTTCTGGCCAATGTGGGCCTGAGAGTTTATTGATTGGATTGCTTTGTTGCCAAAAATAAAGAAAGTTTTTCACTTACATACTGGTGTTGGCTCTTCCTCGTAATGGTGGTTTTGGTCGTGGATGCGTGTTGTAGTTTTCTAGAAGGTTTTTGGTTCTCAGAAGAATTATATATATACGTAGATGAATACAGGTGATTTTATTTTTGAATGGAAGGTGTACAAGATGTAGGGGTTGAGTTGCCTTCTGGAGCTGGAGACTAGAGAGTGATCGGAGAGGTAGAGATGCTCACATTTGGTTAGTGCTTGTAGTACCTCAGAGGACTTCTGTTATGTTGCCATCTGTATTCGAAGTAGTCTTCTTCAGTTGACTGTGAACATTTTAATTTTCAAGTGTTTTTGGCATAGAGCATCGAACTTTTTTGGAGGTCAGCCAAGGAGATGATTTTTTGTTGTTAGGGCCCTTGACCGAAAATTTGGGACCCTTAGCAACCATGTCAAAAACATAATTTGGGGCCCATAGTAACCATACAACATTTGGTTGTTGGTGTTTTAGGCCTTGTTCAACTACAAGGTCATTAGAGCCCCATCCATAGTGTAGTTCATATGCAGAGACTGCACAGACAATACACTAATGCAACGATTTTTGGATATTAGTGGTACCCAGTTTTCCCTTGCATTGCTTAACTTCAGTGATCAGATGAGAACTGGTGTGTCGAATGCAATTTGCCACTCCCTCTCTGGATGCTGAGGCACATATTTTCTCTTGGTATCTTGGCTGAACTCTCTGCAAGTTCATTGCATTTTGTCACAATTGTTGATAGCTGTTTTGAGAGTGTTAATAGGAATCCCAAATTGCCTTACCATCTCAATTCTAGGTCGCTTGTATCATTACTACTAAAACCACACATTAGCAAGATTGAGTAGTCTGTCTGTTCGTGTACAATGTTTGTAATCCACAGCTTATTGTTAGGCCCTAGACCCCCTAAAATAGTAAAATGAACCCTTACCTGCACTTAGTATGTCCACATTCCAGTCTAACATATACCTGCAAAATGTAAACAATAAGATATAGCAAACAAAACAATTAACAATAAAAAACTTTTAATCCAAAAACAATGACCTTCTTCTGTTACACATACTTCCCATGCTTAGACAAAAGATTCTACATTAAGATTCCCTTGGAGGTATTAGACACCTATACATTAACAATGCTAGAGAACAGGATCCTGGATTTGGGACAATAGAAGGAAATATCACATGCTAATGCACATACAAACAAACACCAAACCCTGGGTCAGGTTCCCTAGCCAATTGCAAGTGTGTTTCAAAATTTCAAGATTATAAATACCATCAGAAAAGGCAAGATGACAGCACATGCAGAACAAGGCAGTGAAGAAGCTATCTTGGACCTATGCTATACAGACTTGCTACCAACAAATAGTGAGTTGCTCACCAAACCCAGAGACTTTTTAAACTACAAACTGCTAGGACAATTACAAATTACAAGGACTTCACAATCCAATTGAAATTTAAACAAACAAAACGGACTTACCAAACCTGGATAACCAGTGAAGTGTTGGGTACAAGTGTTGTGTCAGAAACGTTCAACATCCAGTGCTGTGTCATATACCTCTACAGAAAAGAAAAGAAAACAAAATAGAAACAATCACTTCCTGAAGAAAAAGTAAAATAAATCAGAAGAATCAACAACCTCACCACACCAACGAGGACAACGATAAGAATTCAAAATCACCACTTACCGGAGGAATCAGCTGGAAGCAGCAGCCATCTTGCATCGTGGTGAAGCCAACCAGTGCTGCCAGACGCCACACACCAGCAGTACACAAACGAGGTAGGGAAAATCGTTTTCCTTTCTTTTTAATCCATATTCCTAAAATGGAGATAACATTAAGAATTCCACCATCACATCGAAGAAAAAAGAAGAAAAAAAAACACCACCTTTTTTATTGGTCCTGTGGAGTATTAAGCATTACATGTCAGCCAAATAAAGACTTCAGATATTGTTTAAATTTTTTCCTTGTTCAGCTTACAAGACTAACCATTACATCAGAGCCATAATAATTGTATTGTTTTATGTTATTTAGCAGGAGTAGGACAACTGATAAATTTGATATTGCTTTTGTAAGCAGATAATCTGTGAGTAGGAATTGATGAAACTTCCACCATTGATGTTTGTTCAGATTTAATGTACTTGTTGTACTTGCATTATTATAGGCCTTAGCTAAGGTGGGGGTGTGAAATTATTCTTTTATTTTTCTTTTGATTATATTGAGATTATTGTTTACATACAAATATATACCTATATATATCAATACAATAAAAATCTATGGTAAGAATCTGTCACTTGTGACACCCTATATATTTACATGCATTTTTCTTTAGTATAGCTGTATTGGCATAGGAATTATAGAAGCGGGAAGGGAAAACATACACACAGGGGCAGCTACACACTCAATGAAGATGTTATCTGGGTAATTACTAATCCGTGTACATCCACGAAGGAACCTAAAAACCGTTGGGCAGGGGTAAATATCTGAAGGGCAAGGTTATTCATTCACCTGAACCCCTGAACAGCCCAACATTATGTTGCATATTCTGCACATATACAACATTCTTAATCAGGACATGTGCACATGTCGGTTGGAAGTGTTTCATATCCATGATAGGATATGGTTGCCCACCATGGCCTTGCAAAAGTTATAGCCATTAAAACAAATGCTACATCCATACCCTCTACCATTAAAAAGCCATAGGCTCTGCTGGGACAATCCCAAACAGACATTATAGCCGTGAAAACGTTGTAGCCATGAACGTTATAAACATTATAAATATATATGGTATGTGGACAAAAATGAATGTGGTCACCTATTTTAAGTTTTTATGATTTTAATTTATGAATTGTAATGAGTTGTACCAATTAAAGCTGAATTTTACATGAAGGTGCAATAATTTTCTTGCATGCTATGCTTTACATTTTTTGGTTTAAAATGTCAAGTGTTTAATTGTAAAATTTAAAAACAATGATAGTGGTCGAGGTCACTAGGTGGCGCTAGTCCCTTGTGCTTCTGCTTTCCTCTTTGCTGTCGAATTTTTTGGAATTTTTGGAGAATTTAAAAAATCTTCAAGGTGAAAACCGCCTGTTTTAAGGCAGTCTCACCCCGAACGTTCCTGTTTTATGGTAGGGCTGTGAGTGTTGTATCGTTTAAACGGGTGGGGAACTTTTTGTGAGGTTTGGCGGTTAAGCCTAACCTCGTGGGATTTCTCTCGCTCCCGTTGTGCTGCTTCACAGCATGCATCGTCTGCATTGCCGGCGAGCACGCTGCGTTTGCAGCCCCACAACAACCCCTGCAGCAAAAATATTTATTTAATTATATTTATTTATTTAATTAACATTTAAGTGTTTAATTTCTATTAGTAATTTTAGAATTTTAGAATTATTATTATTAACATCATCATTATTATTATTATTGGTTGTGTTACCTAGGGGGCATGCAGTCCTAGATTTGCAGCCCTCTGGCATAGTCTGAGGGGATCTGTCAGGTGAGTGTGAGACCTCCACTCACTTCACAATGTTAAGACCTTTGATGAGTGTCTCCTGTGGGGTTGGACGGCACCCCCCCACAGGTAGCCCTGCCACTATTACTGCGGGTTCTGGATGTCTAACTGGGGTGACCCCAGTCAGTACTGTCCCACCAAATAGGGGGGCCATTCTAAGAATAGGGACATGGAATATTGGGACCCTCTCAGGGAAAACTGGGGAATTAGTGGAAACCCTAAAGCATAGGAAGATCAGCATTGCATTCCTCGAGGAGACTAGGTGGAAGGGTAATAGGTCAAGGGCCCTAGGGGAGGGATACAAGCTGATCTACGCAGGTAGTGATGAGGGTCAAAATGGGGTGGGTATTATATTAAGCAGGGATTTGCAGCAGGGGATAACTTCAGTTAGGAGAGTTAGAAGCAGGTTAATGTTAGTGACTGTAGTTTGGCAAGGTATAGAGCTCCACCTCATAAGTGCATATGCCCCACAAGCAGGCCTGGGTGACACAATTAAAGAAGCTTTTTGGAAGGATTTTGATGAGGTGGTTCAGTCAGTTGACAGCACAATTATACAGGGCAGGGGAAATGAGCAGCTAATTATTGGGGGTGACTTTAATGCACATGTTGGGAATGATGGTCAGGGATATGAGGAGGTACATGGGGGATGTGGATATGGTATTATCAACCTTGAGGGGCAGAAGGTCCTTGACACAGCAAGAGCACATGGCCTTTCATTGGCTAATACATGGTTTAAAAAGCAGGGAAAGCACCTAATCACTTTCCAGTCACCACAGGGGAGGTCCCAAATAGACTTTTTCATGGTTAGAAAGCAGCACAGGGCTGAGATCCAAGACTGCTGGGCACTACCCAGTGAGGACTTTCAGAAGGAAAGTGGCCATAAGCTGCTTATTATAGAATTACTAATGAAGGGGACAGTTAGGAGACATACCTGGAATGGAGAATCAGTTATTAGGTGGTGGACATTGCCCACCAAGGCAGAGGAATTCCAGCAGGAGGTTCTCAGCAAGGTAGACTGGGACTGGGATGGGTCAGCCAATGCCATGTGGGACAGGGTTGCTAGGAAGATTAGGAGTTGTGGAGAGGCACTGTTAGGAGGAACTTATCAGGGTAGGCAGACTTGGTGGTGGAATGAGGAGGTGGAAGCTGCCATAAAACTTAAGAAGGTAGCTTTCAATAGGTGGAGGGAAATAGGGGATCAGGCCTCAAAGACAGACTATGTTCAGGCAAAGAAACATGCCAGGAGGGCCATTGCCTTGGCCAAGTACCAGAAGTATGAGGCCCTATATGAAAAATTGGGGACAAGGGAAGGAGAGAATGCAGTTTTTAGACTGGCCAAGACCAGGGATAGAACTAGTAAAGACGTTACCAGGGCTATAACAGTCAAGGATACTAATGGTAGGGTCCTGTTCCAACCAGCAGAGGTAATCAAAAGGTGGGAGGAATACTACCATGGTCTCTTAAATACTACCACCCATGCAGAAACCACAGACAGAAACCCAATCACTACACAGGCAGTGAACAGGGTGAGGGCAGAGGAAATAGTCACAGCCCTTCAAAGAATGAAAGGTCACAAAGCGGTAGGCCCAGATAGGATCCCCATTGAAGTTTGGCACACCTTGGGGGCTACAGGAATCACATGGCTAGGGAAGCTTTTCAATAAGTTTGCAAATGGTGACAGGATGCCATCTGAATGGTGTGAGAGTTGGATAGTTCCACTGTTCAAGGGCAAAGGTGATGCCCAGGACTGTGGAAACTATAGAGGCATAAAGCTAATGAGCCATTCTATGAAACTGTGGGAGCGAGTCATAGAATGTCGCCTCAGAGACCAGACTAGGGTCCGAGGAAACCAATTTGGGTTTATGCCTGGTAGGTCCAGCATGGAACCAATCTTTATTCTACGACAGATGATAGAGAAGCATACAGTGGCAAGGAAGGACCTCCATGCAGTATTCATTGACCTGGAGAAGGCATATGATAGTGTCCCTAGACAGTTGCTATGGAGTGTTTTAAAGAAGAAAGGAGTTGATGAAGGCCATATTAGGATAGTGCAGGATATGTATGAGGGCTCCATTGCTAGGGTGAGGACAGCATGGGGAAACACTTCTTGCTTCAACGTCCAGGTTGGTGTGCATCAAGGGTCAGCACTTCGCCCATATCTATTCACTCTAGTAATGGATGAGCTGCTGACAGGAGTAGGAGAATGGGCCCCTTATTGCCTAGTATTCGCTGATGATGTGGGGAAGCTTGAGGGGTCTAAGGAGGATGCACAAAAGGGCCTATAGGACATTAAGACAGCAATGGAGAGAGGGGGTCTTAAAGTAAACATGAAGAAGACAGAGTACCTAGCTTTCAATTTTAGTGGCCAGGGGCAAGGAGGTGAGATCCACTGTGGCAGTGAGGGTATACCAGTGGTGCAAGAGTTTCGTTATTTAGGATCAGTTTTCCAGAGCAATGGGGAGATAGATTCAGACGTGACCCATAGGATTAATGCTGGATGGCTGAAGTGAAGGCAGGCAAGTGGTGTCCTGTGCGACCGCCGGGTCCCCATAAAGTTAAAAGGTAAATTTTACAAAACAGTCGTTAGGCCTGCTTTGCTATATGGCTCAGTGTTGGGCAGTTAGGAAGAACCATGAAGGGAGAATGCAGGTGGCCGAGATGCAAATGCTGCATTACAGGACAGGGGTGTCCTGAGCTGACAGAGTCCATAATGATTACGTTAGAGGTAGCTTGGGGGTGGGGGACATTGTGGAGAAGATGCAGGAGAGGCGGTTGAGGTGGTATGGGCATGCGATGAGAAGAGGGGAGGATGAGCTCATTAGGTCCATTATGGGTATGCATGTGATTATGGGGCTCCAGGGGTAGGGGAAGACCAAAACGGACGTGGGAGCAGGTGGTGCAGAGGGACTTTCTTTCCATGCACGGGTGGCGAGGGACCTGGTGGGGGATAGGCGGGAGTGGAGGTTAAGAACCTGCAGACCCGACCCTGCCACTGGTGGGAGGAGGGTTCGATGATGATGATGATGATGAAAAACAATGATAGTGGTCATCTGGTTAATATTTTGTATGACCCCATTTTGCATTTATTAAAGCTGATATTCTGTGTTTTTTGACAAATCCCACATCAATTCTTTCCAATTCCTCTAACAGAGCATTTTTTTTTAAATCACTATGATTTTCTGGTAACACTTTTTGATTCCAAAGGTTCTCAATTGGATTCTTGTCTGTGCTTTGTGCTGGCCAGTCTAGTACTTTAATCTTCTTCTGAGACAAGCAATCCTTAACCCTTTTGGATGTGTGTTTTGGGTCATTGTCCTGTTGAAATATAAAACGTCTATGAAGTCCTAACTTGACAGCTGACATTTGCAGGTTATCTGCCAAGAATTTTTGGCACACTAATGAGTCCATTGTTGTGGGGATGAAGTGAAAATTCCCCACTCGATTTGCTGCCATACAACCCCAGACCATTACTGACCCTATGAATTAATGGTACAGTTTAAATAATATTACCACTTGTTGCTTAAATCAACAGATTTAATATTTCTCTATGACTTCTCCATACCCTCTGAGGCCCCTTATTTCCAAAAAGACAACATTTACTCTCATCACTCCAAATCACATTGTGCCAATCTTCTTTTCTCCAAAGTGAGTGGTCTTTAGCCCATTTCAATCTTTTTGACATATTTTTCTTTGACAGTAGAGGATTTTTAATGGGTTTGCACCCACTCAGACCATTCTCATGAAGTCTTCTCCTAATAGTATTTGTAGATACATCTATCACAATTTCTTCTTTTAGGTTTTGTGCAACACAGTTAGCTGTGATGCTTCTCGCACCATGAACCATATTAAGTATTTTTCTGTCTTTCCTGACTGTGGTTTTTTGTGGTCGCCCTTGTCGGGATTTGTTGATAACAGTTCTTGTTGTCCTCTATCTTTTAATGACACTCTTGACAGTCCTAAGCTTGTGGCGAGTGATGGAACCTATTTTCATAGGGCCAAGTCCCCTGCTAAGTAACCTAATTATAACATCCTTTTCTTCATTATAACATCCTTTTCTTCTCTTCTTTTAGGCATTGCTGTCACATAAGTATTAAATATGCAAAATTTATAAGTTGTTAAATGCAATTCTTTAACACTTTTCCTTTGTTTCAGCAATTATCAATGGCAGCCATCATAACCACATTCACTTTTCTGCTGCCAAAAATTGATGCTCTTTTTAATTATCTATGCGCATCAGGCCATTTACTGCAGAGGGGTGAAACTTTTGACAGGATTTTTTAAGGAAGATTTAATTTGTAGTTTGAACTTTTCTGTAAGGTTCTATTATCAAAAGTCAATGAGAAAGTTGACCAAACACCATTGTACATCACAACCACAATAACTTTTGTCCACACACTGTATATGTACATATGTTTTATGT
The DNA here is from genome assembly GCA_013389805.1 of Trigoniulus corallinus. Classification (NCBI taxonomy): domain Eukaryota; kingdom Metazoa; phylum Arthropoda; class Diplopoda; order Spirobolida; family Trigoniulidae; genus Trigoniulus; species Trigoniulus corallinus. The sequence goes on from JAAFCE010009126.1 coordinate 30,820,168, forward strand.
ATGTAAGGTGTGTCTCATAATTATAAAAACACTATGAAAATACTGATGTTTAAAATAACCAGTTGTTATTTTTATATCAAATTAAATTGTAAACATTCTTATACAGTATAAACCAACTATAAACATTTAAATGGATGCTAAGTGAACAATTGATAAAAATAATAGAGAAAAAAAACACAAAAAGAACTGTCTCATATATATATAAAGACATCCAATTAAATGTTAAGAATTGTAATGTTAATGATTACAATAATAATAAAGAAAAGTGAAACAAATACAAAAAGAAATGTCTCATATTTATAAAGACACTGGAAATAATAGCCAATAAACTTCCCCTGTTTCACAATACCTTTGTAAATCTGGTTAGGGAGTGTAGTTATTAATTTTTGAAATTTATGTAGCTCAAGTTGACCCCAATTGGAAATGACTGCAGCTTGCAGTTCATCACTACAGTACATTTTCATAGTGCCTTTATAATTATGAGACACTCCTTATATATATATACAGGGTGATTTTAAAGGTCATGCTCAAAATGAAGGGGGAGGTAGAGGAGTAAAAAATAAACAATGTTTACTCTGTAAAAGATTTGATTTGAGGCTTTAATTATGGAGTTACAACCATTTGATATTTTGCATCACAATTGTGACTCTTTGAAATAGCAATGCATATTGCACATTCTGGTAACATTGCCATTATAAAAAACACTGTTTTAATTAATGGTATTCATTGATTGATTTAAATAAACTGAAGAAAAAACAATCACTGCAGGATTTGAACAAAAGATTTCCATTACAACAACTGCTCCAAATTACATCCCCTGCACTCAATGCATGCTGAACATCTCATAAAACTTTGATGCACATTTGCAAAAACATTTGGTGTATTTCTGATTTCCTGGCTACAAAGCCAGACTAGTAGCAGTGAGTGAGGAAATGTTTCACTGGTGTTTCATACATCAGACTTTTGAGATGACCCCACAAAAAATAATCAAGTGGTGACAAATCAGGAGAACGGGCTGGTCATTCCACTGCACCACCTCTGGCAATCGATCTGCCTGGGAATGTGTTGTGAAGAAATACTCGAACGTCATGTGCATAATGTGCAGGAGCTCAACGCTGTTGGAACCACATTTGCTGCCATAACACAAGTGCAACATCTTCTAAAAGTTCTGAGAGTGTTTGTTGTAAGAAAATGAGGTAGATGTACCCATTTAAATGTGGTGGCATAAGATATGGTCCAATTAAATGATCACCAATAAAAATTGCCCACTCGTTGATTTAAAATTGTGTTTGATTGTGCATTACAAAAGTAGCATGTGGATTGACATTTGCCCAAATATGGTGATTATGACAATTGAAGTAACCTTCTTGACTAAAAGTTGCTTCATCTGTAAATAAAATGTTGTTAACAAAATAAGGATTATGTTTGTTTTCTTGTGTAACCCAACCACACAAGTTCAAACGTCTTTCAAAATGTTTCAGTCCCTGGACTTTTTGAAGATGAAATGGATGCAGTGCACCACAAATGCTTGTAACTCAGTAATTCAAGCCTCAAATCAAATCTTTTGCAGAGTAAATATTGTTTATTTTTTACTCCTCCACCTCCCTCTTCATTTTCAGCATGACCTTTAAAATCACAGTGGTACCCTGCTTAACAAATGTAATTCGTTCCACTGCCACATTTGTTATGCAGGGCGTTCTTGTGTGGAACACAATTCCTAATAGATTTCTATGTTATAGTGTGTAATGCATTCTGGGTTGCCACAAAAAATTGCAAAAATTGCTAAAAAGTTAAAAACAACGTACAATAATGTACTGTAATGTTAATGAGTAAAAACTTTCTTAGGACCCATTTTTCCGGGGCTTCACACTTCACAGAAACAAAGAAATGTCCTGCTTAGAGAAGGCAGTAAATTCCAGTACATGCAGTGTAGGGTTGAGTGGTGCTTATCAGCAAATGCCATGCACTGAGGGGCCCATTCTCCTACTCCTGTTTGCTCGGGAAAGCTGGGTACTGCTAATACCCAATAATCGTCGCTTGTTTGTTTGTTTGTTTGTATTTTAGGGCCCAGATCGCCTTCCCACCATGATGGCAATAAATAACAGCAAAAGCCCACTAAAACTAATAAAAAATAAAAAAGGCAAGAGCCAAATAACTATGAAATATAAATACAGGCAAAAGCCAAAACAGACATTAAAAATAACAACGGCAAAAGCCAAAACAGACATTAAAAAGAACAATGGCAAAAGCCAAAAAAGACATAACAATAAAAGCGGCAAAAGCCAAACCATACATAACAATAAATGCAGCAAAAGCCAAAACATACAGAATAAAAGTGGCAAAAGCCAAAATATACACAACAATAAAAGCGGCAAAGCCAAAACAGACATAGCAATACACATGGCAAAAGCCAAAACAGACAGAGAAATAAAAAGGCAAAAGACAAAATAATGCAAGAATAAATACAAAAGCTGTCTAAAAAACCGACTATAAATCAAATTCTTTGAAAGAGGCCAGCCTCTTTCACAAATACTAGCGAGCTCTCCACTCCCTGAGGGTTATCCCCAAGTGATGTGGAGAGCTCTGCGCTGACTCCCAGTCGCCATCTAAGTTCTTGGTATCTCTCACAGTGACTAAAGATGTGTGCCACTGTGAGAGGCTCCCAACAGAAGTCACACCATGGCTGATCCTCACCCCGTAGAATGTAAGAGTGGGTGAGGAAGGTGTGACCGATTCGCAGCCGAGCAAGCACAACCTCCTCCCTCCGCGATTGGCGGCACGAGGACACCCAGAGCACTGGAGTGTCCTTCAGTGTGCAGAGTTTGTTCGTGGTCTCCGCAAACTACTGGGCCCGCCATTGGTCGTGGACGGCCCGCCGCACCATCGGGAGAGCGTCGGAGGAGGGGACAGCAGTGTCAGGTATTTCTGGCATGTGGGCCACCTGACGGACATGGGCATCTGCCATCTCGTTGCCGACGATGCCAACATGCCCCGGGACCCACATAAACAACACTGTCTTGCCCTGCTTACGAATCACAAGCAGCAGTCTGTGCACACCCTGGACGATGGCATGTCTGCCATACAGGGTGTGCAACAGCTGAAGGGAGCATAGGGAGTCAGTCGCAACAACAAAGTGTCTGTTATGCAATACTAGGATGAGTTCCAGTGCCCTGTGCAGAGCTGTGAGTTCTGCAGTTAAGACACTGGCAACGCCTGGAAGGCGGCCCCCTATGAGATGACCAGTTGTAAAGACTGACCAACCCACATAGGAACCATCCTTCGACCCATCCGTGTAAATAAAAACATGGCCTCGATAGGTCCAAGAGAGGCGTCCGAACTCTTGTTGGTACAATGACCTATCGGTACTGGTTTTGGGTAAGGCTGCAAGCATTAAATTTAAACTTGGCTCTGGCACTGTCCAGGGCGGCACAGAGGCCGGCAGTACAGGCTGCACCCTAGGTAGAGTCACACCCAGGCCGGCAAGAGAGTCCATCCAACGCACACCGAATGGAGGGGGAACCCCCTGGCGGCGGTTGAATGGCCATCTCACAATGTCACTAAAGATGGCTGGGTGTGTAGGGTGCTGTGGCTGACCCTTCAGCCGCAAAATGTATGCAGCTGCCAGGCACTACCGCCGCACAGTCAATGGTGGCTCACCAGCCTCAGCATAAAGGCTGAGTACTGGACTTGTGCGGAACGCCCCAATGGACAACCGGATGCCAGCGTGATGAACACTGTCCAGCATCCGGAGAGTAGATGGAGCGGCCAGGCCATATACGCCGCAGCCATAATCGAGACGGGATCGAACGAGTGATCTGTATAGTCGAAGCATCACCGTTCGATCTGCCCCAAAACCAGTTCCCTGCAGGCACCGCAGAATATTAAGGGAGCGAAGACACTTAGCCTTCAGCTCCTTCAAGTGCGGGACCCATGTCAGACGGCTGTCAAAACGGAGACCAAGAAAGCGGGCCGCCTCTACAACTGGCAGGAGGCGGCCATCCAGGGTAAGCTGAGGCTCAGGGTGAAGCCCTCGCTTACGACAGAAATGCATGACAGTTGTTTTGTCAGGGGAGAACTTATAGCCACGCGAGGCGGCAAACTCGTGGGCACTGTTTAGTGCGAGTTGCAACTGGCGCTCAATGCTGTGCATCGTGGCAGCCCGGTACCTGATTGAGAAGTCATCCACAAATAGGGACGACTTGACCGGGGGTGAACAGAGGATGGTAGGCCGTTCACCGCAACAGAAAAAAGCGTCACACTAAAGACGCTCCTCTGTGGGACACCATTCTCCTGCAGAAAGGCAGGAGTAGGTGTTACCCACACGCACTCTGAAGGTCCGTTCGGACAGAAAGCTTTGGAGGAAGAGGGGCAGATTACCCCTGAGCCTCCACTGGTGCAAGGTCTCCAATATACCGTGGCGCCAAGTGGTGTCATATGCCTTCTCCACATCAAAGAAGACAGCCACTAAGTGCTGTCTGTGGAGAAAGGCCTCACGTACTGCAGTCTCCAGGGAGATCAAATGATCCACCGGAGACCTACCAGCACGGAAGCCAAATTGGGCATTGGCAAGGAGGTGGTGCCGCTCGAGATACCACACCAGGCGCCAATTTACCATTCGTTCCTTTGTTTTGCAAAGACAGCTCGTCAATGAAATGGGTCTGTAATTTATTGCAAGGCTACTATCCTTCCCAGGTTTTGGGAGTGGGATTATAGTAGCCTCTCGCCAGCCTGCAGGGACTTCATGCTGCTGCCATATCATGTTGAATACCTCAAGGAGGTATATAACGCCTTCCTCTGGTAGGTGTCGTAGCATTTGATAGTGTATGCTATCTGGTCCAGGGGCAGTGTCCCTGGCTCTTGCTAGAGCTGCTCGTAGCTCCCAAGGGGCAAATGGATTGTTATACCCCTCGGCGACACCACCAGTGAAGTTCAGTGGATGGCGTTCTGCAGCCTGCTTCGTTTGCAGGAATGTTGCCGTGTAGTGCCGGGAACTGGAGACGGCTGCAAACGTCCTTCCCAGTTTCCCAGCCACCTCACACGGCAGAAGGCAATGTCTTCCTTGTACAAGGAGACCTGAGCCACATGATGGTAAATATCTGCCTTGGATCTTTCTCAGCGTTTCCCAGACTTTCTTGGAGGGCGTGTGACGGGTAAGTGAGGAGACGTACTGACTCCATGAGGAGCGTTTGGCCTCCTTGATCACCCGTCGTGCATTTGCCCGGGCTCGGAGATAGTCAATACGATTGGCCTCGGTGGGACAAGATTGAAAGCTGCAAAGGGCTCGCCGGCGAGCCCGAATTGCACTCCGACAATCCTCCATCCACCATGGCACCCGTGCTCATTGTGGGTTACACGAGCTCTTGGGGATGGATGCCAATGCCGCCCCGACCACCACCTCTGTGAAGTGACTCACTAGATCGTTGACCCCATCAAAATCACACAGTGGGCGGAAATGTATATGGTGGGCGAACTCCTCCCAGTCCGCCCGACGCAGACACCACCGTGGTGGGTGTTGGGGCAATGCCCCATCTCCACTGCTAATCTTGATAGGGAAGTGGTCACTTCCACAAGGGTCTGACAGAACCTCCCACTGCAAACCTGGTGCCAACCCAATAGAGCAGATGGAAAGGTCTATACACGAAAGACCACCGGTGGCAGTCATCACATGCGTGGGGGCACCTGTGTTGAGAACAATGAGGCCATTGTGTGACACCCATTGTTCCACAAGTCGCCCTCGGGGGTTGTGACTGTCCGAGCCCCATTGTGGATTATGGGCATTGAAGTCACCCATAAACAAGAAGGGTCTTGGAAGCTGGGCACTGAGGGAGAGTCGAGGTCTGCCCATGGGATATCGATCCCAGGAGGCATGTAGAGGGAACATAGAGTGGTAGGCACATCCAGTTGCAATGAGACCGCCACTGCTTGAAGAGGCGTCTGCAAAGCAACCGACACATGCATGCACCCATTCCGGATAAGGATAGCCACCCCTCCCACAGGGTGGCTTCCTTGCTGCCGGGTGTCTGCAAATGTTGTGTACCCCCGTAGTGAAATGGGGGTATCACTCTGACACAGAATCTCCTGGAGGAAGAGGCAGACAGGGTTGTGCCGAGAGATCAGAAGTTTGATCTCGTCCCTCTTGTGGGAAAATCCTCGACAGTTCCATTGTAGGAAATTTACCATCAAGTGTTCTTTGGTGGCTTATTTTTATTCCTCCCTTTTCTCCGTCCCACTGCAGAAAAGGGAGGGATGCCTTCAATTGGTTCATCCTCCTCCATCTCGAAGGAGGAATCCCCATCTTTCCCCAGTTGGGGCATGAAACCACCCCTTGCTCTCTGCCATTGGCTAGAGAGTTTGGGTGGACGAACCAAGGACACCCGCCCCACTGTGGAAGTGGTAGGTGTCCCTACTTTCTTTCCACCTGTCTCACCCACCACCCTCTCCGTGGAGGGGGCTGGCTGGACTGAGACAGGGAGGGAGGCCTTCACAGGAGATGCCTCTCTTTCATGAGCAGCATCTGGGGCCTCCAAAGAAACTGGCACCGCCATTATTGGGGGGCCCATGCATGGGCCAGAGGCGGTGGTGGAGCCGGAAGTAGCCATGGAAACGGGGTCGGGGTCCGTCTGGCAGCCAATGCTTGCACAGACCGGCACTCCATGGACCCCATGGGCCCGAGAGGGCGTCAAACGGATGAGAGGGGGGAGTTGAGGTAGTGTGTCCGTTTGGGTGCAGACAGACGACACAGCAGCTGCCTTGGCAGCACCCGCATAGGACACCGCACGACTAGGGGTCCCTGGCAAGGCTAGCAGCCGCCGCGCATCCGGAAAGCTGATACCCTTCTGGACATGCAACTCCTGGATTGCGCGCTCCTGCAACCAAGTAGGGCAGTCCCGAGAAGACGCGGGGTGGTTGCCCTTACAGTTCAGACAAAAGGGTGCAGTCTTACAAGATTCTGGGGAGTGGTCTCCCTGCCCACAAGTGCCACACATGGCCTTGGCAGAACAGGAATTCTGGCCATGGCCATAACGTTGGCACTTGAAACACCGAAGCGGGCTCGGTATGAGGGACGCACAGGCAAGCGGAGGTAGCCAGCCATGATGTACTCTGGCAACTTGGGCCTACCAAAGGTCAGCACCAAGGTGTCAGATGGCCGGGATTCTCCATCCCGTTGCACAGAGGTGCGGCGGACAGCCACCACACCCTGGTCCCTGAGCTCCTCCGCTATTTCCTCTTCTGACTCCCCACGCAGATCGGGGCACCGCACCACACCTCTGCTGGTGTTTAAAGTGCGATGCGGTTCGACCACAACGGGGATGTCACCGAGTTTCCGCATTTTCAATAACGCTTCGGTCTGGTGATTGGCAGATGCCTCCACCAACAAGGTGCCATTGCGCAGTTTCTTGACCGAGGTCACATCACCGGCAATGCCCTTGATGGCTTTGGCGATAAGGAAGGGCGACGCCTTCCCCAAGGATGCACCATCCTCCCCGGATATGGAAAGAAACCGGGGAGGGTAGGAAGAAGGAATAGAAGTGCTTTTGACTGCACCTGAGGCTTCCTTAGATGCAGGAACACGCTTTGCATCAGCGGTGGAGCCCTGCACCTTAAGGCTAAGAGGCCGTTGCCTCTTGTTAAGGGCAGGTGCTGATGTATTTGACACCACAGGGGCATTCCCTGATCCAGTTGGGTGACTGGGGGAACGCGGCCTTTTAGTTGGAGCAGTGCTCGTCTCCATTAACTCACTGGCAGCTGGCCCACTCAGTTGAGTGGGACCGAGCCTGCCATCTTCCGGCTCAACACAAGTCATTGAAACTAAAGAAGGGGGAGGGGTGGGGTTTTTTGAAGAGGCCCCCAGCCTCTGGGTTATAGTTGCCATAATTGTTGTTAATTATGATTTCGCTGCCCGCAGTTCTCACCCACCACCGAGCCCAACGAGGGGACGCCCATTCGGGTCGTCGAGAGTGCTCGGACAGGATACCGTTAGGGTGGCATAATCCCCGAGTACTGGACCATTGGCATCGGGGTTGACTGCCGGTCCACTTACAGTCACCCTAGGAGGCATAACAACTTATGCACCCCCGGCCGATTGACCAAGACCGGGCTACTGCCTTGGCCTCCCGTTTGCCCCGGAAGCTGTGGCCAAAGTAATGTGTTGGATGTGTAGGGCCGCAGCCCTAGACCCTCCTCAATCACCAGGATCCGCTTTTCCCAGGGTACGGGTCTCCACGCACGGCAAACACACGGGTAGGCGTTTTTTATGGTCACCTCAGTGAGGAACCTACGTCGACCGCGAACAAGTCAGACACTCATCCAATAAAAGAGAAAAGAAAGATACAACCAACCACAATGATGGTATCGTCCTGTCCAGACCACATCATAGACAAACACGACAGTTGTGTTGTCCAAACTGGGGCAAGAAAAAGTCACCCCTTTTAGTCGCCTCTTACGACATGCAGGTACGCAGTGTGCCTATTCTACCCCGGGCACACATGGGGAACGTTCCCAGAACCCTCCCCATCAAGCACCTCTCTCAATGCTATAAACCCATTTTAATTTTTTCCTGGCAAAGTATTCTTGTAACAGGCTGTTTCAGGTTGTTGAAGAGAGCTTTCAGGTCCTTTTCAGCATGTTTAAAAGTCTTGGCATTGTCAGAGTACACTTTTCTTACTGACCCTCTTCTACCTACAAACCTTCTGAAAGCTAGAAGCTAGGCAGCACTAGAAACACTGCTTGTAAGCTCTAAGTGAACTGCTCTGGTAGCAGCACAGGTGAACAACAGTATATAGGACTTAGTGACCTGTTTTTCTACCCTAGTGGAGACTGGCCCTGCAAAATCTAGTTCCACTATAAAGAATGGTGGGGCTGGGGTAATTCGATCCCCAGGCAGAGGAGCTATTGGTTGCAATGCTGGCATGCATGTGAGGCATCTGCATACCATGCACTCACGACCCTTGACTCACTGATGCACTTGACTTGATGCACTCGACTCCTGACGACCCTTCAAAATCCAGTAACCTTCCCTGAGCTGTGCTAAGGTCTCAGCCACCCCAGCATGGAATAATCGTTCATGGGCTTGGTCAATCAGCAGATCTGCTAGTCTGCCATTCCCCTGAACAATAATAGGATGCTGATCTTCCTTGGCAAGACCACTAAACTGGACTCCACCTTGCACCCTCATTAATCCCTGTACATCAAGGAATGGCTGATATTGCCAGAGTATGGATTCCTTGTTTAACCCCCTTCCATTCTTCAACTCCTCATATTTATCAGGGAATGCAATCTGTTGCTCAGTCCTAACCAGAATGATCTCTGCCTTCACTAGCACTTCCATTGACAAGGGTCCTTTAACTTTCTTGAGTTTTCTACAACTATCTATAAATCTCATAACCCAAGCCATTACATCTACTGCCTGGGCTAGTGAAGAGTAGGCCCTCAGATCAACTGCACTCTCTACCTGATTCATTTGGAGAACTGGTATCCCCTTTGCTTTTTCCTCCCCTGTATCTGAGCCATTGGGCAACTGATCCTCTGATGTGGGCCATATTCTTGGGACTTGGCTAGCCACTTGGGTCCTTCCCACCACAAGCTACTCTCCTGCAACTGGGCTAACTTAATCCCCCTGGTGCCCAGGTCTGCAGGGTTCTCTTCTCCTGGGCAATGCCCCCATTGCTCAGGTGCTGACAAGCTCTGAATGTCCACTACCCTGTTGCTGACAAAGGGCTTCCATTTGGAGGCCTCCCCCTTGATCCAGAATAAGGCTATTTGGGAATCACTCCAAAGATGGACAGAGCTCAACTCTTTAAAGACCTCATTTTCAAGCAGTTTTCAGTCGCACACCCACTAATATTGCCAGTAATTCCAGTCGTGGAAGTGTTACACATTTTAGGGGAGCAACCTTGGCCTTACTGAGAATGAAATTTACACTCACCTTGCCCAGAGAATCCTGCCCTCTCAAGTAGGCAACAGCACAATAAGCTGAGGGACTTGCATCACAAAAGATATGCAGTTGCAAGTTTTGCATCCCTCCCACTGCCCCAAAGCATAACCACCTAGTGATGCTTATGTGACTTAACATAGGTAGTTCTGAACACCAATGACCAAATTCCCTTAGAAGGTCATGAGGTAAGTTAGCATCCCATGCTGTTCCAGATTCCCAGCTCCTCTGAAATAGACACTTCATTCTGATGACAAAGGGCACAAGCACACCCAGTGGATCAAAAATTCATGAAATGCTGAGAAAGAATCTTTGGTGTCTTGTCATGTCACCAAAAAGGTCAATAGAGAAGAAGTGTCAAACTTCAAGTGATCTGAGTCCTGGTCCCAGACAAAGCCTAAAGCCTTACTTACCCCACCCACTAAGTGAACTGCCCTAAAACTTGTCCCTGCCTGTGAGGGTCCTGAAGGTTCCCACAACTTCTGCAGTTGCACACTGTTGGTGGCCCATTTGTGCATGACCATTCCTGTCTTGGCAAGGACCTCTTGTAGTTCTGCCTTCAGCACCTGGACTTCTTCTGTAGATCCCTTAGTCAGGAGATCATCCACATATAAACTATCTTGCAGAGCTTTGGTAGCTCTGGGATAGTCCTGCCTCATTGATTCTATATGGATCCTCATGACTGCATTCAATAAGAAGGGACTGGGACTCAGCCCAATTGCTACCTGCCTCTGCCTGATGACCACAACCTGTGATGGGTCCTCTGTATCACTGATCCAAAGAAAACAGAGTAAAATCCCTGTCATCTGCAGAAACCTCAATCTGGTGGAAGGCCCTTCTTATATCTCCTACTAGTGCAACCTGAAACAGCCTGAAATGCAATATAATAGTCAATAAATTGCACAAAAGGTTTGGGCCTGGGTCCAATGATCCATTCAGTGAGGCATGGTCCTTGTCATGAGATGAGGCATTGAAGACCACACAAAGTTTTGTGGTCAAATTATCCTCCTTTAATACACCTCTATGAGGCATATAATACACTGGGTGGTCCTTAGAGTGCAAGTCCCCTTTGACTACTTCATACACCCCAGTGTCCAGACAATCTTTAATAGCCTCATGATACCTGGAAAACATATGTTTATCTGCTGACAGCCTCTTCAACAAACCTTTTAATTGGCCCTGTGCAACCCTGTAATTATCTCCCAGAGGACGACCTTTCCATTTTCTCAAAGGTAGCTTGACTACATACCTTTCCCCATTAAAACTAACCAAGCTACGAAGTCCTTGAAAGGCTTGGCTGCTGCTATCATCACTACCTTCTGATGGCTTGATTCCTAGGTGATCTAGAGCCCAAAAGTCTTCCAGATTGAAGGGCCTGCTACCATCACCCATTTCCTCAACTGTTGTGTGTACCACCCCAACAAGATCCCCAATTTGTGAACCCAGCTGGTGAATGGGCCCTGCAAACGTCCACCCAAACACACTATGAGCAGCTGCAAGTGATGCACTCAGCCTCTTTACTCTTCCAGTCAAGATCCTCCAGTAATTGTCATTCCCAATGAGGATGTCAATTGGTCCAGGGTCCTTATCTTCTGTGGTTTCTGCCATCTGTAGTCCTTGCTGCTGGCAGAATTGCTGGATTTCTTTCCCTGTAACTGAAATGACACTAGCACAAATAGTAGGAACCTCTAAAGCATACATTTCAACACTGATTGTCATGGCAACTTTGTAGAATCAGCTTCACACATCTGGTTTGTTGCTTCCTTGCTGATCCCCCAAAGGCATGGATGCACAGGTCTTCTTCCCCAGAATGTGGCAGTCTGAGCTTCCTTGCTAACTTCTCAGAGATGGTGTGTTGACTCCCAGTATCACATAAACATCTACACAGTACAGAAGAGGTAGGTCCCTTGAGTTTCACTAACATGGCTTGAAGAAGTACCAACTTCTTCCCTGGGAGGTTGGTGGTGATCTGTATGGCAGGTTCTTCTCTGGCCCTTGAACTGGACAACTGTTGTCCTGCTCCCTCAGGACAGAGGGGAGTGCAGTGCCTCCCACTACACTTCAAGCAGGTTATGTTATCCCTTTCACTTTACAAACTGTAGCCAAGTGATTTCCATTAAAACATCTCAAACATCTTCCAGATTTCAAGATCTTCTTTTGTTTGTCTTCTAATGTCAGATCAGCATCACAATTTGAGGCCCAGTGATTCCCCTCACAGAACAGGCATTTTGGCAAGGAATGCCCCTCCCCTGCCACCAATGAAGCTGCAGAACATGGCTTGATGGGTTTCACTTTGTATGTCCCATTGATGGCACAGCATTTTGAGGGATGATCTAGAGCTGCCCCTTGGAGACGCCTTTCTCTGCTTTCCACTTCCTTCTGCAGGAAAGCCAACAAAGTCCCCAAATCCTGCTCCTCATGCACTCAGTGAAATGCCAACAATAGGTCCTTTGGTAGTGCATTGGCAACAATGGAGCAGAACAGGCCACCATATGTTGAGTCCCCAACTCCCAGGGCCATTAATGCATGAATTTCAACCTCCAACTTATCATATAAAGAACGTAAAAGATGGGTATCATCTACCTTGATCTGCTTTAGCTTCAATAGACGTTGCATATGGGCATTTATGATGATGTCCTGTTTCCCAAAACGGTTCTGAAGGATGGAGATTGCTGCTTCATTATTGCTGGCACTCAAGGCCAGGCCTTCAATGCTGGTTGCTGCTGATGACTTCAAAGAGGCCTTTAAGTAGGTGAACTTCTCTACCTTTGAGAGTCCTGGGTTGTCATGAATGGTTGCCTTGAATTGATCCCAAAATCCTTGCCAGTTGCAAACGTCCCCATCAAACTGTTTCTGTTCTAGCCTTGGGAGCCTGACGTTTGTCCTGTGAGGGCCATCACCCTCAGAATGTGAATAGCTGCCAGAGCTGGCCACATCTCTTCTGCAGTGCAGGCTTTCTGTGGATCTTCTCATATACTGCTCAATTTTCACCTTGGTAGATGAGATGAGGTCCTGGTAATGTAAGACAACTTCAAAATCTTTTTCTACCTCATCTTCATCCACAAATTCATCCAATGCAGCATCCAAATCTTAGAGGAGTTCCTTCCTGTTCATCAACAGGTTCAAGTTTTCTTCTAACAGGTTGGCCAAACTCTCATCAGTGTCTGACGTTCCAGCTGTTAGATCCTTGACTTCTTTAGCCATGTTGGTCAATGCAGCCTTTTGAGTGCTTCATTTTTGGCTCATAGATTCCCATTTCATTCTTGTTGTTCACCTGTATTCCTTCCAAAATGTTATAAATCCACAAAGTCCAAGTCCTAGATTGGGTTAGACCCCATGGCCTTGTCCTAATAAATGCTGGATAAACAATAAGCCCAGCTGTGCACTGCTGCTATAAGCACAATAGTCCTAACATGCCCTGTAAGCTGGCACTGCACCAATCCACACTGGTTGTCTCTGACTGAGCAGGACTTTAGTGAAGTAAAATGAGAATGAGCTTTTTAACCTTCAAGCGCTCGCATGGGTGGCAAATTGGCTGCCAAATTAAATAATATTTTGTGCCACTGTAGCAGGACTGAATAAATGATTGGGACCACCTAGTATTCTCAAGTTGTATATTTGGTCACAACTTGCAATTAAAATTTTTTTCCAACTCATGTCATTTTGGAGCAATTCGTTTTCAAAGTAGCTGGGGTTGTGGAGGATTACACAAACGGCCATTCTGCTGCCTTGCAAGTTCATAGGAAAGTGGTTCCCTATCGCAGGATTTTTGGGGCTCCATGGGACAAAGCACTGCAGATCCATGGTCCGACTATCAGGGTCCCACTATTGGGGTTTGACCATTGTGGTCCAACTAGCAGGGGCCCACTACCAGAGTCCCAGTATCAGTGCCCAAGTATCGGGGTCCGACTATCATGGTCCCAGTATCAGGGTCTGACTATCATGGTCCCAGTATCAGGGCCCAAGTATCAGGGTCCAACTATCATGGTCCCAGTATCATTCTCTCAGTATCAGAGTGAAGGTATCAAGGTACCAGTATCAGGGTACCAGGATTAGGGTCTCAGAATCAGGGTCCCACTATCAGGGTCCTACTATCATGGTCCCACTATCATAGTCCTAGGATCAGAGTCCAAGTATCAGGGCCCCAGTGTCAGGGCCTGAGTATCAGGGTTAAGATATCATGGTCCCAGTATCAAGGTACCAGAATCAGGGTCACACTAGGTCACATCTAGTTTAGTTTCTCATTTAATTTCGTTTATATCTGTTTAATTAACTAGATTTGTCATGATGCCTTCTATAAACATCTAGTAAACTGCCATATGCAAAGAAAAATGAGAGGCGGCCAGTCTGCCGCCTTGCGAGCTTGAATGTCTGTCAAAATAACGCGAGCGCTTGAAGGTTAAACAATATAAATTTCAGTAATATATATAGAAAAACAAAACAATGAACATGTTTATAAAAGGTCCAGATGTGTGCCCAATCAATACATCTTCCCAACCACATGTGACATCCTTCTTTAAGTGAGACTAAGATGTCAGCTTTGCTCTTAATACTTTTATTACCCCTCACCCAGATGTTCTTAATATCTAAGGAGCCCATAGCCAAAATAGCTCTATAAAACCCCCTTTCCTGGATGGTGTGCTTCTGGCAGCCATATGTGGGGTCATGCTATTTTTAACACTTATAATTTCCATTAGTGGAATGTATTTGATTGGTGGCATACAGAGTAGGGGAAGATGAAAGCAGGTGGTACAAAAGGACACGTTTACCCATTGGGTAGATGGGAGCCTGGTGATGGATAGGCTAAGTGGACGATTAGAACCTGCAGATCCCACCCTGCCACAGGTAGGGTAAGGGTATGGTGGTGATGACGAGGAAATGAACACTTCTAATATCATTATTCTTCTTCAGCCCTTTCTTAAATTGGATGTTGTAACACAGCATGCAGTGCAGTAAAAATCCTCGTCAGCTGATGTACATATTTTTGGCTTAATTAACATTACTATTGTAAATGGTTATGGTGTTTATTACAACAATTCATTGAAATTGAAGCAAATTCCAATTGATCATGGGGAATTTGCTCAACTGTTAAGGCTGTAACTCATGAAACCCTGATTGAGAACACATCTCAGGAGCACAAAATTACCATGATTACTTCAATAATGAATATGTTGGAAGAAACTCACCTAGGGGAAATCCCAAGCACCACTAGGACAAGGAAAAGCAGCAATTGTGCATTTTGCCCTAGTAAAATAAAAAAGATATGGCAAGGTATTCCTGCCAGTGGTGTGTAATTCACTATGTTATGACCATCGAGGAGAAGATTGTGTTAAATCCATAAAAAATTATTTATGATAAGGCCCATCATTCATCATATCCAACCAATTTACAAAAACCTTTACAACTTTTCATCATTATTACCACATTTCGTTGTCCTTGAAAGCAGAGGTCTAGAGGTCTACCTGCCTTTATAATAATTTCTTTAATTTAGCCTCCAGATCAGCAATTCTCAACCTTCTTTTAATAATTAAAAAATTTGGCAACACACTAGCAATGACACACTTCAGCATACACAAACAGCAAAGAAAAAATATATTGTAAGTTGCAACCTAACCCTATGCAAAAACTCGCCTCAGTGGTACAGTGGGTAGCATGCTTGTTAACTGCGGGTGGGGGTTAGCTTTTTTTGGGCGAAAGAAGCCCAGAGTGCACCTTCTTTTTTGATGAGAAGTAAAACCGAGGTACCGTGTGATGTGTGATGGCATCTGCACATGAAAGAATCCTCTCTATTTTGGAATTGGTAGAGAAATGGTTAGGAATATCTTTGATGGAATATCTCAACGAACAATAGAAAGACTACAAATAGCATAGGGGTTGCATCTTTGATTGGCAACTGGTTGTGGGACAACACACTATTGAATATATCGCCCTTGTGTCCAGTTAGAGGGACAAGATGGGTACCCGACCCTGCCATAGGTGGGAAGAGGGTTCAAAGTTACTTGTAACCTAGCCCTATGCACACATCAAGCAGGTGACTAGTACATACATAACTGCTAAATTACTTCATAGCTTTGTTAGCCAGAAGTGAGAACTGTAATATTCCCACCCATTGCTTCAGTCAGTCCCCCTTAGGACGGCAGAACCAGTTGAACTATTTGTCTGACACCACTTACATAGGCCTATGGGTATTCACAGTGGCGGCACATTTCATGAATCTCGTGGCACACTAAAGTGTCGCAGCACAGTGGTTGAGAATCGCTGCTCTAGAGCATGGCAATGAAGAGGAATCCCAATAATGAGAATATCAAGGAGGTTTTGAACGGTTACATATCGATGGTAAACTGCACAAATGTTTAAGTGCAAAAATTGAAAAATTGGATTAAATGTGGATTTATATTTTCTGACGACTAAAGTATATTCTGCACATTTTTTCTAAATGATTTTACAATTAACATTCTCCAGAACAAATAGTTTAGTTTACACAGTAGCACAGTTTACAGCACAAAGGCAAACTTAAAAATTCAGTTTTCTCAAAACACGAGATTTGCACTTACAACACTTGGTTGGCCATCGATATTACCACCCTACTTGAAGAATACTGTAAATTCAGATTCACAAAACTCCCATGTGTGGATCGGGCCACCTGGTGAGGTGATGATAAAAACGTCTCATACGATGCAAAATCACAAATAAAAGTGCAATGCACATGTGATTACAAGATGAACCTATCACACATTTAATACATTTTTATTCTACGTTCAAATCATAATGTTTCTTTATATGCAGTAACTTGAAGGAGCTTAACTGTTGGGTTCCACTATGCTGCACTTAAAACTTGCACACAAAAATAGGATCATTTTCCACAAAATCATCATTCAATGCCATTTCTTGATTTGAGTCTATGTTGTGCAGTGGTTCTCTTTTTGGTCTCTACATCCGCTTTTAAATGTCGTTCTCTTTCAATGGCTGAATTAACCTCTGACAGCATAATAATTATATTTCTCTGTAAAATAGTTATTTATTTGCTTTAAAGGTAATGTAATAATGGAATACTTAAGTACAAAAATGTATAAAGGTTTACCCCACAAACGATTCACATTATCTCAGTGGCATCACTAGGCTGCACCAGGTGACACCACTCTCACCACGACAAATGCGATGACACCATAGCAGAAGTGGCTTTTTTGGGAGAGGGGGGGTGACACCAAAGCAGAAGAAGTGGCTTTTTTTTGGGAGGGGGGGTGACACCATGGCGTCACCGCACCGGGGGACGCCAACCCTAGCGACACCACTGCATTACATGATAAAATGTAGCTAAATATTGGGAAAGTAAATTATTAAATTGATATTTTGTAGCTAATTAAAGCTTAATATCTATCAGCTTTTGATAGGTTTCTCGTACTGCAATGTCAAAAATTGACCTTCGACTTGCATCAGCATTACATCAAATGATAAGCATTAAGATTAAATGGGGCTACACCACAGCTGGCACCATTATTTTCGTGCACTAGGCTAAAGGAAAAAAATCACAACAAGTTATGTGAGATTTAAAATATTTAAGATAATATCTCGTTAAATTTCCATTGATAAGTAACAACATGCCTTTAACATTGTTAAGGTGCCAGTTTACACCAAACTGTTACCATTGCCTTGAAAAAAATTAATTCCTTATGTTTTTTTAAATTCTTAAGCATTTCTCTTACTATAACTTCTTCAGAAAATCGCATAAAAAGAATTCGCATAAAAGGAGACTATAAGTCTATGGAAAAATTAGGGATATGTTCCATTATTTTTAAAATGCGCATAACTCCAAAATAACGAATTAAAATTAATGTATAACCACATAAAAAAGTTTGTTGATGTTAAAGAAAATAGGTTTCTTAATAAATTTCTTCAGAAGCTGAAAAAGATTTATATAAACCTTATGGGCCGTTTACACATTACGTCTTAGCAACTTCTTTGAGTTGCACAAACAGTTACACCACTTCAAATCTATCAGTGGTACTTCAACTCCTACTTGTACTTGGTTCTGTGAAATGCTGCAGGAAAGAATTTCACATTCTATAGGTATATCACACTAATAGTCAAAGCACTTTGCAATTTCTTATGGTTATTAAAAAGCTTTTGCAGGACGACAGTATGTTCTGGGTGTATCCAAAGCTGCCTGATCTCTAAAGAGGTATCCACTAAAATAATAAGTGCCATGGTACATTTGATTACTGATGCCTAGTTCCATATAAGGTGCCATTATAGCAGGCGGGCTATGTATGGCAAAAGAGGTGTTATTCTTCAGGTTCCTCAGGGTTTTTGAAAGAGTCAATTATTAGGAATGCAAGTTATTCTCTCCACTGCCAATTTGGCCTATCATGGCTGCTTGCAGTGTATTCAATTAAAATCACCATTCTCAAGCACTAATAGCGTTGATGCTATTTAAATTTTGATGACGTTTTGCACTAGTGCTAGATGAAGTAGTGCCAGTGCAATTCCTTAATGTAGCACTTCTTCCTTGGAATCATGTCACACTGACGTCACAAGAAGCAGACAGTTGATTGAAGTAGACAGCTCAGCTGTCAGCCAATCCAACGCCCCCTACAGGAGGCACTGGCCAATCATAATTTAGTGCAACTCACTTGGAGGTATTGGAGTTGAATGGCATTCAACTATTTTCCTTCACATAGCTACTCTGCAACACTCAGAGTACACTGAACATTGTGACGTCGCCACTTTTCTGTGCAGTGCTAATAGCGTTCAGGAAGAGTTATATGGAACTAGGCATTAGTCAAAATGATATAAAATATGAAACTCACGGTTAATTCTGCATGAACAGCTTTACGTCTTCTCTGTCTGGATCCTAATGGTGCTATTCTGCCATCTGAAATCCATATTTAGAGTTTCAATTAAAAAATAAGAAAATTACTAGAAATGCTAATTACCAGCGTATGACCAATCAGGTAAATCAGTAAGTGGCCCATATTCATTACCAAATGGCGAAAGTCTATTTCTGTAAATATCAAAAGTAATTATTAAAAACTACAAATAATTACAGTCAATTCTGGTTAATTGGACCACATCGGAACGTGATCTTCTTGGTTCTAATAACTGGCTGGTTTGATTACATGAACTTGTCCTATGTCGTAAGAATGGGATGTACTATACATAGCATACAGTGAATGTACAGGTAAATTATGTATTACAAAGTTCCACCAACGTTTTAAGACAGCGATTCTTAACTTTTTTTCACCACAGTAAACTTTTACTAATTTCAAAATTTGGCGGCACACTAACAACGACACATTTCGGGGCACACAAACGCCAAAGAAAATATATACGTTGTAACCTAACCTTATGCAAAATCTTGCCTTGGTGGCGCTTGGTAACCGTGTCAGTAGATTTTGGTTCAACACTGGATGGAGGTGGGTTGGCTTTTTTTGGGCAAGAGAGAAGCCCTGAGTGCACTTTCTTTCAGGTGAGAAGTAAAACCGAGGTCCCGTGTGGTGTACGATGGCATCTGCATGCAGAAGAACCCTCTCTAGTATGGAACGGGTAGAGGACAAAAACTTCCTGGTGCAGAAGCTCGTCCCCAAAAAGCAGAAAGACAATAATTAGCATAGGAGTTGCAGCTTTGGTTGGCAACCAGGTGTGGGAAAACTGCCCAATATATTGCCCTTGTGTCCAGTCCTAGGGACAAGATGGATACCCGACCTGTGGCACACTCTCTCGTGAATCTCACGGCACATCAAAGTGCCGCAGCACAGTGGTTGAGAATCGCTGTTTTAAGAAATCGTCAATTGTGATCTGATGCATTCTGTTGACAGATTGCATATGAAACTGTTGGTGTTGCTCTTGCTATGCACTTTTCGGACATTCTAACGTTTCATAAAATCATTAATTCTCCTGGGGAGCACAGCTAAAGATCCTCCCATATGTTGCAGACCCCGTATACATGTACATCTGCTGCATATGGCCAACTTCTGGCTTCTATTTCTTATACAGTGGTCACAAAAAGTATTTGAACACCCCTAAGTTTGTCGAGATTGGCAATAATTGTGAATATTGTGACAAAAAAACCTTTTCCAGGTAATATTATAAACACAATGATGCACTTTAGTCAACAAATATATAATAAATGTTACGTAATAAAATTGTTATTACAAAAATAAAATAAGCCCAACTCCAAAAAGTATTTGAACACTTTCAAATTAATGTGAAAAAAATATATTTAGTATTTTGTATGTAATCCTTTAGCATCAATAACACCTTGGAGTCTTTGTGGCATGGAATGGACAAGTTTTTTGGTTGTTTCAACACTAATTTTCACCCATTCATCCAGAATAACAGTCTTCATGGCATTTTTGTTAGAAAATTTATTTTTTCTAATGCGGGAGTCCAAAATAATCCATAGATTCTCTATGGGATTTAAGTCCAGTGACTGGAGGAGTTAAAAGTCGTCGTGGTGCATTATACAACAGCCATTCTCTTGTAAGGTGAGCTGTGTGCTTCGGATCATTATCCTGTTGGAAATAAAATGACTGTCAAACTTAATTTTTCGGCAGATTGAAGAAGATTGCCTGCCAAAATGTCTATATAATGTCTGGCATTCATAATGCCATCAATAAAAGCCAAGTGGCCTACACCACTGGCCACCATGCAGCCCCAAACCATCAAATGACCACCTCCATGCTTCACTGTTGGCTTCAAGTTTGAGGCCTTCAGTGCGCTGTTTCTAGACCACCACACTCACCGTTTCCCATCACTACGAAATAAATTAAACTTATTTTATCCCAAAATTCGGCTGGATAGTTGACATATTCTTTGGGAAATGCCAGTCTTTTCACTCGGTTAGCTTCACTGATGAATGGCTTTTTCCTTGGAGCTCTGCCCCTAATGCCTTCATCATGCAAACAATTCCTTATTGTTTGGGGTGCTACTGATATTCCAGAAGATGCAGCCACGCCTTTGGCTAAATTTACACTAGTTGCAAAAGGATTTTTTTCCACTTGTCTTCTGATGAACCTCACATTTTGTGAACTAAGCACTTTTGGACGTCCAGTTCTTTGTTTATTTTGAGTTGTTCCAGTCATTTTATATTTTTTTTAACACATAATAAACTGTCGACACAATTAATTTTAACTTTTTAGCAATTTCTGTTTGTTAAGTAAAACAATGTTGGTTTTCACTTGTTCCATCAGTTCACTTGTTTTAGGAGCCATTTCAAAATAACTGTTATTTGTTCAAATCACATTCTTATATTAGTGTTTATGTATACAATGTTAAGTGGACTTTATACTTTGAAACATGTTTTTGCATATTTTATTGCATAATATTGATTGATTGTCAGACTGTTCAAATACTTTATTGAGTTGCTTATTTAAATTTCATAATAAAAATGTTATTATGCAACATTTACCATATTTTTTTGCCTGAAGTACATCATTGTGTTTATAATATTACCTGAAAAAGGTTTTTTTTGTCAAAATATTAACAATTATTGCCAATCTCGACAAACTTAGGGGTGTTCAAATACTTTTTGTGATCACTGTATGAGCTCAAGCGTTTCGTTCTGATTAAACACAATTTTGGTCCATAAAAGCAAATAATATTAGGCTTATGTACATAGGATTTGTTTCAGTTCTTTAGGATTTAGTGTGAATAAGTGGCTGGACTGATTAGCCCGTGGTCCAATTAACTGGATTTGACAACTACATGTCCAACCAATATCATTTTCAAAGGCATACCTTTTGAATGCAGCACAATCATTATAAGGGTGGACCAGCAGACAGCTTTAATGCAGGGCATGACTATAAATATGCAGATCACTTTTATTGGCCAATGCATTTTACAGCAATGTTTGCAACCCCATGCTAAATTAGTTGAAACTCGAATGAACTGTAGA
The DNA here is from genome assembly GCA_013389805.1 of Trigoniulus corallinus. NCBI lineage: Eukaryota > Metazoa > Arthropoda > Diplopoda > Spirobolida > Trigoniulidae > Trigoniulus > Trigoniulus corallinus. The sequence goes on from JAAFCE010009126.1 coordinate 30,841,992, forward strand.
ATCACAACCCCAAGGAAAAATGACTCCAATTTGTAGTTTTACTTCCATTAAAAATTTCACAACTAATCTTTGAGGTCCATCTTTATAATTCTAATTGAATGCACTGCAAGCAGCCCTGATAGGCCAATTCCTAATTTATAACCAATTGAATTGAGAAAAGATTAGTAATATGAGTCTGTTCACGCCCCGACCTCATTCAGATTAAAGGATGATCCTTTCTCCCTCTATAGTCTGCCAGGAATACGCTGCCCCCTGGAGGACCCTGATACCCTAATTTCAACAGTCTGTGAAAAAGCATAATGATGTCAGATACTCCACTATTGGCCATACCAGTGAAAAACAGACTATTGCTTGTACTTCCTTTGTGCTGCCTCCCAACACTCTTCTAACCAAATGGAAAGCATGCCCAGCCTTCCCAATCAATTTGACAATGTGCTCCTACCAGGTGCCTTATAGAATAACTCCATGCTGCTTATGGGTCTCAACTCTATTAACCCTGACATCACCTATGCAATAAGTAAAATCAACATTCTTTCTAGACTTACTGATCCCAAGAAAGCTACATTTGTGCAGGGTTTAATGGCAACTCCCACTTTCTGCACCAATGATATATCTTGTTTAGGTTCTGTTGCAATTCTGTGCAGGAAGACAACCCTTCATCCACTACACTTCCAATGCCTGTGTCATCGGCAAAATGGTAAAGAAAGAATTGTATTTCAAGCCCTATATCATTAACATAAATTATATAGAGTAAAGGTACCAATACACTTCCCTGGGGGGACTCCTGATTTCACATGTGTCTATTCTAAAGCCTTACCATCAAAAAAGGACTCTGCTGCCTGCCATTCAGGTAGGCCATTATCCACTGAAGAAGTACCTGGCTTGCTGAAAGTCCAGGAACACAACAAGCCTGCTTACCCTTGTCTAGAGCTCTCTAAATATAGTCCATCAGACAAGCCAGTTGAGTGTAACATCACCACCCTTTCCTAAACCTATGCTGATTATTGCTAAGGATGCCATTTTCCTCCAAATAACCCATATTATGAGAGAATAATACATGTTCTAATATCTTACATACCACACTCATTATATAAAGATACTAGCCTGAAGCACTTAGGATTAACAGTATCCCCTGACTTGAAGACTGACACAACGTTTCCTAGCCTCCAGGAGGGAACAATGGCAATGTCTAATGACTTTTTAAAATTTCCACCAAGTATCAGCTGACAATCCCTGAAAGTCATTTTAGAATAAATGGGGAAATGTTATCCAGCCCCATATCCTTATGGACCACTAATTTATCTAAAAACTTCTTAATTCCTTCTTGTAATGACAACCCCCTCCCCTCCATTCACCAGAATATCCCGTTTGTAGGAATCTCACTATTTTTAGTATTATTAATGATATTACTATTATTATTATTCAAATGAATTATTAACATTATTATTATTCAATTATTATTCTAAACATCAATTTTTTTTAATCTTAGGTGGTTCCACACACCACCATAATATAAATTAGCCAATAGCAGCAGTCTGCATATTGACAACCATATGCAGAGTAAAAGCCATCTGCTGGGCCACCCCTATAAAAATTATGCCTTGAATGCTACCTAAAAAAGAATTACATGGCATTCCACTATTTCATTTACCAACCAAATTCATTCAAATACAACAAGAAATTGATGGTAAAACACTCACTGATGACTTCACCTGTGTCATACATGCAGGGACGACAAGACAGGTCAGGAAGTCTTCCTACAATTTATTTTTTAACATGCCAATTAAATGTTGAAGGACGATGCAGACAAGTTACTAAGTAGACTAGTAAGCCTTAAAATGAATTATGTGTAAAGATCTATTAAATTAGCCTTCTATTTTAGATATTATGCGAGTTAACCCTTAACTGTGCTGGTGGGGTTGGAAAGACCCCATGCACTTTTTTTTCTTAATATTGAAAAAAGTTTAGAAAAATTGATGGAACTTTTCCATATTCCCAATAGATACGCATTAGGTAATGGATAGCAGCAGATGGGTGCTTTGCACTCCATGTGAAATGTAAGTTTATTATGTCAGGTAATTGCACCTCAGTAGCATGTTAATGAAAGTTTTGCAATGATTGCACAGCAGTATTTCATTAAAGGAAATACTTTTTCTACATTTCAAATTACAGTCAAACCCACCAATCTGAAAATTTTCATTAATGTGGCAGGTGCAAAGTGGCACAAAGGCCCACACACTGCCTTCCTGCATCTTACTGGAATTTTAGTAAGTGTTCTTTCCAAATTTTAAATCAAGCATTTTGGCAATTGACCTGGTCAATTTTGGCCACATTGTTTTCAAAACCACATTAAGGTGGTGCCCAAACCAGTTTGGTCAGTTACTGTCATCACCTTTGGTCAGTCCAAATGGGTGACCAGCATAACCAAATTAAGTGTGATCTGTTTGCGTTTGGTCAGGTAAAATGGTGGCATGCTCCAATTTTCATAATTTAGTGATTTCTTTTAGTTTAGTGAATTCATTTTTTTTAAGTTTAATGAATTCGTTTTGTGCATAGTTTAGGGATTTTTTCATTTTTGAATTCTTTGATTAATTTAGGCAATTTGTTTTTTCATTGTAGTGAATTCGTTTTTTAGTTAAATGAATTCAGTTGTGGGTCCTAAAATGTCTAACAAAAGCATTTGAAGGCTCGGCCGCACAGAAAACGATCTGTCCAGCCAGCAGCGATCTGTCACAGTGATCTATTACTGAGGGCAGCGATCCAGTTGTACAAAATTACAAATTTGTTGTGCGATCGCATTATCAGTTTGCCAAAAATGAATGAAAAACAAACTGGAACGTGCACGTCTCACTGGATTGTTGACAAAGATATTGCGCCCTATGTGGCGTTTCCATATCGCAGACCATTGTGACGATTGCATGATCCCTACCTGCTGTGATGAATCTCGTTCTATGCGGCCAAGTCTTTAGTGATCCCTTTTGATCAGACCAAACATGAATTCGTTTGGTTTTATAATTGTAATAGAATGTCTCTTATTTTTACTTGTAATTTTAAAACTTAACTTTGAAAATTAGAAATAAAACCAGGGCCGGTCCTATAGGGGTAATCTTGTCTTTTAGGGGTGAAATTGATTGCGTAGTTTTTAGCAGACGATCTATAGCACAAAATTATAAGAAATACATGATTGCAGGGCTTGTGTTACATGCGATCGTATGTGTAAGCAGTCATGTGAATAAGAAATGAACATGAGCATGAACATGAAAATGAATATAAACAATATTATGAATTAATTCGGATATATATTATTAATTAATTAGGAACAATATTATGAATTAATTAGGAACAATATTATGAATCAATTAGGAACAATATTATGAATCAATTAGGAACAGTATTATGAATTAATTAGGAACAATATTATGAATTAATTAGGAACAGTATTATGAATGACTTAGGAACAATATTATGAATTAATTATGAACAATATTATGAATGAAGTTAGGAAATATACCTGGATAGGTGAATCAGTCATTAGGTGGTGAAAGTTCCCCACCAAGGCAGATGAATACAGGCAGGAGGCTCTCAGCAAGGTTGACTGGGATTGGGATGGGTCAGCCAATGCCATAAGGGACAGGGTTGCTAGAAAAATCAGATGTGGAGAAGCACTGCTAGGCATGGGTAGAGTAGGAGGCACCTCTCAGGGTAGGCAGACATGGTGGTAGAATGAGGAGGTGGAAGCAGCAATCAAATTAAAGAAGGTAGCTCTCCATATATGGAGGGAAATAGGGGATCAGGTGTCAAAGACACACTATGTTCACCCAAGGCAAAACGCCAGGAGGGCCACTGCACTGGCCAAGTACCACAAGTATTAGGCTTTATATGAACAGTTTGGGACCTGGGAAGGAGAGACAGCAGGTTTTAGACTGGCTAAGACCAGGGATAGAACTAGTAAGGATGTTACCAGGGCCATAACAGTCAATATATCAATGGTAGGGTCCTGTTTGAACCAGCAGAGGTAGTTAAAAGGTGGGAAGAAGACTACCACAGCCTCTTAAATACTTCCCAATGTGCAATGGCCACAGACAGCAACCTACTCACTCCACAGCCAGTGGACAGGGCGAGTGATACTGAAATAGTCAGAGCCCCCCAAAAGATGAAGGGTCATAAAGCAGTAGACACTGATAAGATCCCTGTGGATGTATGGCACACTTTGGAGGCCACAGGAATTACATGGCTACGCAGGCTTTTCAATAAGTTAGCCAATGGAGACAGGATGCCATCTCCATGGTGAGAGAGTTGGATAGTTCCACAGTTCAATGGCAAAGGTGATGCCCAGGACTGTGGAAACTACAGGGGCATAAAGCTGATGAACCATTCTATGAAGCTGTGGGACAGTCATACATGGTTGCCTTACTGCCTGGTAGGTTCTCCATGGAACCAATCTTTATTCTAAGACAAATGATTGAGAAGCATAGAGCAACAATGAAGGATCTCCATGCAGTATTCGTTGACATTGAAAAGGCATACAATAGGGTCCCTAGACAGTTAGTATTGAGCGTTTTAAGGAAGAAAGGGGTTGATGAAGGACATATTAGGATAATGCAGAATATGTATGACGGATCCATTGCTAAGGTGAGGACAGTTCTGGGGAAACACTGCATGCCTCAACGTGCAGGTAGGCGCACATCAAGGGTCGGCTCTTAGCCCATATCTATTCACTCTAGTAATGGATGAGCTGCTGACAAGAATAGGGGAATGGGCCCCTCAGTGTCTGGTGTTTGTGGATGATTTGGGAAAGGTTGAGGAGTCCAACGAGGATGCACAAAAGGGCCTACAAGACATTAAAACAGCAAAGGAAAGAGGTGGCCTTAAGGTGAGCATGAAGACAGAGTACAATACCTTTCAATTTTAGTGGCCAGGGGCAAGAGGGTGAGATTCGTTGTGGGGGTGAGGGGATACCAGTGGTGCAAGATTTTCATTATTTAGGATCAGTTTTCCAGAGCAATGGGGAGATATTCTGATGTGACTCATAGGATTAATGGAGGATCGCTGAGGTGGAGACAGGCCCATAGTGCCCTGTGTGAACACTGGGTCCCCATAAAGTTGAAGGGCAACGTCTACAGAACTGTCATTAGGCCAGCTATGTTATGTGTTGGGCAGCTAGGAAGAACAATGAAAGGCAAGTGCAAGTGGCTGAGCTGCGCTACATGAGTGGGGTGTCACGAGTCGATAGATTCTGATACGAATACGTTAGAGGTCGCTTGGGGTTGGGAGACAACGCAGAAAAGATGAGAGAGAATAGGTTGAGGTGCTATGGGCATGTGATGAGGCAGAGAGAGGAGGAACCCATAATGAGCATTTGAGCACATCTTATTCTCATCTATAATGAGATATCTGGAAAGGAAGGGCATCCTTAGAAATAACCAACATGGGTTTAGGAAAGGCTGGCCATGCAACACCCAAATGGCTTGCTTGATGGATCATATTCAAAAGGCATAAGCTGGTCTCAAAAATGTCCTACTTAGGGATACATAGAAATGTTGTTCAATGGGTAAGGTCCTATCTACTTGATAGAAAACAGAGCGTCATTTTCATGGTTTGTGCATCTCAGTGGAAACCAGTCATGTCAGGGGTCCCTCAGGGAAGTGTATTGGGTCCTTTTTTGTACATTCTCTATGTGAACGACATGGGGCTTGATATTAATTCCTTCCTTGAACTATTTGCAGATGACACATGTGCTGCTCAGGTATTAGATGATGGGTTATCATCCTGTGTGCAATTACAACAGGATCTAGATAGGATTTACAATTGGTGTGTAAAATGGGAATTGCCATTAAACCTGAGGAAGTGTAGGATCCTTACAATATCCAGATCTAGAAAGCTACTTGATTTTGATTATCACATAGGTGGAGTTAGGGTTGATAGGGATGTAACCCATAAACATCTGGGAATGTGATTGGGAGGGCTGGTCAATTCCTCCGTCTGATTAATAGGGTCCTTCGAGATAGCACAAAGGAGGTAAAGGAAACAGAATATATTTCTATGGTATGCCTAATTTTGGAGTATGGCAGTCCAATTTGGTTCCCCTTCAGGCAGGACTTATCTTGGGAGGTTGAAAGGATCCAAAGGAGAGCAGCAAGAATTGTACCTAATAGGATTTCTCACACAGAGAGTGTATCTGCCATGATTAAGGAACTAGGGTGGGATACATTAACCCAGAGACGTATATCTCACAGCATTAGCCATTTTATAAGACTGCTGCTGCTAGGATGTAATGTACCTTCGGCCGGAAGTGTGTCCCCAGCTGAGTATAAAGGCAGAAAGGATCATCCATATAAATTGAAAGAGGTTAGGGCACAGACAGACTCATACTACTGGTCATTTTTGCCAAGAGTCATTTGACAATGGAATAGCCTTGGTGAGGATAAGGTGGAGGGCTTCATCCAAGGAAAACCAACCATAGCTAGTATTGTATTAGGGGGGGGCTCCTGAATTATAGCTTAGGGTTTTAGGAGGATTATGTTATCATAAGTAGGATTGAGAGTTAGTCTCTCCACTGCCATATTGGCCAAAAAAGGCTGCTTGCAGTGTATTATAATTGAATTAGAATAATGGGACTATGGGTAATTGTGGCACCAGGAGTAGGAATGCCCAAAACAGGCGTGGCAGCAGGTGGTGCAAAGGGGTATGGAGGCACGCAGGGTGGAGAGGGACTTGGTGGGGATTAGGCGGGAGTGGCAGATTAGAACCCGCAGACCCGACCCCGCCTCGAGCGGGATAAAGGTGTGATGATGATGATGATGATGATGATGAATATACTAATATTGCAAATATTACGAATAATATTACGGAAAATTATGAAGAATTCAGAAAACTGTGGAAAATTCTCCAGGGGGGATATGTTTAGTACAATATTGAGGGTCCTTTCAGAAAATTACCGTGTGCGACTATGTGTTCGTAAAAAGTTCATTGTATTTCATGTTCCTTGATTTTCCTAAGTTCATTGATTTTCCTAATTTGGTTCCTAAATTATTCCTAAATGTTCCAAATTTATGGGTAATATTGTTCCTAATTTATTTGTAACACTGTTTTTACGTTCATCAAAAGTTCCTAAAAAGTTAATTTTTTTGTCATGTTTATAAACAGTTCACAAAAACTGCGTTGTTCGGTTTGTTATTGTGATCGCTTCACATACGATCGCGTGTGACACCAGCCACGCAACACGCATTTCTTATCATCTTGTGTCATCGTCTGCTAAAACCTATGCAATCATTTCACCCCGAAAAGACAAATTTCCCTGCGCTTCCCTTCTAGGCCGCCCGCATAGTGGAGCGACAAGCAAAGAGTGCTACCAGTAATGTGGCAGCACCGCATAGTGGAGCAGAGATAAAAGTGACAAGAAACTTGCTTGCTACAAAAAGCAAACAACTCCTAACCCTATTTCCACCTATGGCATGGTCGGTTACCCATCTTGTCCCTCTGAAGGGACATGAGGGCGACATATTGAACATGGTTTTCCACAGCCAGTTGCTGACCAAAGCTGCAATCACTATACTTATTTATTGTCGGTCTACTGTCCGTTTGGGCACTCCAACCAGCTCCTGCACATGGAAAATTTGCCCCATATACCCGTTGCATAATAGTGTGATTGATGCACTACATGAGTTGGATGTTGAGAGCTCACAGAATTGGGAATCAGCATGTTAGAGGGTGGCTTGGATTAGGGGATATTGCGGAAAGGGTAATCTTCCACTTTAATAGATTTTATTATGGCGTCGTTGGAAGCAGACGCTTCCTTGCGTTCGCTAAACACAAATGTCCGTTTGTTAAACGCAAATGCTCGTTCCGGCGCCGATTTTGCACGTGGTATAAACGATTTATTATTCCAACGATATATTATCAAATTATTCCAACGATTTATTATTAAGTACCAAATAATTTTATAATAAAGCGTTGGAATAATCGTTAAAATAATTTTATAATAAAGCGTTGGAATAATTGTTAAAATAATTTTATAATAAAGCGTTGGAATAATCGTTAAAATAATTTTATAATAAAGCGTTGGAATAATCGTTAAAATAATTTTATAATAAAGCGTTGGAATAATCGTTAAAATAATTTTATAACAAAGCGTTGGAATAATCGTTAAAATAATTTTATAATAAATTGTTGGAATAATCATTAAATCATTTTATAATAAATCGTTGGAATAATCGTTAAATAATTTTATAATAAATCGCTGGAATAATTTGATAATATATCGTCGGAATAATAAATCGTTTATACATCGCGCATCATCGGCGCCGGAACGACCAATTGGTGTTTAGCGAACGCAAGGAAGCGTCTGCTTCCAACGACGCCATAATAAAAACCATTAAAGTGGAAGATTACCGTATAACGCTTCGTTATATTCGAGGCCTAAGAGGGGGGGGGGGGGTTACGCCAATGCGTGTATAAACCGGTACTTACTTTTCTCTCCAAGCTTTCCCGACTTTCAAACTCCAACTGGTATGGAAAAACTTACAAAAATTGTTACCTTTCGCTACGCTGGTCGGCCATACTCCTACATAAAAGAACATACAACTATTGCATTCAATTATTGTCCTGTATATCAAACTGGAAAAACAGTGTCATACCTATCCTTAGAAAGCCACCCATCACAAATTTCATTAAGTGCTTCGAAGTTAAATACGTGTTACGGATGCTGCAATTCTAAAACATATGGGCTACGCACCACGTGCCACACACGTACACACTTTGTACGCACGCCATCTGACGGAATAATAAATTTACAAGCGTCCTCTCAAGGACTCCATAACGCAACTGCCATAACAACTGGCAGCTCCGCCCCTTTCCTTCCATTGACTTTTCTGTCATAGTTTTCGACGGTGGCGCCCCCAGTGGATGGAGTGCAACAACAGAGATGCTAGATGTATTCAAGGATTGTAAAGCCGCAAATCAACCAAGGCAACACTGAACGACATGAGGCATGCTATTTGTTTCCTAGTGTTGCTTCATTGTGTGATGTCGCGTGCGGATTTTGTTTCTCCAAATCACATGCGCTTTGTGGTCCATTCTTGTAGCATGCGTCTATGGCAATTCCATACAGACAACACGAATCCTTTCAGTTTTGTTCAACATGTATTTGCAATCAGTTGCAGCAGCTGCTTATTTGGTGACAGAATTGAATAAAAAAGGAGAAAGCCATGGTGGTGGTGAAGAGAACTGAGGGTGGGGACATCGCTGAAAAAATGAGGGAGAATAGGCTGAGGTGGTATGGACACGTAATGAGAATCATGGACGAGGACCTCACTAGGGCCATACCAGGAACGCAGATGGCCAGTAGTACCCGGAGCAAGGAGAGACAAGAATTGACATGGGAACAGGTTCTCTGTAAGGATATGGCGGTGTGTGGGGTAGACAGGGACCTGGTGGGAGATAGACGGGAGTGGTGGGGCAGAACCCGCAGACCAGACCCTGTCACAGGTGGGATAAGGGTACAATGATGATGATGCTTGCTGCCAGGAAGATCTGCCTCGGTAGAGCAGAGGTAGCATGGTGCGTCAAGGGTTCCTGGTTCAATGCTGGATCGAGGTTGGTTGGCATCTTTTGGATAAGAGAAAGTTTGTTTTCCATCAAAAGGGAAATGAAGCTGTGGCCCATGTGGTTTTATAGTTCTCCACTCCCATCTGTTCTCACCAGGTCATCATCCACCACACACATGCACAATATCGTAATTCCCCCTTCGTAATTGGCGAGATAACTTTGAATGAGGAACTCCTCCACCAACTAAGGGACTGGCTGCTTATTTAACGAACCTGTCTATGTGTAGTGAGGAATGAAATATTCTTCACTTGAGGAATCGCCACGTGGCAGTTCACCTCTGGCTGTGGCTACTATGAGATAAAATTCCCAACTGAAGAAGCTCTCTCCCTGGCATCAGTGGAGTGCCCCAACGAACAGTAACCAGACGATAAATAAGCATAGGGATTGAAGCTTGGTTGCCATGGTTGCTGACCATGTCGCACAAGACAAGTCGCACCGATCTGCGGACCCTCTGATAACGACGACACTGTTTGACATGTAGAATGATTCCAAGGGGCAGAGCATATGACCTGGCAACAACCAGCAACAAGTAGCATGCAGCAAGGAGACATGTTTCTTGTCACCTTGAGTTCCTACAGTGGAAAGACGACAGTAGCATGTGTCAGTGCCACATGTTACATGTTGCCTCAGTGTAATTGCAGCTTAATACAAGGAGTTACAGCTCCACCCTTTTTGTGTCGTCGTACCCAAAGAGTGCCACCTAGTAGACGGTTAGCTGAAACCACTTGTTTTCATGTAGAAGCTTGGGGATGACGTCAATTTGGTGCATGGCAATTTAGCATAGTCAATTTTGGTTATGACAATTTGGCATACATACACATTCAGCATATGACAATTTGGCATACATAAACTTCGGCATATGACAATTTGGCGAACATACAAATTTTGCATATGACAATTTGGCATACATACCAATCTCTTGGGTGCACACATTTTGTTCAAAATTGCAACTGTCATAACCAGTGGCAGATCCAGGATTTTCGTCAGGGAAGGGAGGGGGGTTGAGCTAAAACTCACGTATTATGCAAATATAAGTTTATATGTGCATGGGGGGTTGCAACCCCAAAAACCACATCCTAGATCCACACATGGTCATAAGTCATTGCAACAGTCCCATATAACACAGTTGGGTTTGTTTGTTTGTGTTTTAGGGCCCTTCGACTTCAAAGGTCATTAGGGCCCTATAACATAGTTATGGTAGGCATTCCTTTTTCTATTACCTTGTCATGACTGCAGTTATGACTGTTGAAATATGTTGTTATGACCATTGCAATTTTGAACAAATTTGGGCACCCAAGAGATTGGCATGTATGCCAAATTGTCATACGCCAAATGTGTATGTACGCCAAATTGACTATGCCAAATTGCCATGCACCAAATTGTAATGCGCTAAATTGACATAGACCCATTAGCTTGCATATTTACAACTACAGTATATAAATAATAATTGGAATGATTTAAAAGTAGTTATCAAGTGTCAGGTGTATAAAGTGACCAGAATTTTCAGAGGGCAAAGTGGGACGGGGGCTTTTGTTGAGTGCCCCAAAGTAGGGGTGATGACACATGCTTTCCTGAAGAGCAAAGAACAAAATTTGTGACTTCATACCAACTGTAACTTATAGCTTGAATGCATGTCCATTCAGCACAGGATGCATCATCATTCCCTTATCCCACCTGCAGCAGGGTTGGGTCTATGGGTTCTAGCCCTCCACCTCACACACTGCCATATCCTTACAGACAACCTGCTCCCACATTTGCTTTGGTCTCACCCTGCCCCGGGTGCTTCGGACCACCTGCATTCCTGAAATGGACCTAACCAGCTCCTCCTCTCCTCTTCTCATTATGTGTCCATACCACCTCAATCTATTTTCCCTCATTTTTTTCAGTGATGTTCATCACTCCCAGACTACCTCTAATATACTCATTCCTAATGTTATCAGCTCTCGACACCCCTCTCACATACTGCAGCATTCACATCTCAGCTAGTTGCATTCTGTTGTCATGGCTCTTCCTCACTGCCCAGCACTCTGATCTACTGTATATGGCATAGCTGGCAGAACTACTACCTTGCAGAACTTCCCTTTCATCTTGTTTGGGACCCTCCTATCACACAGGACTCTGCTTCCCTGTCTCCACTTCAACCATCCCCATTGATTCTATGGGTTACAGGATTGGTCCAGCACAGGATGCCCAATGTTTTAATTTGATGCAAACGATGATCAGTTGCCAACCTAGAAGGATCGTATTTCATTGACAAGTGATGCTTCTGAGAAGTTGCTGACAAAGTGGGGCAAAGGGCGTCCTGGTGGGATATGACTTCTGAAATTGGGACTGTCCCAGCTAAATCGGGACGTCTGGTCACCCTAGGTGTATAAATCACCACCATCATCACCTCACACTCCTCACACCTGTGGTGGGATCGGGCCTATGGGTTCTTATCATCCCCTCTCACCTATCCCCCACCAAGTCCCTCTCCACCCCACACGTCTCCATGACCCTCTGCACCACCTGCTCCCACGTCCGTTTTGGTCTTCCCCTACCCAGGTGCCCCCAATTGCATAGAAACCCATAATGGACCTAATAAGCTCCTTTGCCTCTCTGCTCATCACATGCCCATACCATCTCAACCGTTTTTCTCTTCTTTTCCATGATGTCTCCACATTTTGGAAATATATATCACATTAGGATATGTCACTGGGATGGAGCAAAGGAGCAGGAATAGTGTGTGCTAATGTAAATTGCTAAAACTCCATGAAATCCACTCCTAACCCTTCTCCCACTTGAGTCAGGGTCAGGTCTGCAGGTTTTAATCCTCCACTCCTGCCTATCCCCCACCAAGCCCCCCTCCACCCCACACGCCTCCATTTCCCTTTGCATCACCGGCTCCCACATCTGCTTTGGTCTTCCTCTACCGTAGGTGCCCCAATTACCAGCAGTCCCACAATGGACCTAATAAGCTCCTCCTCATCACATGCCCATACCACCTCAATTGGCCCCCTCTCATGTTTTCTGCAATGTCTCCCACCCGATGCTACCTCTAATGTAATCATTTCTAATTTGTCAGATTGTGCCACCCCCCTCATGTAACATAGCATTCACAACTCAGCCATTTGCATTTGCCATTCATGGTCTCCCTAACTGCCCAACACTCCGAGCCATATTGCGACCATATTCTAGACATTTTGTGGCCATATTGTGACGATATTCCAAGCCATATTCTGAGGCATATTGCGACCTCCACTTGCTGGTCTCCACTTCAGCCATCCTGCATTAATGCTATGGGTCATATCAGAGTATCTCGGCATTGCTCTGGAAAACTGATCCTAGGTAGCAAACCTCTAGTGCCACTGGAATCCCCTCTCTTCCAAAACGAATCTCACCCCCTTGCCCCTGGCCAGGTACTCAGTCTTCTGCATGTTCACCTTAAGGCCCCCTCTTTCCATTGCTGTCTTATTGTCTTGTAGTAAGTGTATATATAAAGAAATTATTTTTTTCCATTAAAAACGTGAAACTGAGCAATTTATGTATATGTTCAAATTTGCAGCAAGCAGTTGACATTATGATTAAGAAAATTAAAATAAAGTGCATAACTGCATGTTTAAGATGTTTGAAATATATGTAGCATCTCTGTTGTAGGAAACTGATGTTGTGCCATCCCATGGTGGATGGCACCCCTGTAGAGTGGTTTCTTGCCTTGTTGTCATCTCGAGTGGTAGGGCTCTCCCGGTCCGATGCCAATGTGGGCTTGGTTGTTTTAGTGCTAAAGTATCCCTTATTTCTGAATTTTTTCCTTTTCCTCATAGATTTTTCCCCTTGTAACTAGAAGAGCACTTTTTAAATTAATAAAAATTTTTATTTCTTACTTTCATTTGTGGAAATCCTGGTTTTTCTTCTATTTATGATGTAGCTGTCTGTAGATCGTTGTGACGTTCTGAATTTCTAGTCCTTAACAAATAGTCCTTTTAAACCTGCAGTCCTTTAAAACATAGTCCTTTTAAAAACACATAGTCGTTTAATAGTCATTTGTTGCTTCTGAAGTTCACAATTTCCCACTCTTTGATCAGTGGTCTACATCCACAATATATGTATTTCTACAATTATTCAGTCTATAACATTATAACGTTTGGTCTCGAAGAGCTCTCAGATACACTACTCTCTCTACATCCACAATATATATATATATATTTCCACAATTATTCAGTCTATAACATTGTAACGTTTGGATCTCAAAGAGTTTCTCTCTCTTTTTGCCCTCACTGGGAGATGATTACCGATGGCTGGACTATGTGATGATTGTTTCAGAGTCGTTTCACACCTTTATATACTCTTTTTGGTATGACTGGGCTACTGTCTCCCATTTCCCATCTTTTCCTATTTGTCCATTAGAGTGGGGTGATAGATTGGGATCAGGGGCTGGACAGATAGTGCAGGTTTTTAGAAATGGGTCATCTAGCAGATGAGGAAAGGGTTTTATCACAATCTAATGAAATTTTTTGGAAATTAAAAACTGAATTGGAGGAAATGAGTAATCTGCTTTAATATTAAAAATTGGGTCAGTTAAGGGAAACCAGATAATTTTTGTGATTTATTAGTTTTTGCTCTTTTACACTTTTAGTTATGGGGCAATCCACAAAATACAGAATTAACAGTAGGGCAATTCACATATAGTGTGAAGTGTGAAACTTTATATAACAAAACCATCCACTTGGGGCGCCACCGTCTTAAACTGTTACACAAAAGTCAATGGGAAAGGGGCAGGGCTGGTACTCCTTACAGACTCCTCAATATATTTCAAGCATCTTAAGCCTGGTTCAGTGGCATGTGCAACAGTGGGATGTACTGCATGAGCAGACAAAACAACACAAAAACGGGTGACACTGGCAGCAATTCTGTTGGTGGAGTTGAAGAATGGCTGGAAAATTGCAGTTGACTAGTAGTGAACTGCTTTCAGTGTGCAGCACTCATGTGTGCATATGATTGGGTGATTGTACTGCAGACGATGCCCATTACACCATTGTTCACTCATAATGCCACCTAGCAAATAACAGTGCCTGAACCAGAACAGGCACTGTTTACTTGGTGACAGTACTTTACGGCACCATTCTGTTGGTAGCATGCATTCTGTTTCCACTTGTACTGCTTGCCACAGAACTAGACTTTAAGCATTAATCACATCACACATTTTGATGGTGTTTTCATCCTGCCTCTTAAGGGTTCATCCTGTTATGACTGCTTGGCTTAATTCCCAACCCATGAAATCAATCCAGCAGGAAGAAGAAAGGAAGATGGAAAAGGCTATCTTATAAAATTAAGCTTGATTAATTAACAGAGAAAAATAAAATAAAGACTTAAAAATCCTATATATTTTTTTTCTTTTTAGCTGGCTGTTACAGAGAAAGTGAACTAATGTATTCAATGATCTGAATTGTTTTGTTAATTCATGAATGTCACAGTGTATGAATGGCATCATTAAATGCCAAGAGAAATAATTAATTTCTTTTATTTTATGGCATTGTTTAATTAGTAATGATTAAATGTCGAGTTCAACAATGTTCAATTTTAAAGTACTTAATTATCTTAAGTATTTGATTATTTGAATATTCTAATAAAATTGCTTAGTATATCATTGCATTAGGCACTTGGCTCCAAGACTAGAAGTTTATGCACTTATTTACTTATTTGATTGCTATCTAAGGTGTGTTAAGAAAGTATAAATATGCATGTGCAATTAGGGTTTCAAAACATTTATTGCGAGCAACAGCTTTTTATGAACATAAACTAAATGTTGAATGTCTGAATGAATAACAAACAACACATCATGCATCTGTGGCAAATAGTTTTCAAATAAATGGAGAAATAGGGGAAAATGCAAAATTGTGCTGTTAAGAAAGTATAAATGCACCCATTATGGAAGCAGTACTGCTAACTGCAGAATGCTAAAACGTCTACAAATCAGTTAAGGGTACACCTAAAGGGCAAATGTGACGTTTTAGTTTTTTTCAACCCCACATTGCAAAATGCCACGTGGTACACACTTAAATCCTGCAGAAGTGAGAAAGGTTTACTTTCTGAAAGGCCAAGGGAAATCATTTAGATATATTGCAGCAAAGTGGGACAATCTGTTGGTGCTATTGAGAATATCTTTAAAAATGGTGACCAATATGAGACAAAAGAAGGAGTGGACAAAAGCCAAAATTGACAGAAAGTGGCAAGAGGAAAGTTTTTGATCTGGCCAGCCAAAAAGGAATGTCAACAAGGACGATTGCAAGTGAGATAGGTACTGATGTGTCATATGTTACTGTAGCAAATATATTGAAAGGCAACAACAATATTGCATACATTAAACTTCAGGGGAAACCAAAGCTGACTGCAAAGCATAAAGAAATCGGGCTAGAATGGGCTAAAACACACATAGATTGGAAGGATAAATGGAGCTGTGTACTTTTTTCTGACGAGAAAATATTCAATTTAGATGGGCCAAATGGGAATAAGGGATATTGGCATGATTTAAGAAATGAACCTAAAGAACATTTTAGTAGGCAACTTTGTGGTGGTGTTATGGTTTGGGTTGCAGTTGCCTAAGGTGATAAAACTGATTTTGTAACAGTGCATGTAAAGTTGGACTCCAAAACATACCAAGAGATGTTGACCAATCACTTAATACCATTTGGCCCATTAATTGGTGGAAACTCTTGGATATTTCAGCAAGACAATGCTCCTTGCCATTCATCACAATCAACAATACAGTGGTTTATGGAACAACAGATAAATGTTCTTGATTTGCTATCCAGAAGTCCAGACCTAAATCCAATGGAAAATGTGTGGGCAATGTTAGTGTGACTGTGTTTATCCCAACAACAGGCAATTTTCACATGTTAATGACTTAATGGGACTAACTGAAGGACACACTTATTTCTCCATTTTTTTAAATAATATTTGTCACAGATGTATGATATCTTGTTTATTTACCATTGAGACATTCAACATGTAGTTTCTGTTCATAAAACATTTTGTTTGCAATAAATGCTTCAAGAAACTAATATTCCACATGTATTTATACTTTCATAACACACCTTATATCTATCATCATAAAATGAAAAAAGGGAATATATGTGTTAGTTCGATTTTGTGTTGTGAAAAGGAGAAGAAAATAAAATTCTGGTATAATCTGGTATAATTATGGCGTAGGGTAGACATAATACCCGAGCACAACCTCACTCTGAACCTGAGAAAATAAAAAGTTAAATTCGTTTTTTGAATTACCTTAAAAATAATCTTATATAAAATGGAAGATAACACACACATAGCTACTCTGCTGCACCCAAAGTAGCATTGTGACGTCACCACTTTTTGATTCAACACAAATAGCGTTATGCCTAGTTCTGTGGCACATGACATGAGAAAGAATAGCACCTGAGCAGATGCCAAAATTATGACGTCAACCACAGGCGCCTAGGCAAAATTGTGCCTGTTGCAGTTCCATGGCAGGTGAGAAATCATGCGAAGTGCAAATTTTTCCCAAAATGCCTGTGAGGTGGCACCCACAGCACAAAAATCCAACAGTCAATAAAATTTAAATATCAAACGTTGTTCAAAAAGTAATAGCCAATGAAATGTGTGTGACAGTTGTAAGCAAGAAATGCAGTTCACTACCTCTCAACTCCACTTTTCGGTTGATTTAGCACTACCATGGCAAAGAAAGTTGAGTTCCTAAGTCATCAGTTTCTGCGGCATTTCATCTGCTTGAACGCAATTTGCATCAGTGAACTAGGCATTAACATGTGGGTATACAGAATCAGGCATTAAACGTGGCTATTTATTTTTTTTGAATTTTCTTAATAAAACCTGTGGGACCCAGCCAAAATGTACCTATAGGAGGGGTAGTAATAGCCTCTGGATGAAAAGTCAGTGCCTGAAGAATTTGTACTGATGTGAGAGGTGTACCCATAGAGACATTAACTGTAATTTAAAACTGCTTGCTGCTCAATGTGAACCAGGCTGCTGTCTAGTAAGATGTTACAAGCTAGATGTGCTGAAATTTAATCAATTTTTGATTTCTTTTCATTTTTCCCAATAATTCCTTGTTTATAAATTCAATTGTATAGTAGATTCTCATCCAAACAAATACTGTATATGCCATGCCTTATTGCTTTTCATGCTTCCTTAAGACATGTGGTGGAAACAATTTTGGACATGTGTGATACAATTACAGTCTTTAGGTGTTCTAAGTGCATAAGTGTATTAAATCTATGCACAAAACATCCTTCCATTAAGCATACACACTCAGGAAACAACTTCCTAGGTACTTTCAACCTTGCAAAATCAGTTTCATTATTGAAATTGAATGCTTAAAATTAGCAAATATTTCACATGAGGATGAAATCAGTCTATCTCTAGAATAATCAATATGGCAATTACTATCAAAACAGGAATGGTCATCATCACATTTGAATAACACATAACCAGCAATGTATTTTTGTTGGTGTTTTTGGGGGCCTTGAAGTACAAAGCCCCCATTTTTCCCAACTGGCCACCCAAGTTAGCACTATGTTAATAATGTTTTAAGTTTTTTATTCCCTCAAATTATTTCATGCAGTATTCCCTACTTAAGGTTCTGAGCCATTGTGGGCATTATATAAGCAGTATGGTCGATTTCAAATTTAAAAAAATTTGAATATTTACTTATCTCACGTTTATTGATGCAAAATTCATAAAGGCTTTAATTTCCCTTGATTAAAAGATGTCCCTTACAAGTTCATACACAAGGAATTTTTCCACTACTAAATCAATACAAGTTTATTAATTGGCATATTCAGTTACTAATTGGTTACAATTTAATTAATTAATGCAATTTCATTACAAGTTCATTTAACTAGCACATTCAGTTATTAAATCATTACAAATTTATAATTAATCACTAAGTTGTTACAAATTCATTAAGCTATTAATTTTCCTTAATAAATCATTAAAATTCTGTTACAATTAAATTAAGTTACCAATCCATTAAAGATTCATTAAGCTGTTAATCCCCCTTAATAAATCATCAAAATTCCATTGCAATTAATTCAGTTAGTAATCCATTAAAGATTTATTAAACTATTAATTGCTTTTGGGAAAACATATATATGTATAATACAATTTTCATCTTTCTTATCTTTATCTTGAGTTGCAGGCACTTCTGTTGTTTGGGAGTCCTGGTAAGGCTTCCTAACTTCTTGGAGTCATTGGTTGCATTCCAGAATGCTCCTCCTGAGGTGGATCCTTGGCAGTTTTCTGTCCTGGGGGATCTCTTCTCCTTGGCACTCTTCTTCTTGGCCTGCTCCCTGGTTCTCTCTCCTTCTTGGCCTGGTATTGGTATGTGCTAATCTGCTCTCTCCATCTTCTTTTATGCATTTGCTTTTTTTTTTCCAAAAAAAGGAAGTTCCTGTTTTGGAGTGGAACTCTGCAGATGTCATTCCTTGAGGTCATTCCTGTCCCACATTGAAGATGGTTTTTAATCCTAAAAATAAAATCTCCCTTTCATAGTATTAATTAATTAAATTTTAGGTCAAAATGTGATTGATGTAAGTTGATATTTTAATTAAGGATTCCCTTTTTTGTTGAGGGTAACATTATGATGGAAATGTAGATATTCTTTATCTGCAATAAAGCTTCCTTTGATGGTTTTTATTATCTTTTTTAATTTGGGCATTTTTGGGGCACATTGGGCCCTTCTTCTTAGGACCATTTCCACAAGTTAATTTGTGAGGGGCCTTTTCAATGATATCCATGTGGAGCAGTTGACAACTAGTTGGGGTTGTGTTGCTTAACTTCAGTGATCAGATGAGAACTGGTGTGTCCAAAATAAGCCACTCCAAACCAGCACTGTAGAACAATATGTTGGCAGCAGGGATGTTGGTCAGCTCATTGAATTGATCAGTCTGATGTGGAATGGGCTGTGTATCAAACTCAGACAGTGTTTCCATTGTAAGGTCTTGTGTTTTCATAGTATTTGATAAATGTTGCAAAGAAGGGCTACTCTTGCCAGTGCCAAACTTGCAATTGGCAGAAGGTGACATCCTAAATAGAAAGTTTGAAAATTGTGCTCTAAAACGTCCTTGGAATTGATAGGGATTTTAATTATCTTCCACTATCAACTTTAGCATGCATACTTACCTCTGCAAACTTAACTATAATTTTGGAATCCCTATGTGCAGGGTTTGAGGAAGTGCAGGCATTTCCCTAAAAGTAAAAAATCCAACACGCTAAAATGAATCTACTGAACTGAATCACTATACGAAAAAAATGAATTCCCTGATATTAAAGAAACCAATCCATTAAACTAAAAAAAGCAAATACACTAAATAAAGAAAAAAGGAATTCACCAAATGAATAGACCATGCTGAGTATGTGGGAGAAAGGAGATTAGGCCACAGACAGACCAATATTACTGGTCTTTCTTACCAAGGACCATTCGGCAATGGAATAGCCTTGGAGAGGATAAAGTGGAGGGCTTCCTGAAAAGAAACCCTACCATTACTAGTGTTGTAGGGGGATCCCGAGAATTTTAGCCTAGGGTTTTGGGAGCTTTATGATTACCATAATTATTCTAATAAACAGCGCCCTCTAATAAACGGCGCCCTCCAATAACCAGCACACCTTTCAGCTGAAAAAAATAATAAACGGCGCCCTCTAATAAACGGCGTGCCGTTTATTTCAAAACTATCTGGAAGTGATCTTAAGTTATCTTAAGTGATCTTAACCCTTTACCAGGGGTACTGGTATCATCATCACATCCAGCCTGTGGCAGGGTTTGGTCCGTGGGTCCTTTGAACATGCTACGACTGGGAACACCCCAGCCAGGCGTCTGGAACCCACAGTAAGATTGGCTGGTTGTCTGTGTGGGGATGCCGGCCTACCCCACTGTTCCAACATCACATTTTACAACCAAAATATAAATTTTGGCAGGTAAATTAATGCTTGGTCAGTTTTAATATTGTATGGTGTCTGACCTATTAATGCACAACAACTATACTGCAATAAGGAATCAGGCTCATGCCTGAACAGAGGTACTGGTGTACCCCAGGATTTTTCTTCCTCCTCTCTGTTCTGTGGGTGACCCTGGTGCAATGCGATTCCCAGTATTTTCCCATGATAGGTTGAACTTCCTAATAAATCACAGTCGTGTAAACTAAGCTTTAGTGCAGATATTGTTGAAAGAAAAGTTTCAAAGAGAAAGTATTCTTTAGCATTTAAATTGTTGGCAATTTCTGCAGTTGAGAATGATGGTAATCGTCCTGTGGCTAAACCTCTACAGTTATCTGAATCTAAGGTAAGGATTTAAATTTTAAATGAACCATTGATTATTTTTCTGAGTTTCATTTTGCCGTTAAATTCAGATGCGAGAGGGGCATCAGCAAAAATCAAAATTAATGAAATCACCTTGTCCGGCTAAAAAGTTTCCATTTATAAATTGAAAAAAATAATAAACGGCGCCCTCCAATAATCGGCACAACACAAAGGTCTTTGAAAAAAATAAACGGCGCGCCGTTTATTAGAATAATTATGGTATGTATGGTATGTATGAATAAGAGTTTGTCTCTCCACTGCCATATTGGCCAAATAAGGCTGCTCACAGTGTAGTGAATTAGAATTAGATCCTTCTGTAATTGTGCATGCTGTAACTGAACAATACATGTGTCATCTGCAAATAGCTCAAGGAAGGAGTTAATCTCAAGTCTTATGTCATTCACATGGAGAATGCACAACAAAGGACCCAAAACACTTCCCTGAGGGACCCCAGATGTGGCTGGTTTCCATTCAGATGAAGTACCCTTTAACATGCTATTTTCCAGGAGATGTGTCACAGTTCCTCCTCATACTTCATCATATTTCCCCAGTTTACACCAGACCAGTATTCAGTCAAGGAAATGATTTTGTTGTCGGTTGGGCATCCTTATGGGAAGAGTAAGTGTCTATACCCATTTGGATGTTTTCTGTGACTAGACACCAGTGTGTATACCTATGCAGGATAACAGGTCAATGCATAGGCAAATAGCATGAGGGTGTCTACCAACAGGGAGAGAAGACTAATAAAGAAGATAGGCAAAACACTGCACCCCTTGGAGAGCATGGAGCAGGGGCGGATCCAGGGGCTGACCAAGGGAGGAGTACTTCAAAATAGGCGCCCCAAATATTTTTAAACATTGTGGATCCTTCAGTATAATTCTGGCTGGCAATTTAAATAGGTCCTCTACAGCAGTAGTTCTCAAAGTGTGTTTCGTGAAACCACTTCAAGTGTTCCGCAAAAAAATTTAATGCACAAATAAAGGTGATGGAAAAGAATTGATACAATTTAAAATAATGTTTGGATTGGATTGTAATCAGCAAATGCAAAGGACATAGTTGTTCGTTTTGTATTTATATAAAGTGGTAGTAAGTACCAAGGTAGCTGGAAGGTATTGCAAAAAAGAGGGGGGGAGGGGGTGGAAGAAGGGTTTATTTGAATACTCCAGGATATGTATGATGGCTCCATAGCCAGGGTAAGGACATATTGGAGGAATACTGAGGGCTTTCCAGTAAGAGTTGAGGTGCACCAAGGTTCAGCACTTAGCCCAAACCTTTTCATCCTGGTAATGGACGAACTGCTGATGGGAGTAGGAGAATAGCTCACCTAGTTCTTGGCATTTGCAGACAATATAGGAAAACTTGGTGACTGCAGAGAACAGATAAGGGAGGACTAACGATAAACATGAAGACAGGGTATTTAGCTTTGAATTGGGAAGGACAGTAAACTAACTGTGATGTTCGTTCGAGGGGCAAACTGGTGACAAAGTTGAAAGACGTAAAGTACTTAAGATCAATGTTCCAAAGCAATGGAGAGATACTGTAGACTCTGATGTGACATGCAGAATCAATGGGCAAGGGGGTGACTGAAGTGGAGACAGGCAAGTGGAGTCCTGTGTGATAGGAGGATCCCAATGTAGTAGAAAGGGAAGTTCTACAGGACAGTGGTTAGACCAGCTATGCCATATGGATCAGATTGCTGGGCAGTGAGGAAGAACCACATAAATAGAATGCAAGTAGCTGAGATGCAAATGGTGTGGCACATGTGTGGTGTGTCGAGAGCTGATAGAATTAGAAATGAGCATATTAGAGGTAGCCTGGGGTGGTGGACACTTCGCTGAAAAAAATGAGGGAGAATAGGCTGAGGTGGTATGGACACGTCATGCAAAGAGGGCAGGAAGGGCTCGTCAGGTTAATTCCAGGAATGCAGGTGGTCATAGCACTAGGGGCAGGGGAGACCAAACAGATGTGGGAACAGGTTGTCTATAAGGATTTGTACAGTGTGCAGGGTGGACGGGGACCTCGGTGAGAGATAGAAGGGAGTGGAGGGCTAGAACCCACAGACCCGACCCTGCCACAGGCGGGATAAGGGTATGATGATGATGTAGTAAGCACAGTAGCAAGTGTAGAAAGTGTTCAACCAGATTGAAGTTTATGTTGAATTGTAAGTGTTCCATGTAGTAAAATGTCACAGTTTAGTGTTCCCTGACTTCAAAAAGATTGAGAACCACTGCTCTACAGCCCCTTAGCCAATGTCCCATGTTAAGTGGTTTAGACAACTGCATATTGGACTGCAACTGTTGAACCCTAAGAGTAGAAATAGGATAACAATGCAAAAATGTCTCATTAGTTGCAAAGTTGAATCATGCATGAGTTGAAATATGGGCCCCATTGAGGCACTGAGGGGGGAGGGCAAGTGCTGAATTGCTCCTCCTGTGGATTCACTCCTGGTGAGGAGGGGGCAATAACAATGCAAAGACTAGTACAGGACAAAGTTAAGGAATGGGAATAAGTCAGTGGCGGCAGAGTCTCGAAGGAAGGGTAGCAAAGAAAACTCTGAGGGTGTATGGGGATAAGCTTATGATAGATAGGGGGTAATCTATGGCAATATGTGGGAGAGTTCACTTTTGTTTTGGCATGAGCTTGATCACTGGCGACTATTAAGAGGGTGGCAAAGATTACAGGTGGAGAGGAGAGCTGTGGATTATGTAGAGTTCAAGTGGAGGATGTCGGCATGGATCACTTGAGGTGGGGAATGGGGAATGCACACATTGGAAGAGGTTTGGGGTGTGACAGGTATTAGGGTGGAGTGGCTGAAGTGGATGTGAAAGCTGCTAGGATGCTGGTGGACATCTACGCTTATGCATCTAGCATGAAAATTCCCTAAGCAAGGTGTCCGTCTGCACAAAGGATTACATATTCATAGACATTAGAAAGGCCCCCTAAACAGATGCTGTATCAACAGATGCTCAGCATTGGCTGTCTACACCTGCCAAGTACATCACCCTGTAAATCAGACCTATTGGTGGAGGAACAGTGACTATCCATCATCTTACTATTCTCCAGCCTGTGGCTGGGTCGGGTATGTGGGTTGCAATCCTCCACCCCACCAAACATCCAACCTGCTCACAACCACTCCCATCTCCCTGATGTCCCCAATCACCTGCAGTCTAATGATGGACCTAATGAGTTCTTCCTCCCCCTTCTCATCACATGCCCATACCACCTCACCCTTCTCATCACATGCCATAGCACCTCCACCTATTGTCTCTCATCTTTTCTCATTGTCCTCAAACATAATCATTTCTGATTTTGTTGGCTCACGACATCCCACTCACAAAGGGCAGCATTCACATCTGAGACAAATTGCATTCTCTTTTCTGATCCATACAGCATAGCAGGCATAACCACCATTCTTTAATCTTGGCCCTTCAGTTTTATTGGAACCTGGTGGCCACAGAGCATTCTGCTTCCCTGTGTCCACTTTAGCCCTCCTGCCTTCATCCTATGGGTCACATGTGAGTCTATTTCACCTTTTCCCTAGAGCACTGATCCTAAATATTTAAACTCTTGCACTGCTGGTATCACCTCACTTCCAGGGTGAACCTCGCCCTTTGGTCCCTGACCACTCAAATTGACAGCTAGGTACCGTAAAATCTCACGTAGTGCCCGTGGATTATATGCGAAACATAGGGTCATATAGTGCGGACTATATAAGGGTGCAGACTGTAAATGAAACCTGCTCTTCATTTTCTGAACATTTTATTGCACTTAACAACACGATTTTACACAATACGTTCTTATTTCTATGATAATGCAACATAAACTCTTTCACATTTCAATTTCATTGTCAGGGCAATCTGACATTTCATGTTCAAATTCATTTGATGTCATTGCCCCTACAAGTTGCACCACTGGCTACAGTAGGAATTGGACAGTGCAGACTATACATGAGTGCGGACTATATTTGAAACATACCCATTGCTAATGCGGACTATATTTGAGGTGCAGACTTTACGTGAGATGTTACAGTATTCTGTCTTCTTGGAATTCCCCTTTTGGAAATATCATGCACTGAGGGACCCATTCCCATATTCCTACCAACAGTTAATTCACAACTACAGTAAGTAAGTATGGGCTAAGTGCTGACCCTTGATGCACACCAACATGCATCCTGGAGCCTCTAGTAGTACCCCAAGCCGAGCCATCATACACACTGGCATAACCAGGATTTTTTAACCCTAGATTACTACAGTACCCTACGAATGACATAGTTACTAAGAATTAGTCTGTGAGACTACCAAAGTTTGTTTTGGATAAATAAAAAAATAATGGATATAAAAATTTAGAAAAGATGTTTTGATATTCTGGAAACATTTAAAATGATAATAGCAAAAAAAATTCACAGAGGAAAGCACAGAGGAAAAGAGAGGCGAGCACAGATTTTTTTTCAATGTGAAAAAAAAAAATCTTTCCTCTGAGCTCACCACTAATTGCTTTTGAACACACATAACAGTAGAACTTAGTCATTCTGTGTAGTTTAGAAGGATGGAATGCAAAAAAAATTTTCTCTTTCCTGCCTGTGGAAGTGCAAATGACTTTATAATAATTATTTCACCCAAAATTTCAGAGAGGATTTATTTGAGTGGGTGGGGCAAAGTTGCAATAGTCAAACATGGTTTTATTCATGGTTGCAATATGGTCTCAATTGTAAAACTATAAAAATACATGCTGCAGCTAAGATAAATGCATATATATTCTAATTCTAATATAATACACTGCAAGCAGCCTTTTTTGGCCAATATGGCAGTGGAGAGACTAACTCTCAATCCTACTTATGATAACATAATACACCTAAAACCCTAAGCTATAATTCAGTGCATATTGCAGCTAAGAAACTTGAATAGTTAAATTATCAACTGTGATCACACCAAATAAAACGTCTGTCTTTGCTAAACGCATAGATTTCTTATGACAACTTCAATGGAAAAATTCACGTAGTTACTAAACATTAGTCTGGATGACTACCACGTATCCCCGATAATAAGCCACTGTCTTATTTCTATTTTGGTGCCAAAATAAGCACTAGGGCTTATATTTGTAAGTATTAAATACTTAAAACATATAAATTTAGATATAATGGCAAAAAATTGTTGATGACAAACTATTGAAATCGTGTCATACTTTATTTCTATTACCATGACTTACTGCACTCTATACCAGGGGAGGTGAACCTTTTTCTGCTGGCAAGCCAAAAATTTAAATTGTTATAGCCCTTGATTTACTAGTGTGCCAGATGCAGCAGTGTGTTAAAGGACTATATAGTAGTGTACCCTTACTTCCGGTTTTTTTTACAGGAAATGGAAATTTTACCAACTGTGTCAGTAGCACTAGGTTTGATACTGGACTGGGGTGGGCTGCCTTCTTTTGAGGGAAGTGGCAGAGGCTGCATGTAGTGTAAGATGGCATTTGCACATAAAACAACCCTCTCTACTTTGCAATGTGTAGATGGGGCAAAAATTTCCAGGTGCAGGAGATCGCCCCCTAGTGTCGATGGGTGGAATATCCCAATAAACAGTAGACCGACGATAAATAACCATAGGGGTTGCAGCTTTGGTTGGCAACTGGCAGTCCAGTATCTTGCCCTTGTGTCCATTCAGAGGGACAAGATGGGTACCTGACCCTGCCATAGGCAGGAAAAGGGTTAGGAATTGCTGATTGGTTTGGTTTTATATACTGTAATTACCCTGAGATGTACCTGCCATGTGCCAACAAATTTGCTCTACGTGCCACAGGTTTGCCACCCCTGCTCTATATTCATGACTCCATTTAATGAAATCACCCTATCAGATGCAGAAAACAAAAACGGATGTGCTCTTTGCCTTAGGGCTCTCATAGGGCTTATTTTTGGGGAAGGGCTTATATTAAGTACATCCTGAAAAATCTTGGTAAATCTTCCTTTTTGGGTAGGCCTTATTTTCGGGGAAACACGGTACTCATGGTGTGATGCAAGGGTTGCAAAGAGGGCAATGGTCAGAAACAAGGGGGGCAAATGTTTCAGAGGCTATTTTAGGAAAGTACTGAAAGTTTAATTAAAAAATTTTAATTCTTTCACCTCTAAATTTAGAAATATAGAAAGAGCATAGTCAGTGAGACTATTGTATAGTAATCTAGGGTTAAAGGGGGGATATAACAGGCGATAGGGTGTATAGTGCTTTGCTGTAGATACCGGATCTGTGATGACAAATTGGCCGCCCCACCCCACCTTGCTATGCCACTGGTCATACATATCTGTCGCTATTCTAATATGGCCTTCATGTTGTGAATTCTTGTTGTGAATTGCAGAAGCATAGTCAATAAAGTGGTTGACTTCAATACTCTTGCTGCCACATCAGATGCTGATATCATAATTGGAACTGAATCCTGGTTGAGGGGAGACATTAAATCAGCAGAGATCTTCTCAGATAAGTTTGTAGTTTATAGAAAGGATAGGGAAACAGGCAAAGGGGGTGGAGTCTTTATAGCAATAGATAAATCCCTGGAGAGTTCTAGGGAACTGCAATATGAGGAAGATTGTGAAATGGTATGTTGTCATGTTGCAAGCTCTCATGGTGGGGGAATTTATGTAGTTGGCTTCTATCGTCCACCAGGTGATGATCCACTCCCACTTACAAGACTGTCACAATCATTGGAGCATATATATCAAAAGAAGAAGGTACCACTAGTAATTCTTGGAGGGGACTTCAATTTACCAGGGTTGGATTGGGGCTGTGTGCAGCCTAATTCAAATTCCAGGTTATCAGGTGCTCTGAACCTATTTTTGGAACAGTTGTACTATAATGGATTGGAACAGATTGTGACAATGCCTACACATGATAAAGGAGGAATTTTAGATTTAGTATTTACAAATGTGCCCAGCTCTATCAACACTGTAGAGTGCATTGAAGGAATTAGTGACCATGCAGGGGTAAGGGTGGAGATAGCTAAAAGGCTACCTAGAAAGGTGGCACCAGACAGGGTGGCATACCAATACAATAAGGCAAATTGGGAATATTTTAAATCATATCTAGAATATGAGTTAAATGATTTTTATACCATTGTTAATACCTGTGGTGTTGAGGAATCTTGGCAACGATTCCTAGCCCTCTTAGAGAAGGGCAAGCAGCTAGCTGTCCCCACTAAGATTATAAGGGATAATACTTTTCCTGAATGGTATACAAAAGAGGTGAAGGTAGCTTTGCGGAATCAGCGAAAGGCTAGGAATGCACTTAGGAGAGGGAGGGATGCCAATACTGAGTTAGTTTATAAGAAGGCCCGGAAAATGGTTAAAGTGTATATGAAGAAGGCTTACAAGAATTTTCATGAAAACATATTGGGAGACAGGCTTAAAAAAAATCCAAAAGCTTTCTGGGGGTATCTGAAGAAGTGTAGGAAAGAGGGTTATAGGGATACAGTGGTTAAAGATAGTTCAGGAAATGTAGTTAAGGATAGTCTTATGATTGCAAATGTTTTCAACGATGCATTTGCAAAAAGCTTTGCAACCAGTAGGAGGAACTTCCAGTTGGTACTTGATAGTGACTCTCCAGGGAGAATGGATGAGGTTACTATAACTAGGGTGGGAATTGAGCAACTACTACACAAATCAGTGGTTCATAAGGCTGCAGGTCCTGATGGCATTTCTCCATATATTATGCAGCGACTTTCAGGGATACTTAGCTATTACCTGGTGGAAATATTTAGAAAGTCATTAGACATGGGTATTGTTCCATCATCATGGAAACTGGCTAATGTGGTGCCAATTTTCAAGTCAGGAGACACAGCAGACCCTAAGTGCTATAGACCAGTTTCATTAACGAGTGCTGTATCCAAGGTTTTAGAACACATCATATTCTCCTCTATTATGGGATATCTGGAAAAGAATGGCATCCTTAGCAACAATCAGCATGGATTTAGGAAAGGGAGGTCATGTGACACCCAAATGGCTTGCTTGATGGATTATATTCAAAGGGCTTTAGACAACAGAAAGCAGGTTGATGTTGTATTCTTAGACTTTGAACAGGCTTTTGTCATGGTGCCCCATGATAAGCTGATTTCAAAAATGTCAAGTCTAGGGATACATAGTAAGGTTACTCAGTGGGTAAGGTCATATCTGCTTGATAGGCAACAGAGGGTAATGTACAAGGGTAGTGCATCTGAATGGAAACCAGCCACATCAGGGGTACCTCAGGGAAGTGTTTTGGGTCCTTTGTTGTACATTCTCTATGTGAATGATATAGGATTTGACATAAGTTCCTTCCTTGAACTATTTGCAGATGACACATGTACTGCCCGGGTGTTAGATGAGGGGTTATCATCCTGTACACAATTACAACAGGATCTCAATAAGATTTACAATTGGTGTGTAAAATGGGAACTGCCATTGAATCTGAAAAAGTGTAGGATTCTTACAATATCTAGATCTAGGGAGCTACTTAGCTTTGATTACTATATTGGTGGAGTTAGGGTTGAGAGAGTTGGCACCCATAAGCATCTTGGAATAATTTTAAATAACCAAGGTACCTGGAAGGATCATATAAATAAATTAGTTGGGAGGGCTGGTCAATTCCTCCGTCTGATTAGTAGGGTCCTTCGGGACAGCACAAGGGAGGTGAGGGAAACAGCATATATTTCAATGGTGCGACCAATTATGGAGTATGGTAGTCCAATTTGGTTTCCCTTCAGGCAGGAATTATCTTGGGAGATTGAAAGGATACAGAGGAGTGCAGCAAGAATTGTATTCCACAGGTTTTCTCACAGGGATAGTGTGTCTGACATGATCAGGGAACTAGGTTGGGAAACACTAAGCCAGCGGCGAACATCTCACAGCATAAGTCTGTTTATCAGACTGCTGCTGCTGGGGTGTGATGGACCTCTGGTGGGATGTGTGTCCCCTGCTAATTACAAAGGGAGAAAGGATCATTTGTATAAATTGAAGGAGATTAGGGCACAGACAGACACATATTACTGGTCTTTCTTACCAAGGACCATTCGACAATGGAATGGCCTTGGAAAGGATAAGGTGGAGGGCCTAATAAAAAGCCACCCTACCATTACTAGTGTTGTAGCAGGATCACAGAAATTTAAGCCTGGGGTTTTGGGAGCTTTTTGGTAATATATATAAGAATGAGAGTTGGTCTCTCCACTGCCATATTGGCCAAATAAGGCTGCTTGCAGTGTTGTGAATTAGAATTAGAATTAGAATCTACCCCTTTCTTCTTAGAACGTTCCATACTATCTGTTTAGGGACACTATCATAGGCCTTCTCCAGGTCAATGAATATTAAATGGAGGTTCTTTAATGTTCTATGCTTTTCTATTATCTACCTTAGGATAAATATTGGTATCATTGTAGACCTACTGGGCATAAACCCACATTGATTACACAGGAAACAAGTTTTTTGTCTGAGGCGACTTTCAATGGCCCTCTTCAAATAGCGAATGGCTTCGAATGGCTCACTAGTTTAAGGCCTCTAGGATTTCCACAGTCAGGGGCGTCACCCTTACACCTAGAGCAATGGAACTACTGTATCCAGCTCTCCCTACAAGGTGATAGCATTCTGTCTCCATTTGCTAACTTATTGAAGAGCTTCCTTAGCCACTTTATTCCTGTAGATCCCAGTGTATGCCAAACATCCATGGGATACTTCTCCAGGGCTACTTCTTTGGAACCTTTAATCTTTCAGAGGGTCCTAACTATTTCTACCTCCATCACCCTGTCGACTGCCCTTCTGATGACTAGGTTGCTCTTAATGGTCCTACCACCTCTTAGTCATGTCAGCTGGTTGAAACAGTACTCTACCACTGCTACGCTTGACCAATATTTAATGCAGTTGATTGCATTGGATACACCAGTTCTCATCCGATCACTGATGTTAAGCAATGCAACCCCAGCTAGTACTGACATGGGTAGCCATTTGGGAAAACTGGGTACTGCTGACACCCAAAAATCGCAGCATTAGTGTAGTGACTGTGCAGTCTCTGCATAAGAACTACACAGTGGATGGGGCTCTAACGACCTTGTAGATGAAGGGCCATAAAACACCAACAAACTAAAACAAACTGGACCAACATTGTTCTGGTTAAATCCTTAATAGCTCTATCTCTGGTGTCTTAACCCTAACTCCTGTTGTTGTTTGTTGGTGTTTGAGGGCCCTTCAGCTACAAGGTCATTAGAGCCCTGACAAAATGTAATTCTTATGCAGAGACTGCATAAACACTACACAAAACACACTGCACTGCACTCACTGCACACCGCATTCCTCACCATTTACTTTTTGAGTATGAGCAACTTATGCTCACTTTTCTTTCAGAAATCCACATTGGGTAGCACCCAGAAATCTTGGATCACAGCCCCATGTTGCTGCTGTACCATGAAAACGTCAATCTGAGACTGAACAGTGATGACGTGCTTTTTACCCTTCCTGAGCCATGTAAGGGTCAATGCTTGAGTTTGTGCTTGGGCTGTTGCCAGGACTTTCTGCCCTGCAGGGCTGACTAGACCATGCCCACATCCCCCTGGAACCTCTTCAAATCCAGGCCATTATTACCCACTTGGCCATTGATGTCTCCTCCAATAATAGGTGCTTGGTTCCCTCGCCATGGCTAATCCTGCCATCTACTAACTGATCCACCCTATTAAAGTCCCTACAAAAACCGTCTCTTGTTGCATCATGCATCAGGGCATATGCACTGAGGAGGTGGAGCTTGATGCCCAGACTGACTACTGTTACTAGCGTCACCCTACTGTTTATTCACTTAACTGCTGTAATCCCATGCTGCAACTCATTCAACACAATCCCCACCCCATTTTGTCCCTCTTAACTAACTGCATATATAAGTTTGTATCCTTCTCGCAGGACCTGTCATCGATTTCCGTTCCACAATGTCTCCTGGAAGAAAGTGATGCTAATAAGTCTATGCTTGAGGGTGTCAACTAAGTCCCTATATTTCTCTGTGAGAGTCCCCACATTGCAAGTTCCTAATCTTAGCCTAACTGCTATCTTCAGCTTCAGGCATTTTTGTTTCTGATGAAAAATTAAAATCAAAAATCATCATCATACCTTTATCCCATCTGTGGCAGGGTCACGTCTGTGGGTTCAAGCCCTCCACTCTCATCTGTCTACCACCCCCAGGTGATATCTGATATACTCCTTCCTAATTCTATTAGCTATCAACATACCATGCCACCCATGTGGAATGATTAAGTGCCTGGAAAAAGTTAAAGCACAATTTTCTGAATATTTTTAGTAAATTGTGATAACATATGCATATCGCTTATTTATTGATTAACTTCTCATTTTACTACAAATACATACAGTAGCTGCATACTATCTTTTGTAGACCTAAGTTAGAAAAGGCCTATGATACTGTCCCGCAACAGGTAGTATGGGATGTTCTAAGAAAGAAGGGGGTGGATGAAGGTCATACCAGAATAACACAGGACATGTATGACGGTTCCACCAATAGTATGAGGATGGAATAGGGGAATAATGGTGGCTTCAAGGTAAAGGTGGGGTCAGCTCTCAGCCCTTACCTATTGACTTTGGCAAAGGATGACCTGCTTATGGGAATAGGCAAATGGCCCCTCAGTGCATGGTATTTGCTGACTATTTAGGAAGGTTAGAGGAGCCCCAAGAGGTGGTTCAAAAGGGCTTACAGGACATTACAACAGCAATGGCAAGGGGGGGGCTGAGGTGAACATGAAAAAAAAAAACAGAGTACTTAGCTTTCAGTTGGAGCAGCCAGGACCAAGGGGGTGTAGTTCATTGTGGCAATGAGGTGATATCAGCAGTGCAAGAGTTTAGGTATCTAGGATCAGTTTTCCAGAGTAATGGGGAAATCAACATGAACCTTGCCAATAGAATCAATGCAGGATTGCTGAAGTGGAGACAGGCAAACAGTGTGCTGTTTAACTTCCAAGTTCCAATTAAGTTGAAAGGTAAAGTTTACAAAACTGTAGTTAGACATGCTATGCTATATGGAAGAGTGTTGGGAAAGAAGAAGAAGAGAATGCAAGAGGAGAATGCAAGTGGCTGAGATGTGAATGCTTCATTACATGAGTGGGGTGTCACATGCTGACAGAGTCTGCAATGAGTACATTAGAGGTAGCATGGAGGGTGGGAAACACCTCAGAGAAGATGAGAGTAAATAGGTTGAGGTGGTATGGGCATGTGATGCAATGGTATAAGGTGTGTTCAGAAAGTAACAAGCCAGAGGCATAATGATGGAAATCAGTACCTGTATATTAGAAGTATTGGCCCTGGCTGTTGAGGCACTTGTCCCACTGTGACATGAGGCAGTGAATGGCTGTCTCATAAAATTCCCTGGGCTGCAATGTGAACCAGTTCTGCTTGTACAGCTCGACGTCGGCGTCTGAAGTGAATCGGTGGCCCCTCAGAGCCCTTTGCAGGGGACCAAACATGGAATAATCACAGGGAGAGAGGTCTGGACTGTATGGAGGTGGCTGAGAACCTCCAATTTGAATTTCTGCAGGAGTGCCATGACTGGGTAAGCCGTATGAGGTCTTGTATTGTCATGGAGCAGAATGATCCCACAGATGAGATTGCCTGGTCATTTTGTTTTGATCGCTTGGTGAAGGGTGGTCAAGGTTTGCGAGTAATGCTGGGCATTCACTGTTGTCCCATGCAGCATGAAGTGTATCAGAAGGGGGCCATCTTGGTCAAATTTCCATTGCCATCTTTAAATGCAACTGGCAGCATTGGATGATGGATGCAGGCTGCTGCTCACTTTGTATCGTCACGTGACGTGCATGTGTGCCCTCTAGTGATGGGCTGTGAACTTCCACACTGGTCAGAACCACACCTCATTACACATGCCACATTATTACCATTCTGTCACTGGTTTGTGCATCCAGCCTCTGGCTCGTTACTTTTTGAATGCACCTTATATATTATGGGACAGCAGGTTTCTGGTGGCATCAGGTGTAGGGGAGAGCAATATGAATATGGGCTGGTTGTACAGAGGGACATGATTACCTGCAGGATAGATGAAAGCCAGGCAGAGGATAGATGGGAGTGGAGGATTAGAACCCACATTTTTTTGTTTTGTTGTTGCTTTAGGGCCCATCAACTACAAAGGTCATTAGGGCCCAGAAAGACACATCACCATGGTGGGGGTGTAAATGGCCATCCCACCATGATGGCAATAAAAAGTGAAAAAGGCCAATAAAAGTAATAACAATAAAAACGCAATAGCCTAATAATTACTCAGAAAAGAAATACAGGCAAAAGCCAAAACAGACATATAAATAAAGGCAAAAGCAAAAACAGACATATAAAAAAGGCAAAAGCCAAAACATACATAACAATAAAAGTGGCAAAAGCCAAAACAGAGAGAAGAATAAATGTGGCAAAAGCCAAGACAAACACAGAAATAAAAAGGCAAAAGACAAAACAGACAGAATAATAAATGTGGCAAAAGCCAAAACGAATACAGAAACAAAAAGGCAAAAGCCATATAATTCAAAAATAATTACAAAAGGTGTCTAAAAGAAATGTCATGAAGAAATGTCCAAAAGAAATGTCCACTGCCTGAGGATTATCCCCAAGTGATGTGGAGAGCTCTGCACTGACTCCCAGTCGCCATCTAAGTTCTCGGTATCTCTCACAGTGACTAAAGATGTGCACCACTGTGAGAGGCTCCCAACAGAAGTCACACCATGGCTGATCCTCACCCCGTAGAATGTAGGAGTGGGTGAGGAAGGTGTGACCGATTCACAGCCAAGCAAGCACCACCCCCTCCCTCCGCGATTGGCGGCACGAGGACACCCAGTGCACTGGAGTGTCCTTCAGTGTGCGGAGTTTGTTCGTGGTCTCGGCAAACCACTGGGCCCGCCATTGGTCGTGGACGGCCCGCCGCACCATCGGGAGAGCGTCGGAGGAGGGGACAGCAGTGTCAGGTATTTCTGGCATGTGGGCCACCTGATGGGCATGGGCATCTGCCATCTCGTTGCCCATGATGCCAACATGCCCCGGGACCCACATAAACAACACTGTCTTGCCCTGCTTACGAATCACAAGCAGCAATCTGTGCACACCCTGGACGATGGCATGTCTGCCATACAGGGTGTGCAACAGGTGAAGGGAGCATAGGGAGTCAGTCGCAACAACAAAGTGTCTGTTATGCAAAACTTGCATGAGTTCCAGTGCCCTGTGCAGAGCTGTGAGTTCTGCAGTTAAGACACTGGCAACGCCTGGAAGGCGGCCCCCTATGAGATGACCAGTTGTAAAGACTGACCAACCCACATAGGAACCATCCTTCGACCCATCCGTGTAAATAAAAACATGGCCTCGATAGGTCCAAGAGAGGCGTCTGAACTCTTGTTGGTACAATGACCTATCGGTACTGATTTTGGGTAAGGCTGCAAGCATTAAATATAAACTTGGCTCTGGCACTGTCCAGGGCGGCACAGAGGCCGGCAGTACATGCTGCGCCCTAGGTAGCGTCACACCCAGGCCTTCAAGACAGTCCATCCAATGCACACCGAATGGATGGGGAACCCCCTGGCGGCGGTTGAATGGCCGTCTCACCATGTCACTAAAGACGGCTGGGTGTGTAGGGTGCTGTGGCTGACCTTTCAGCTGCGAAATGTATGCAGCTGCCAGGCACTGCCGCCGCACAGTCAATGGTGGCACACCAGCCTCAGCATAAAGGCTGAGTACTGGACTTGTGCGGAACGCCCCAATGGACAACCGGATGCCAGCGTGATGAACACTGTCCAGCATCCGGAGAGTAGATGGAGCGGCCAGGCCATATAGTCGAAGCATCATCGTTCGATCTGCCCCAAAACCAGTTCCCTGCAGGCACCGCAGAATATTAATGGAGCGAAGGCACTTAGCCTTCAGCTCCTTCAAGTGCGGGACCCATGTCAGACGGCTGTCAAAACGGAGACCAAGAAAGCGGGCCGCCTCTACAACTGGCAGGAGGTGGCCATCCAGGGTAAGCTGAGACTCAGGGTGAAGCCCTCGCTTCCGACAGAAATGCATGACAGTTGTTTTGTCAGGGGAGAACTTATAGCCACGCGAGGCGGCAAACTCGTGGGCACTGTTTAGCGTGAGTTGCAACTGGCGCTCAATGCTGTGCATCGTGGCAGCCCGGTACACAAATAGGGATGACTTGACCGGGGGGTGAACAGAGGATGGTAGGCTGTTCACCGCAAGCAAAAAGCGTCACACTCAAGATGCTCCCCTGTGGGACACCATTCTCCTGCAGAAAGGCAGAGGAGTAGGTGTTACCCACACGCACTCTGAAGGTCCGTTCGGACAGAAAGCTTTGGAGGAAGAGGGGCAGATTACCCCTGAGCCTCCACTGGTGCAAGGTCTCCAATATACCGTGGCGCCAAGTGGTGTCATATGCCTTCTTCACATCAAAGAAGACAGCCACTAAGTGCTGACTGTGGAGAAAGGCCTCACGTACTGCAGTCTCCAGGGAGATCAAATGATCCACCAGAGGTGGATCATTTCACCCAGGAGGTATATAACGCCTTTTTCTGGTAGGTGTCATAGCATTTGATAATGGATGCTATCTGGTCCAGGGGCAGTATCCCTGGCTCTTGCTAGAGCTGCCTGGAGCTCCCAAGGGGTAAATGGGTTGTTATACCCCTCAGCGACACCCCCAGCAAAATTAAGTGGGTGGCGTTCTGCAGCTAGTTTTGACTGCATAAATGCTGCCGTGTAGTGCTGGGAACTGGAGACGGCTGCAAACGTCCTTCCCAGTTCCTCAGCCACCTCACACGGCAAAAGGCAATGTCTTCCTTGTACAAGGAGACCTGAGCGACATGATGGTAAATATCTGCTTTGGATCTTCCTCAGCGTTTCCCAGACTTTCTTGGAGGGCGTGTGTTGGGTGAGTGAGGAGACGTACTGACTCCATGAGGAGCGCTTGGCCTCCCTGATCACCCGTCGTGCATATGCCCGGGCTCGGAGAAAGTCGATACGGTTGGCCTCGGTAGGACGAGATTGGAAGCAGCGAAGGGCTCGTCGGCGAGCCCGAATCGCACTCTGCCAATCCTCAATCCACCATGGCACCCGGGCTCGTGGTGGGTTACACGAGCTCTGGGGAATGGATGCCAATGCCGCCCCGACCACCACTTCTGTGAAGTGATTTACTAGGTCGTTTACCCCATTAAAATCACACAGTGGGTTAAAGAAGATATGGCGGGCAAACTCCTCCCAGTCTGCCCGAAGCAGACACCACCGTGGTGGGTGCTGGGAATAAGGAAGGAAGGGATAGGTAAGGGATGGCGATAAGGAAGGGCGACGCCTTCCCCAAGGCTGCACCATCCTCCCCAGAGATGGAAATAATTCTGGGAGGATAGGAAGAAGGTATGGATGGTTGTTGGACTGCACTCAAAATCTTAGATGCAGGAACATGCTTTGCATCGGCACTGGAACCCTGCACCTTAAGGCTAAGAGGTCGTTGCCTCTGGTTAAGTGCAGGTGCCGATGCCATAGACGTCACAGGTTCGTTC
Organism: Trigoniulus corallinus; assembly: GCA_013389805.1. Classification (NCBI taxonomy): domain Eukaryota; kingdom Metazoa; phylum Arthropoda; class Diplopoda; order Spirobolida; family Trigoniulidae; genus Trigoniulus; species Trigoniulus corallinus. Next base: position 30,879,450 of record JAAFCE010009126.1, read on the forward strand.
CCTGATCCAGTTGGCTTACTGGAGGAACGCGGCCTCTTTGTTGGAGCAGTACATGTCTCCATCAGCTCAGTGGCAGCTGGCCCACTCAATTGGGTGGGACCGAGCCCGCCATCTTCTGGCTCAACACAAGTCAATGAAACTAAAGAAGGGGGAGGGGGTGGGGTTATTTGTAGAGGCCCCCAGCCTCTGGGTTATAGTTGCCATAATTTTTATTAATTATGATTTCGCTGCCCGCAGGTCTTACCCACCACCGAGCCCAATGAGGGGACGCCCATTCGGGTCGCCAAGGTTCCTCAGGCAGGATACCGTTAGGGTGGCATAATCCCCAAGTACCAGACCATTGGCATTGGGGTTGACTGCCGGTCCACTTACAGTCACTCTAGGAGGCATAACAACTTATGCACCCCCGGCCGATTGACCAAGACCGGGCTACTGCCTTGGCCTCCCATTTTCCCCAGAAGCTGTGGCCAAAGTGATGTTTTGGAGACTATGGATCGCAACCCTAGTCCCCAATGTCTGTCAGCCACCTCACCAGTTTGGAGTGGCCAAGAGACATCGCAGGGCATATGCCTCCTCAACCACCAGGATCCGCTTTTCCCAGGGTATGGGTCTCCACGCATGGCAAACACTTCGGTAGGCGTTTGTTTACGGTCACCTCAGTGAGGAGCCTACATCGACTGCATACAAGTCAGTTTGAACAAGCAAACAACCATGGTGTTGGTATCGTCCTGTCCAGAACACACGTCATAGACAGAGACGACAGTGGTGTTGTCCAGACTGGGGCAAGAAAAAGACACCCCTTTTAGTCGCCTCTTATGACTTGCAGGTATGCAGTGTGCCTATTCTACCCCGGGCACACACGGGTATATCATGGCAATGTAGGACCTGATAAGGACCCACATAAGGTGAGACTAAAGAATGTGAAAATGCTCCTCCGTGAACTAAAACATGAGAGGATGTATTTAAGGTTGTGGGCTGAAAACCAGAATGAGTAGTTGATTGACATGGTGGGATATACAATAACTCCTGTAACCTAGAATGTAAGTTAACAATAAAATCAACTGGAGAGGAGATATTCTGTTTGTGATGAAAAATGTTGCCCAGAAGATCTAACGTCATGCCATAGACAGCTTCAGCTGGTGTGGCTGATAAATCATCAACTCAATGGATTGGATGTGCAACAGACTTCAGAGAGCTCCAGGAGTGCAGCACAATGTGGGATGAACTGATGGAAGAAATTGATAAGGCCTAAGAAACGACAAAGTGATCATCTAGATTCATGCCATGGAAAATCTTTAATGACTAAAGTTTTGTCAGGAATAGGGCTGATCTTCTGAGAAGTAACCTTATGACCTAAAAAATCTAAAGAAGATTTTCCAAATCTGCACTTTGAAAGATTTAATGTTAACCCAAAATTTTGCATGCGGTCAAAAACTTGGCATAGGTGAGGCACATGGTGTTCATCATCCTTGCTACCCACGAGGATGTCATCTATGTATGTATAGATGAAGGGAAGATCCCCTAGAACAGGGGTTCCCAACCTTTTTTATACTTTAGAGCACATTCTAAAATATATGTAGGGTGGTGGGTGCCATTTATTTTTTCTAATGATATTTATAGTTGAATAAGGATAATAAATAAGTAAAAAATAATCCTAAAGTCGAGATCAATATTTCCAATTTATTAAATTCATTTTGGAAAATGATGATGATGATGCTCTCCACTCAGATGTGTTCAACTCTATGGCGATTCTATGGGCGAGCTCTCTCCAAGATGCTGATGAGGATGATGTTGATTTGGAGGCCTTTCCATAGAATTTTCTTGGCGAATTTGTTACAGAGTAGGTTGCCAGGTCTTTCTCCTACCCTCCCATTTATCCAGGTCTTGGGACTGGCACATGGCTGCAAACAACTGTGTGGCTGGGAGATTTGCAGCACCCAACGTTATGTTTGAAAATTATGATCCACAAATATGTTTAACCAAAAAATGATTTTCTTTTAAATTTTTATTGATTGTAAAAAAAATATTTGTTGCCACCCAACAGTGGCAGCACACACATATTGGTCAGTGGGTGCCATGGCACCCAACAATGGAGTGATAACTGCTGTTTTGGGAATATCTTCAGGCACAATGGGAATTTGATGATAGGAGAAAACACATGCCAGCTTTGGCCAGCTTGGAGAAAACACATGCCACATGATAATGGTTTGGGACGCCATCACATGATAATGGGGGAACTGGATAATGGTTTGGGATGGTCCATGCATTCAGTGCCCAGAAGTCACCCACAAGCCTCCATGAGTCATCCTTTGGAACCATATGCAATAGACTGGACCAAGGGCTATCAGAAGGTCTAATATAGCCAGCTATGTGAAGAGCTTGAAATTCTGCTTTGGATACATTAGACTGTACAAGGTAGAGATGCCACACACGAGCATGACAAGGTGGTCCGGCAGAAATAACAATGTGATGGAACGTGTTGTGAGGAGTGTGATCTGTAATGGCCCTAGGTACCATTATACAACTAACCTCCTCCAACAGTAATTTATAGGGTGCATCAGTATCTGGTGCGATGGCTGACAGCCATTGATAGGGTTGATCCCTAGGAGTTGCAATCCAGTAATGCGATTACATAAAATGTGATGACTGACATCTACAATAAGGCCAAAATGTGCTAAGAAATCTGCACCAATAATAGCATAAGAAATGTGTGTGATGACAAAATTCCATGTGAAGGAACGTCGCAGGCCAAGATTTATGCATAAACGATGGCACAGGCCAAGATTTATGCATAAATGATGGCACAGACCAAGATTTATGCATAAATGATGGCACAGGCCAAGATTTATGAATAAACGATGGGTACTGAAAGTTTTAATGGGTGAGTGAATGGCAGCAAAAAGTTGAAAATCGTGAGGTTTTACTGGAGCTGGAACAATACTGTTCTTTGGAACAACACTCAGATCTACACCAGTATTGATCAAAAACCTCTGATGAGTGGTTTGTCATAAACGAATAATAAATTCTTGACCCCTCCCTGTCCCAACTCCAGAAAGGAAGGGTCTACTCATTTCCCTTAGTGCAAGGTGGTTTGCACTTATTGGCAGCTCACCCAAAGGTATGGGGATACCAACAGAGGCCCTGGTTCTGTGACACCTGTTCAGGGTGTTCTGCAAAATTCTGTTGACGGGAGGATGTATGGTGGCATGAGCCACTTCGCTGACAGTGACAAAATTGAGGAAAGAATCGTGGGGATAACAAGTGCAATTGCACAGCCAACTCGTCATCTCTGGAGTTGAGTCGAGACAACTCTGGATCTGCTGCACCCACTCTATTGAGTTGCTCCCTGGCGATGTTTGTTGTGTGATGGTGTGAGTCGTCCAAAGTATCAGAAACAGTATTAACATTCTGAGTGGATATATCTAATGCCTCGAAAATCTTATCCACTGTTTCAGCAAGCTGGTCAATGGGCATTAATTCATTAAGTGTCACCAAAACAATCCTTATTTGCCGTGGATGTGAGATAGCAAAAGTTCCCTGACAACTGAAACATTGCTGACTGAAACCGTTGCATCACTGGCAAGCTGTTGCATTCGAAGCAACAGTTGAGATGGCTTGTGATCCCCCAGCTGCACATCCATTAGCAGCTGCTGCAGTTTCCATTTTGTAACTGCAGCCTTCAAAATTTCATAGGCGTTAATTGGGGGTTATTTCAAAATTAAATCCCATACATCGCTAATAATGTCAGATGGTAGGGCATCCACTGTCAGGTCAACTCTTCCAGAATCTGGCTGAATGTTGTAAATACAAAACCTGTATTCAATAGTGGTGAACCATATTTCTGGGTCTTGAACCCAGAATGTTGGAAGTTTAAATAACTCCTGGTTTTGGTATGCCATATTCACAGAATAGTCCTCTCTGGTCATTAGCCCATCCTGAGTGGTGAAAACAGGCATGGGGTCCGAGACATATGGAATGTCCATCTTAAACTAAGTCTTCTAAACCTAAATTACTATTTAGCTACTAGTAAAATGGAAAAATTTATGTCCTACCATCTGATGAAAAGAGTAATGTTGGAAAATAATAATCCTAAGATAGGACCACTACCACAAAAACACACACAAGACATGCCACAGCACAACAAGTGGATATTTCGGAAGAGGTAAAAAAATGGCTAATAACTGCACCAAGCTCAAAATCTTCTTCACACAAAAATTTTTCTTTTTATCGTTCTTCCTTTTTTATAAATACTTTTTCTTTATCACGTTTTTGTCACCAATTTGTGGAGGATGTTGATGTTAGAATTTCCCACCATTTGTTCTTGATTACAGTTGTACTAACTAATCACAAAAGTTTTGAGGAATTTCATAAATCATTTCTTTAATTAACTGATGAAGTATCTGTGTGTATTTAAATTTTATAAATATTAATTATAAGAATTTTAGAGAATTATTTAAGGAGTTTGAATATAAATTAGGAAGCCCTTGATGAATAGAAAATTGTGTCATGCAACTCTAATTTATACATGACACATGCAGGATCTGCTACACCAGTGCTCTGCAACCTTTTCTCATCTATGAGACACCAAAGTTCTTCCTAGAATTCCATGGCACATCAAAAGCTAAAATGTATAGCAGTAGCATAGCTAGGGTGAGGGTGCATTCCACTCCAGGCAAAGAGATTTATTATGGAGAAATTGCACATAAAACTATGAAACCTTTAGGCCCAGGCGATTTTTGCTCATGTGGGTACTGCAGGGACACCAAAGCAATTAAATGCACACATGCAGCGAAAAGCTGCCAGTACACATTTGGCAACTCTTAAGAAGGCATGCCCATTTTGCCTACTAAATTTCAAAACTAAGAAACCTTGTGGAGTTGTGCATCACTCAATAGACCACAAGGTACTATGTGACCATATGTGCGTGTGCAGTGCCACAGGTATGTGTGCACTCCCCCATTGCAACTAATGTATCTCATGCTGGAATTGTGAGGTGCTGAACGAGTAAAAATCACATGTGTGCCCTGGGCCTTAGAAGGCTATTTACATGAATATTTCATTGCAAGTATTCTTGTTATTGTGTTTCTAAGGAGGACCATTGAAATATTATTTGGTTAGAAAGCATTATATATAGACTTGTCGGGAGTGGCGAGTTGCGTTGGACACACCAGTTCTCGTCTGATCACTGAAGTTAAGCAACGCAAGCCCAGTTAGTACTGACATGGGTGGTCGCTCGGGAAAGCTGGGTACTGCTAATACCCAATAATCGTCACATTAGTGTAGTGTCTGTGCAGTATATGCATTAGAACTATACAGTGGACGGGTCTCTAATGACCTCGTAGTTGACAGGACCTTAAACTCCAACAAGCAACAACAAATTAGACTTGTCAATGGCGTTTGATAGGTTCTCTATTCCACAGTTGAGTACAAAGTTAAAAGCTTATGGACTGGCACTTAGATTACCAGGGATCTTGCATAATTATCTAATACAGTGACAAATTAGCATAAAGGCTGGGCAGAATGGTAGACATGATAGACATGGCTTACCACAGGGTAGTGCCCTAAGCCCACTTTTGTTCAATCTTTAATTAAACGATCTGTGCAAGGACATTTCTCCAGATATAAATGGCCTGGCATTTGCTGATGACCAAAACCTTTCAAAAGAAATTGTTAATAACATAGTATGTTTTTATTCCCTTAAATTATTTTATGCAATATTCCCTACACAAGGTTCTGAGCCATTGTGGACATTATATATTTTTTGTAAACAGTGGGGTCGTTTCCCAATTCAGGAACAAAAAATTTTAATATTTACTTATCTCATGTTTATTAATACAAAATTCATAAAGGTTTTAATTTCCCTTGATTAAAAGATTTCCCTTACAAGTTCATAAACAAGGAATTTTTCCATTACTAGATCAATACAAGTTTCTTAACTAGCACATTCAGTTACTAAATCATTGCAATTTTGTTAATTAATGGAATTTCATTACAAGTTCATTTACTAGCATATTCAGTTACTCAGTCATTACAAATTTGTAATTAATCACTTTTATTATGAAATTGTGACAAATTCATTAAGCTATTAATCTCCCTTACTGAATCATTAAAATTCCATTACAATTACATTCAGTTGCTAATCAGTTTCAGATCTATTAAATTCAGGCACTTGCTTGATGGTTGCATGATGTCAGTTTGTAATAATTCTTCTACAATTTTCTCCAGAATGTGTTTATGAGCCCTGGTCACTTTATAAGGTCATTTCTGTATTGAAGTATTGTCAGCAAACTCAATGGAGTGAATAAGGGTAGGTGTAGGCTGAAATTCTGTAAGGGACAAGTCAAAACAGTTATGATATTTCATGATTAACTGTCTTAATTTCAGTTGATATTCTGGGTTCATGTGATCGATTTGCAAAGAGTTCAACACATTTTTCTCATGAATCTTCTTCTCTTGAATTTTCCTTCAATATTAAAATAGGCTTGTGAGCAAGGGCTGCTTCCACATCAACATCATCCCAATTATATGATTCCCTGTCTCCATGTTGAATTTTTGATACAGTGAATACAGGTTGAAATTCAATGGTGTAGTTGAATCTTTCTGGTGAATCCTTCTTCTCCATTGCATGATATGTTAAATTCAAGGATCTGCCTAGATCATTTCCTATTAACAGCCCACATGCATATGGTAGAAAGTGACTATGTAGATAGGCAGTAATAGTAAATGTCCATCCTCCCATTGTTAATTTCACGTGTGTATTTTCATTTAGGATTCATTTTTCCTTACATCTTGAGCACACCTTAAGTTCTGCTGGTTCAGGAACAAATGATAAGCATTTTTGTGCACAACAAAGCATTAGCTGCAGCAGAGTCTGTAATGGCAAAGGTGCCCACTGATCCAAGTTGTATTGGAAAATATAAAACGTCACTGTTCATATGATCCTCCTCTTCACATAAATCAATTTCACAATTTATTGGCTGAAGGTTTACAATTTTGGCTCCTTGAACTATCCCTTCTGTTTCACTCAATTGCCCATTTATTTTATATGCTGCTGGGACCCAGATCGACAATCCCTTTGCAAGAATCCTAATTTCCCACAATTAAAACATTTAATGGGGGTTCTAGGAACATTTTCTTCAGTACTGTTTCCTTGCAGGGCTTGGGGATTTGGGGAAAATTTTGAGCATATTGGGCTATTTTTGTTTAGGGGTCTATATCCCTGCTGGGGCTGGAAATATCTAGGAGGAAGTGTAACTCCTTGTTGTCTCAACCCTTTGACAGCCGATGGTGTTTCAGCACCATTAACAGCCAATGGGAGACAGAATCGAGCTCCTAACTTTGATGGGCTGTAACTTTTGAACGGATTGAAATATTTAAATGAAAAATAAAAAAAAATAAAACTTATTTATCAGAGAAAAAGATTAGTCTCCGTGAGAAGCTAAGAAATAGAATTTTGACATAAGAAAATGTCTTTAATTGAATGCATGTCAAAAAACACTGATTTTGTTTGGATTTTTTTGAGAAATCATATGGAGCACTTCTGCAGTAAGCCGATTCATGAACATTTCACAAGAATATGCACAAACTGAACAAATTACAATACAATTATCAATCAAAACATTCAAAACAATTAGTAATACCACATCAATTGCCATTCAATCACATGGTTTCACCTTAGAAGTGACCTTTTGAGCAAAAATGGATGTTTCAATCTTACTAAAAACTTCACCATTTGATTCAGCAGGAAAAATCAGTCAGTATTGAATATTTTCATCTGTGGTTGACAATAGACCCAAGTTCCACCACGTTTTGTTCAATCTGACTCCATAAAATTTGAATGAACTAAAAAGTTGATGTATATAAAAGTTTAGGTAATAAAAAGGGTTTTATTGGTTGAGAAGATGTTATCATTCAGTTCCTATAACTGAAGTTATAAGATGTTTGAAAATAGACAATCCAAATAGTGTTAAAATTCAAATATTCCAGAGCTATTCCCAAACACGTCTTAATAACATTGAAACTGGCAAACAACTGATTTCAGTTGAGAATGATTTTAAAATCAAAAAATTAAAAAGTTTTGAATCATGTTTTGAATTCTGAAATATAAAATTTTAAATTTAGAAAGAAATGAGATGCAGTGAAGCTGCATCACAGAATGTGAGATGCAGTGAAGCTACATATGCATGCTGTGATGCTGCATGATGTATGCATCTCACTACACATCTTTATTAAGGAAAAAATAGAAAAATGGCATTAAATTTCTTGTTAGAGTTTTTTTTAACTCCAGTTGGCTGTTGAAGGGTTAATGTGGTTTCTCAGAACAAAACCTTGTCAGTGAGTGCCTTTATCAAGGCTTCCATAGAGGCTTGTGATGTATCTGCAAAAAGATGCATTCATTTTGGCTGATCCTGTGTACTCAAAAGAGCATCATTGATCTCTTCTAGTTCAGCATACTGGATTGCTTCATTTAATTCCTTGGGATCCTTGGTAAGGACTGCAATCTGTATTTTGGTGAAAGCCCTTTAATGAATTGGGCCTGTATAATCACCTTCTCCATAGGAATAATGTCTATCCCAGAGATCTCCAGTGCTTCCTTTTTAATCCTACTTGCATACTGGGTTACCTTTTCCTCAGGATTTTGAATTATTTCACTGAATTTGGCCATTAAGACTGCTGTGTGCTGCTTTGGTTTGAAGTGGTGTAATATCCTTCTTTTAATTCATTATTATTTACAATGGTCCTAAAATCAGGGGACTCTTGCCACACTTGCGAGGCAGATCCTCATAGTTTGGACTGGATGATAGCAATTGTCATGCTATCTGTCCATTTTGCCAGAGTGCACACCAAATCTACTATTTCCAGGAATGACTCAATAGTTACCTCGTCATCTCCTGAAAATATGGGTACTACTGCTCCATAGGTTATTCCCTGAGTAAACGTAGACAAATCTGGTTTGAGGGTAGCCATCTTGTTTTATTTGTTTTATTTTCATGACATTTCATGTTTCAAAAAGAAAACAATCTTTTTATTTATTTAATTCAAAAATTGTTTTTTCAGTTAGAATTTCTTTATCCTCATTGGAACTCTGCTTTATTTTGGTTTGAAATTACATTTTCTTCATTTAAAACTTCAGAAATGAAATCAGCAATTCAAGAAAAAAATTAATCCTTTAATTTATTTATTCTTGATTTTGAATTCCATTTCAGAACAACTACAATCCTTCCATCCTTTCACACTTTATTTAAGTTTATCATATCAACTATAACTTAAAATTAAAATTCAGAAAAGCAATTAATTTTTCTAAAACAACGTAATGAATTGTCATATAATCCTATTCTATTAAGGTTATAAATTGCATCCTGTCGACTGTGCCATTGTTAATAAGACAGTATGTTTTTATTCCCTTAAATTATTTTATTCAATATTCCCTGCTTAAAGTTCTGAGCCATTGTGGGATTTATATACTTTTTGTAAACAGTGGGGTCGATTCCAAATTCAGGAAAAAAATGTAATACTTATCTCACGTTTATTAATGCAAAATTCATAAAGTTTTTAATTTCCCTCAATTAAAAGATGTCCCTTAGAACTATATAAACAACGAATTTTTCCATTACTAAATCAATACAAGTTCATTAACCAGCATATTCAGTTACTAAATCATTAAAAATTCATAATTAATCACTTCTATTACTAAATTGTTACAAATTCATTAATCTATTAATCTCCCTTACTGAATCATTAAAATTCTGTTACAGTTAAATTCAATTACCAATGCCGTTTTAAAAAAAATCTATGAGATATGGGATAAAATAATTAGGAAAAAGTTATAGTTGATGGAGGGTGGAGTAGTTTTTCAGGACAATGCAAAGCTAATTTTTTTTCAATAGATAGGGGTAGTTTTAACCATCGCATCGCATAGCAGTGATAAAATGTGAAATTTTGATATAACATGTTCTTATACCTAAAATTAAAAATTCACCCTCAAAACTGCATTAATGAGTGTGCACCAATGCCCCAGGGCTAAAGAATGTTGTCTCAGGTATGGAGCTCAGCAAATTGGTCACTTTTAACCGCTAAAACAAATTAGAATGTTTTAGTATAGTAATGTCATAAGAGTATCCAGCTCTGCAAATTGTCGCTCTTCGCTGCTCCAACTAGCTAACTTGGAGCACAGGCCAAGGTGTCATGATCCACGTTAGCTCAATGCTACGTTGTTGGAGCAGTTAAGAGCAACAATTTGCTGAACTCCATACCCGAGACATCATTCTGTAGCCCTGGGCGATTGGTGCACACTCATTAATGCAGTTTTAAGGGTGGATTTTTAATTTTAGGTATAGGAATATGTTATATCAAAATTTCACATTTATTTACAGCTATGCGATGCAATAGTTAACACTACCCCTATCTATTGAAAAAAATGTAACTTTGCATTGTCCTGAAAAAACTACTGCCAAAATTTCTGAACTGTTTTGGGAAAGAATGTCACCCTCCATCAACTATAACTTTTTCCTAACCATTTTATCCCATATCTGACAGATTTTTTAAAAAAGGCACTGGTTACTTTAAAGGAAACACCCCATATATATCTACATACAGTATATATATATGATAATATGGTATATATATATATATATATACCATATTATCTCATGTATAATATGCACCCATAGATAATACGCACCCCAAGTTCCAAGATTTACGCTACAGTAAACATCTCAATACTCATGTATAACATGCAGGCTAAGCTTGCCAGTTCCCAATTATTTCAGATAACGATTGTGAAGAATTTTTAGGCTTTTAATATCAGCATTGTTGGACATAACTGGACTGAGAATATTCATTTTTATTACAGGACTTGTTAATTTTTTATAGTAGTATGCTAGTATTATTATATCCATGGTCACACTTGTATTAATATTCAAGCACTTGTATCTATGGTATGATGGTAAATAAAGTGTAGGTAGCAAAATATTATATTTATAAAACTAACTCAAAAGAGCATCTAATAGAAAGTAAATGAGGTTAATAAGCAAACATGTCTCTTTTCCTTGCTTTCGTTGGATGTTCCAGTATTCTTTATGCATGTTTAGTGTTCTGTGATAATGGCTGAAAATTTTACACCTATGTATAATATGCACCCAGACTTTTCATCCAACTTTTTTTGGGAATAAAGTGCTTATTATACGTGAGATAATACGGTATATATATACCGTATTTATTCCAATAACAGCCGCCCTCTAATAAATGCCGTCCTCTATTAAGCACTGCACAATCAGGGCCAAAAAAGTAATAAATGCCACCCTCCAATAATCGCTGCAGCGTTTTTCGCTAGTAGGTAGGTTGGCATACCCTCACATACATCACCATCATACCCTTATCCCGCCTGTGGCAGGTTCAGGTCTGAAATTTTTAACACTGCCAATACCTTTACAGTCAACCAGCTCCCACATCTGCTTTGGTCTCCCCTACCCCGGGTGCTTCTGACCACCTGCATTCCTGAAATGGACCTAACAAGCTCCTCTCCTCTTCTCATTGTGTCCATACCACCTCAACCTATTCACCCTCATTTTTCCGGCGATGACCACTACCCCAAGGCTACCTCAAATATACTCATTCCTAATTCTATCAGCTCTCGACACATCACTGATGTACCGCATTACCACAGCATTGGCATCTTGGCTACTTGTATTCTATTGACATGGCTCTTCTTCATTGTCCTGCCCTCTGATTCATATATAGCATACTTGTCCTACCCACTGCCCTGTAGAACTCCCCTTTTAACTTGATAGAGACCCTCCTATCACACATCACTCTGCTTGCCTGTCTCCACTTCACCCATCCCCCATTGATTATATGGATTGCATCAGACAGCCTTAGCCAATATTCCTGTGGGTTTCCAGATGCGTGGCTGGGTGACCCCAGTCAGCGGGCCAGCAGACCCGACCCTGCCACAAGCGGTATATCAGTATGATGATGATGATGACTGCAAATATCGTCAACAAAAAGCTCACAAATTATATAAACGCCACCTTCTAATAAACACCACCTTCTAATTAACACTGCAATCTAATATGTGCTGCACCAAAAACGCCACGACATAAATAAACGGAATAAATATGGTATATATATATAAATTTTTCTTATCTTATATCTTGTGTTGGAGGCACTTCTGTTGTTTTGGAGTCCTGGTGAGGCTTCCTATCTTCTTGGAGTCCTTGGTTGCAGTCAAAACGCTCCTGTGGTGCATCCTTGACTGTTTTCCCACTTGGGGATCTCTTCTCTTTGGCTCTCTTCTTCTTGGCTGCTCCCTGGTTCTCTCTCCTTCTTGGCCTGCTCCCTGTTTCTCTCTCCTTCTTGATCTGCCTGTCATCTCTCTCTCCATCTTCCTTTATGCCCTTGCTTTTTTCCAAAAAGGAAGTTCCTGTTTTGGAGTGAAATTCTGCAGATGTTTTTCATATTGAGGTCATTCCTCTTCCACATTGAAGATGCTTTTTTATCCTAAAATTAAAAACTTTCTTTTATAATATCAATTAATGAAATTTTAGGTCAAAATTTGATTGATATAAGTGGATGTTTAATTAAGGATTCCCTTTTTTGTCAACGGTAACATTATGATGGAAATCTTCCAGATGCCATTTGTTAATGTAAAAAAATTAAAATTGAAGATTTGCAGATGTTCTTTATCTATAATAAAGCTTCCTTTGATGGTTTTTAATTTTCTTTTTTAGTTTGGGCATTTTTGGGACGCTTTTGGCCCTTCTTCTTAGGGTCATTTGCACAAATTAATTTGTTAGGGTCCTTTTCAATGATATACATGTGAAGGAGTTGACAAAGTAGTGAATTTACAGTCATCTACCCTAATTCAGGACTCACTGATAAAACTTGAAAGGTGGTTAGCAGCTAACCAATGGGTCATCAATTATAAAAAGAGCCTAGCCATGTCCATTTATTGGATTAGATCTCCAATTAATTATCACTACAAGTTCATAGATGGTTCTCTGGTACCAAGAGGATCTGTGGTTAAGGATCTAGGGATTTTTTGGATGCAAAGCTGATATTTGGACACCACTTCCAGCAACTTAATTTGAATTGTTGTTTGTTTGTTGGTGTTTTAGGGCCCTTCAACTACAAGGTCATTAGAGCCCCATCCACTGTGTAGTTCTGATGCAGGGACTGCACAGACACTACACTAATGTGACGATTTTTGGATACTAGCGGTACCCAGTTTTCCCAAGTGGCCACCGATGTCAGTACTAACTGGGATTGCGTTGCTTAACTTCAGTGATCAGACGAGAACTGGGGTGTCCAATGCAACTTGCCGCTCCCAACTTAATTTGAAAGTGAAGAGGGTATACAATACTATCTGCCACATTAGAGGCATATCTCAACACCCTCAGCTAAATGCTAATTTATTCATGGGATTGGCAAAGCCCCTGATTACTTATGGGCTAATGTGCTGGGCATCATGCAGTCCTTCAAAATATGGGAAAATCAGGAAGATATTTGATAAGGCCCTTAAGGTCAATATTTATACAGTCCATAGGATGCCTCTCAATGACAACCATACCCATGTTTGAGTCATGTGGATTTACAGTCCCTGGAATATGAGAATTGATTCACCTGATTTATTGGAGTGCTTGTTGATCCATGTACCAGGTAGATATTCATCTCAAAGGAATTTTTTCAGCTATACAAGGGAAGTAGAACCCCAATTTCGAGTGCACAGAGGGACTTTAACACACTAAGTTTATCTATTGATGACTTACTATTATCATACACTATATATATGAAGAGAATTATAGCCATTTTATTTGAATGCATATAAATAGGACAAACACATCAGATGGGCTGTCAATTGGTCCCACAGGCTAAATTACATGAATATGGTCACTGCGGAATCTGTTAATTTTTTTACACCCTTCCCAACCTCATACCCCTTCCTTGGCACAACCCTCCATATAATACCATCCATGATCCTAATGGTTATACAGTACAACCTGGTATCATGGATGTAAAAATGTAACTCACTAACTAACAAGAGGACAAACGCCTTCACTATTATTGATTGCAGGCCTCATACTCTGTCTTTGAACCCTGGTCACCCATCTCCTTCCACCTATGAAATGCTGTCTTCTTCTGATGGATGGCTGAATCCACCTCCCTGGTATGAGCCTCCTATAGCTGTGTCAAACATCACCTTTCCACATTGTGTAATCTTCCTGGCCACCCTGTCCCACATGGCATCAGCTGACCCTTCCCAATCCCAGTCGACCTGGCTAATAATCTCCTGCTGGAATTTGTGTGCATTTGAAGGTAACTTCCGCCACCAAATGACTGGTTCACCTTTCCTTGGGTGGTTCCTAGCTGCACCCCTCACAAGTACCTCCATCATGAGTAACTTATGCCCACTTTCCTTCTGGAACTCCTCACTGGGGAGCACCCAGCAATCACAAATCTCAGGCCTATACTGCATCTTGACCATAAAGAAATCAATCTGAAACCGCCCCAGGGGTGACTGAAAAGTGATAAGGTGCTTTTCCCTCTCCTGAAACCACATATTGGCCAATGCAAGGCCATGTGCTTGTGCTGCATCAAGGACTTTTTGACCCTCTGCTGAGAGTTGGCCATACACCCATCTGCCATGGACAGCCCCATATCCTTGTCCTCCTTGCCCACATGGCCATTAAAGTCCCCTCCAATAATCAGATGATGAGATCCATTTCCTCATCTAATTCTTTTATCTACCAACTGTACCACCTCATCAAAATCCCACCAAAAGTCCCTTTTGGTGGCCTCATCACAGCCTGCTTGGGGAGCATATGCACTGATGAGGTGGAGCCCAATACCCTGCCATACTACAGTAACTAACATAATGCTGCTGTTAATTCTATGGACAGCTGTGATCCCCTGCTGCAATTCCCTACTCAATACAATACCCACCCCATTTTGCCCCTCCTCACTACCTGTGAATAGTAATTTGTATCCCCCACCCAGTGCCCATGATTGGTTCCCCTTCCATCATGTTTCTTGGAGGAAGGCAACATTACCCCTTCTATGCTTCAGGTTATTCACTCATTCCCCTGTTTTTCCTGTAAGGGTCCCCACTTTCCATGTTCCTAACCATAGCCTAGCCCCCTTACCTAGTGGGACAGCTCTACCTGGGTGCTCCCAAGCCAGATGCCTAGAACCTGCAGCAATAGTGACAGGGTTACCTGTGGGGGTGCTGTGCTACCCCACAGGAGACACTTGATGATTTTTCCATCTTTGTCATGTGAGCAGAGGTCCCACACTCACATGACACTCCACCCCTCTCACCCTACACTGTAGAGATGCAGTCCTATGACTGCATTCCCCCAGCAAACAAATAAATAAACCATAACAGCAAACAAATAGGAATAACAATACTAAAGTAGCACCAACACCCCTCCCCCCACAACTCCAAAACAATAACAGCCTTAAACAACACCAACCCACCCACAACACCAAAACAATATCAGCAACAAACAACAGCAACAAAATAGTAATTATAATTATTTCAATAATAAATGCCATGCTGCAGCCCGATGCAGTTTCCCATACAGCAGAAAAGGACATGAGGTTAGGTCTAAACAGGCCAACCTCACAACCACTTCCCAAGACTACAAAAACGCCCCACCAACGTCCACAGCTCTACCTTTACCAGGCCATTGGAGGTAGCTGCCTTGAAAAAGGCGAAATCTACCCTTAGATGGATTAGATCAGCATTTCCCAACCTTTTTTGACTCGTGTACCACTTGGTAGTATATGACACTAAATTGTACCACTTCACAAAAATGATTGTATTTTGGGAAATGTTTTTATTGTGTGTTATTTTCTAATTCTAATTAAATACACTGCAAGCATCCCTGATAGGCCAAATTGGCAGTGGAGAGAATGACTCTCATTCCTAATTTATAACCCATTGAACCCCCAAAGAACCTGAAGCATAACATCTATTCAGCCAAATATTGCATACCTGATATAATGGCACCTTCTTGAAGAAACTTACATTATCCTCACTGAGAGAATTCCATTGTTAAATGACTCTTGGAAGAAAAGACTAGTAATACAGGTCTGTTCGTGCCCCAACCTCCTTCAGTTTGAAATTATGATCCTTTCTCCCCTGTAGTCTACTAGGGATAAGCTGCCCCCCCCCCCCCGGGTACCTAAATATCCTAATTTCAGCAGTCTGTGAAAAAGCTTAATGCTGTCTGATAACAGCCTCTGATGTAGTGAGTCACACCCTAATTCGGTGATCATGTCTGAGATACTCAACCTATGAGAGAAGCGATGCAGCACAATTCTTGCAGCTCTCCTTTGCATCATTTCAATTTCCCAAGATAACCTCTGCCTAAAGGGACACCAAATTGGACTACAGTACTCCACTATTGGCCATCATTATCATCATCATCGTACCCTCCTCCTGCCTGTGGCAGGATCTGGTCTTTGGGTTCTTATCCTCCACTCCCACCAATACCCCACCAAATCCCACACCACCTCACCCAGCACCACCTGCTCCCAAATCCGTTTTGGTCTTTCCCTACCCCTGGTGCCCCAATCGCTTGCATTCCCATAATGGACCTAATAAGTGCCGCCTCTCTCTTCATTGCATGCCCATACCACTGCAACCACTTCTCCTTCACCTATACCACAATGTTGCCCACCCCCAACCTCCTTCTAACGTAATCATTATGGACTCTGTCAGCACGTGGCACCCTACTCATGTAGTGCAGCATTTGCATGTCAGCCACTTGCATTCTCCTTTCATGGTTCTTCCTAAATGCTAAGATAATAACTACAGATAGAGAGAAGAAAAACGAGTTTAAAACTTAGCTTTTGATGTCTTCTAGGCTGCAGTCCACTCCTCTGTGGCTTCTTGGCAAAAGGCTTCTGAAAAATGTTCAAATGACAATTTGTCATTGTCATCAAAAGCTAAGTTTTAAACTCGTTTATCTTGTCTCTATCTGTAGTTATTATCTTAGTTTGTAGACTGGTCTTGTCCTCGACCCCTTTTGTATTCTTCCTAAATGCCCAACGCTCTGAGCTATACAGCATAGTGGACCTAACGACCATTCTGTAAACTTTGCCTTTTACCTTTATTGAGACCCAGCGGTCACACAGGACTCCACTTGTCTGCCTCCACTTCTGCCTCCACTGCCTCCACTTAAGAATCTATCTTGCCATTGCTCTGGAAAACTCATCCTAAATAGCAAAATTCTTGCACCACTGTTATGCCCTCACCACCATAATGGATCTCACCCCTTGCCCCTGGACTCTAAAATTGAAAGCTAGTGTTCCATGCTTGATTTTCAATAAAAAAATTTTTACTTGTTCAATATCTCAAAACGTAAAATAATTTACTTTAACTTTTAAACACTTAAATATAAATGATGACAAAAGGGAGAAACAGAGGTATAATAGCTTTTGGTAGCTATTTGCAAAAGTGCATCCTATCTTTGTCAATACCATTGACCAACTGCTTATTTCGAATTCTAATTATTTTGAAATTAAAAATAAACAAATATCAGCATGCCCTGGAAGCTCAGACGTGCCATAGAAGAGAAACAACTTCCATGACACAAGTGATCTTCAAGTAGTACATTCTGGTTGCTATGAAAACTCCAATCTTAGAATGGGCATCAATGTGAAGCCTCTGCTCCACGTATGTGACGAATATCAGACGTGAAAGTAGAGATGAATTCTAGGTGTCGGGCTTCCCACAATGAATGTCGATCCAAGGAAGTGGACAGTGCAAAAGTGAGTGGCTTGTGGTCCGTAAATACGATGAAGTGTCGGCCTTCCACAAAATACCTGAAATGTTGGATCGCTAGGTAAATTGCTAGAAGTTCTTGACTGAACGTGCTGTAGTGAGTCTCTGCTCAGTGGACGCCATTGACCATCAACATACTTTTGAAGCACAGCTCCAGTGGCTACATTGGATGCATCAGCAAATATAGCCAATGGAATATCTGGATCCAAAGTAGGATGATTGAGGAAAGTCACCTCCATAAGGACTTCTTTAATACGAAAAAAAGCTTCTCCCTTTCTGTGGTCCAATGCAAAACAGCGTATTTTGATGCCTTTCCCACCAGAAAATCATTCAATGGGTTCAACAATGTAGCACTGTTGGGAATAAAACGATGGAAGAAGTTCACCAGCCCGAGGAATCGTCGAAGAGCACGACGAGATTCCGGTTTCAGGAACTCCTGTATCGCCTCAACCTTTTCCTGCAGAGGAGAAATGCCTTGCAGTGTGATGCAGTGTCCGAGAAAATTTAAAGAACGTTTCCCGAATTCACACTTGCTAAGGTTGATGGTGAGGCCAAACTTCTTCAAACGCTCGAAAACCTGTCGAAGATGTTCTTCGTGTTCATCATCATCCTTACTGGCTAGTAAAATATCATCGATGTAAACAAAGATGAATGGTAGGTCGCCTAGGACTAAGTCAATGAACCACTGAAAGGGCTACACTGCGTTGCACAGTCCAAACGGCATATGGGTGTACTCAAATAAGCCAAAGGGTCTAATAACTGCAGTCTTCGTGATGTCTTCTGCAGCTATCGGGATCTGGTGAAGTTGCTTTCACGAGATCTAATTTGGAGAACACCCTCGCACCATGGAGTTGTGAGTTGAACTCCATGAGGTGGGGTATAGGGTAGCGGTCAGGGACTGTCCTGGCATTCAAGGCTCGAAAATCACCTACCACATGCCAGGATGACTGTTTCGGAACCATGTGGATTGGACTGGACCACGGACTGGAAGAAACACGAACATAACCCATTTCTGAATTCCTCTTTGGCCACTCAGAATTTTTCGGGGTGCAAGTGTCTGGCCCTAGCATGAATGGGTGCACCTTCAGTGGTAGTAATGTGGTATTGAATCTGATGTGCAACTGGCACTGAGGCTGGTCGTGGCACAATAACATCATGAAAATTCGACAATAAGGTTTTATACCAGTGATCAATGTCTGGTGCAATATTTGAAATGCGGCAATATCGTGAAAGTTGATGTACCATTATTCCTGAGATCATCAAGCCGGTTTGCCGATCCACCAGTCGCTGCTGTCTCATGTCCACCAAGAGGCCAAAATTAGAAAGAAAATCAGCCCCTAGAGTGGCATGAGACACATCTGCCACAACAAAGTCCCATGAGAAAACACGGCACAAACCTAAATCCACAATTAGGCGATGTGTTCCATAGGTGTTAATAATAGATCAATTTGCAGCGAAGAGCTTAAAGTCTGTTGGTTTGGAGTCCTTATAAACAAGTAATGTATGTGGCACCAAACTGATCTCGGCTCCTGTATCCACCAAAAAACGATGATGATTTGTCTTATCTCGTAGGACGACTAGGGACTAGAGAGTCATCTGACTGCATCTCCGGTATGGTGGATTTGGATGACTCTATTCGTTTCCCTGAGAACAGGGAGGTCTACACTTTCTCGCCTCTGCCCTGAAGCATTGATGGTACCAACATGGTCCCACTGATGTTTGGTCACCTGAGACCTGTTGTTGGTGCTGCTGTCGCAGAGATGAACGTGAAGCTGAACGCCTCGGGCCTGTGTGACCTCGACATGAGCAAGTTGACTTGGTCACACAACTTATCCACTTGGGCTCAAAGTCTTGACATTTCCGAAAAATCCGATGTTGGAGGAACCTTGTTCTCAACGACATTCAAGGTAGGATGTACTACCTCGAGTAACTCCAACATTTTATCGGCCATTTCTGCTAGCTTATCGACCGTTGTTGTATCTTCTGCAGTAGCCAAAACTATCTGTACTTGTCGAGGCAGGCGGGACAAGAATAACTCTTTGATGATGGAAATATCACCTGCAGAGTCATACCCATCTCCAGCCAACTGCTTCATTTGTCGTAGCAGTTGAGACGGTTTCTTGTCTCCTAGCAGTTGATCATTAAGTATTTGTTGCACTTTTTGCTTCTTTGACATAGAACTCCAATGTAGGATTGCTTCTTTTAAGGCTCCATAGACGTTTACAATAG
This sequence comes from Trigoniulus corallinus, assembly GCA_013389805.1. NCBI lineage: Eukaryota > Metazoa > Arthropoda > Diplopoda > Spirobolida > Trigoniulidae > Trigoniulus > Trigoniulus corallinus. Next base: position 30,899,467 of record JAAFCE010009126.1, read on the forward strand.
GAGGATGTAGAATTAAATCGTGGATGTCGTGGGCGTCTATGACGAAATCAAATTTTCAACTATCAGTTCGAATGTTATTAGCCCGAAAACGATGTTCAACAGCCGCAAACCACATCTCTGCATCATGCATCCAAAATGTGGGTAGCAAAAAAGATCTACTTAATTGATGAAATCCAGCATTGGTATTGACATCTGACTCCTCCATGATGGGTTCAGAAGTTATCAACCTGGGGTCCATTAAAATGTCTCTTTTTTTTTCAAAATGAAAAAAAAATTTTTGCTACAATGAAACCTCTCTAATTAGTACACCTGCAGGACCCAGCAAAAGTGTGCCCATAAGAGGGGTGTACCCTTAAGAGGGGATTGGCACACTTTACTACTGTAATGCTGTACAGTAGCTTGTTATATAGCTAGCATACAGTATATACAGTACATATATATTTATGTACTTTTTTATTTTTAACTGAAAAATGCATTGTACTGTATACATAAATGTTGCAGAAGTAATATTTCAGAGAATTACTGACGTATATTTTCATAAATTTGATTACTGCAAACAAATGAGTCAAGGGTAGTTTGTCGGGAAAGCAAGCTGCCTTCTTATTAATTCCTCTGCAACGTTTTTCTTGAACTGCTGCAGAGGAGCACTTCTTGTTCCATAAGCTATATTGAAAAACTTCATAGAGAAGTGATCAATTTGGTCCAAAAGAGCAAGAACCTGTTGCCCACTAAGATGTTCCTCCTCAATTTCTGGGTCAGCATCATTATCATCCTCCTCTTCATCTTTCAATAGATCATCTTCTGCAAAGCAATTTTCATCTTCATGACAGCAAACTTCTTCTTCAAATTCAACTTCTGAAATTCCAATTTCATGAGATAATGTCATTACTTCATGGAGAGGGGATGCATCTTAAACGTTGAGAGATCAATGCCTTCGTAAGTCGGCTTTCTCTTTCGGCTTTGTTGGGAATTTGTAAATGAACTCCACATTTCAGAATTTCATCCTTCTTTTGCACTGAACGCTGCACTACACCATGGCTTAATCCTAATTCAAGTTCAATTTCACAAAAACGTTTTCCATTTTCATGAGCACCGATGGCTTTTACTTTATTTTCTAATAAAATAGACTTTCGTGGCATGGCTGTTCACACAATTGTTTTTAAATTTAGCCTCAACTGATGGCAAGAATTTTAACGTTTAGCGTTATAGTAGTCCTTAGAAATGACAGTAGCTTAACTCAAAATTGTCAAATTGGAGAGAGCAAGACAATACAGTCCACATAATCTTTTATGCTATGTATCGTGCTACGTAGCGAAGAAAATGAAAATTGCTGTTCAAAAAAGCTACGTAGCAACTTCGTAGCATAGGGATCGAATTCTTTTAAAACTGTAGCCAAAACTTCGTAGTGCAGTTGTAGTGCTACAAACGCTACGCCTTTTCGAGTAAGATTCTTTGTGTAGTGCAACATGGCGGCCCCCACAGAAGATATTGCAGTTGAAAATGGTGGACTGCAATAGGGTAGTTATTGACAGTACCCAAAAATGAAGCTGAACAAATGCAAAATTGTATAGTTTTCAATTAAATAAGTAATTTCATTTTAAGAACATTAAGAACATCATCATCATACCCTTATCCCACCATCTCATTGTTCATGTGATTTCTTGAAAGCGTTGGTGATGCATCAGTCACCACCTCCTGTACCCATTAGAGAGGTCAAGTTCTGAAAATGGTGACCTGTATTAGGTGTACCAAAAGAGGGGTGTACCCATTAAAGAGGTGTACTGTTTAGAGGGGTAGTAATAACATTAAGCCTATGGGCAAAAAATCGGTTCCTGAAGAATCTGTGCCGATATGAGGGGTGTACCCTTTAGAGGGGTGTACCCATAGAGAGGTTTCACTGTATTACCAAATGAATTCAATGTCCTCACTTAGCCTTTCATTTGTCACATCCGGGTCAGCAATTGTTGCGTGCTCGATTTTCAATAAATAAATTTTTCCTTGTTCAATATCTCAAAACGTAAAATAATCTACTTTAAGGTATAATAGTTTTTTGTAGCTATTTGCAAAAGTGCGTCCTATCTTTGTCAATACCATTGACCAAATGCTTATTTCTAATACTAATTATTTTGAAATTAAAAATAAAGAAATATCAGCATGCCCTGGAAGCTCAGACGTGCCATAGAAGAGAAACAACTTCCATGACACAAGTGATCTTCAAGTAGTACATTCTGGTTGCTATGACAACTCCAATCTTAGAATGGGCATCAATGTGAAGCATCTACACTAGGTACTCAGTCTTCTTCATGTTTACTTTAAGAACCCCTCTTTTCATAGTTGTATTAATGTCTTGTAGGCCCTTTTGTGCATCCTTTTTGGTCCCCTCTAGCTTTCCCACATCATCAACGAATACAAGCACTGAGGGCCCATTCCCCTATTCCCATCAGCAGCTCAGGATCACGTCAATTTGGCGCATGACAATTTGGTGTATGGCAATTTGGCGTAGTCAATTTGGCATACGACAATTTGGCGTACATACACATTCGGCGTATGACAGTTTGGCATACGGCAAATTTGGCGTATGACAATTTGGTGTGCATACAAATTTGGTGTACATACAAATCTCTTGGGTGCACACATTTGTTCAAAATTGCAACTGTCATAACCAGTGGCAGATCCAGGATTTTCATCGGGGGGGGGGGGGGGGGCTAAAACAGGGGGGGGTTGAGCTAAGCCTCACATATTATGCAAATATTAGTTTATATGTGCATGGGAGGGGTTGCAACCCCAATAACCCCATCCTAGATCCACGCGTGGGCATAAGTCATTGCAACGGTCCCATATAGCACAGTTGGGTTTGTTTGTGTTTTAGGGCCCATCGACTTCAAAGGTCATTAGGGCCCTATAACACAGTTATGGTAGGCATTCATTGTTCTATTACCTTGCAATGACTGTAGAAATATGTTGTTATGACCGTTGCAATTTTGAACAAATTTGGGCACCCAAGAGATCGGTATGTACGCCAAATTGACGTGCACCAAATTTGTATGTATGCCAAATTATCATACACCAAATTTGTATGTACACCAAATTGTCATATGCCAAATTGACTACGCCAAATTGCCATATGCCAAATTGTCATGCGCCAAATTGATGTAGACCCCAGCAGCTCATCCATTATTAGAGTGAATGGATATGGGCTAACTGCTGACCCTTGATGCACACCAACGTGCACCTTGAAGCATGCAGTGTTTCCCCATGTTGTCCTCACCCAGCAATGGAACCCTCATGCATATCCTGCACTTCTTCCTTAAAACACTCCATAGTACCTATCTGGGGACACTATCATATGCCTTCTCCAGGTCAAGTACTCCACTATTGGCTATACCAGTGAAAAAGTCTTGAAAAGTAGTCTAATTTTATTTGAATTATAAATCTTATAGGGCGATCATATTTTCCAGAACTAAAAATGGGACGCTCCACAAAAAATACCCCCTTCCCCATCGCACTATACATGACTATACATATTAACAACTTTACTGTATAATAATATTAATTTGAATAATTTTTATGAATTATAGGAATAAACGTTTCTATTATATTTTCATGATTTTTTTTCTTATTTTTGATATCTGCCATTATTGATATTTTTCGCATACCACCAACCAGCAACTCACATACCACCAGTGGTACACATACCGCAGGTTGGGAAACGCTGGATTAGATGGATCACCAAAAGTGAAAAAAATGCTGAAGCACAAAAATCAGTGCCTGCCAGCCCATGCACCACCTAGTCTGAGACTTTTGTTTCATCTTTAGAAATTTCCCAGTTTTCCTCATCCTTCAAGTCCTGACGCCCAGGATTGCTAACAAGAATTGGTGCCTGAAGTTGATTTGCCCTGCCTATAGAATTACTGTGCTCTTTTTTTCATGTCCCTTCTCCCAGCATTTCTAATGAGAGTTTGTGGTTGGTAAAGGATTCTTTGTCCAGTATGATAGAGAGTTTTATAATCTAACCTTGGATGACTCCTGGGATCCCACCAGGCTTTGAGAGTTACTGGTATCTCATCAGAACCTAGCTTTTGAAGTTCACTTTTTGAGGGTACAACACATAATTTCTATGTGGCCTGTGTCTGAAGCTGCATGTTGTTTTCTTTGGTGTAGCCAGTCACTCATTATTATAATCCCCCCATTCCAAGGAAAGTATTTCAATGGACATCTGACATGGGGGTACTATAGTGCTTGCCACGAAAGGTGACACATGGGAGGGAAAAGATAGGACAGTCAAAAACTGAAAATAGGGGGTTGGAAAAAGTTGAGGTAGTTGAAAGCCAAAGGGTAGTTTTTAGCCAAATATTTAGAAAAATTTATTTTGTTTAAATATCATGCTTTGAAATATTCTTTGACTTTATGCAAAGCCTTTAGAAGGTAAAAACTTAAATGTAAATGTATGATAAAATATCATCATCCTACCCTTATTTCGCCTGTGGCAGTGTTGGGTCTGCAGGTTCTAGCCCTCCACTCCCATGCATCTCCTGCCAGGTCCCTGTGCACCCCACACACTACCATGTTCCCTGCTTCCACTCCCACATTTGATTTGGTCTCCCCCTGCCCCAGGTGCTTTTATCCTGATTGTAGCAGGAAAACCATAGTCCACTGCAGGTCCACTGGATATCTCTGGATTCTATGGATTAGTTTCATGGGTTGGGGAGTAAGCCAGGCAGCCATAACAGGATGAACCCTTAGGAGGCTGCCCACGGGAGATGAGGAGGTAGGTGAAAGGACAAAGGAGAGGGTTAATTTGCAGCACCAATTGTACTTTACCAACGACCCAAGGTTGTATTGACGTAGGCTTGCTATGCTTAACTTCAGTGATCTCACGGGAACTGGTGTGTCCAATGCAACTTGGCGGCATTGAACTTGCTCTAAATTTTAAAACTTATTTTGGAAGTGATTTGAACATTTTAAACCATGATGATGTAGAGGGACTGGTGGATTATGTCTTAAATGATGATGATATTATTAAACTAACTTGCTCAGGGGTGGCGAACCTATTTCTGCTGGTGTGCCAAAAATTTTAAAAGTTAGATTTCTTGATGTACTAACGTACCAGATAGTTTGTTAAAGAAATATATAGTATGGCACCCTTACTTCCAATTTCTTACAGGAAATGGACATTTCACAATTGACTGGTTTTTATGACCCATCTTGGCAGTGCCTGTGGCAGGGTTGGGTCTGCAGGCTCTAGCCCTCCACTACCACACATCTCCCATTAGGTCTCTGTCCACCCCTCACACTACCATGCTCCCTGCTCCCACTCCCACATTTGCTTTGGTCTCCCCCTGACCCAGGTGCTTTTAACCACCTGTTTGTGGTGGTTGGATGGTCTAGCCAGCCTGGGTATGTCTCCTCCTGGGGTGGAGCCTGAACTGCTGGCTTCTGTGCCACCATGCCAGTCAACTTCAACATAAAGATGTGATGCAGTTTAAGATGTATAGGGTCACTGGTGACCCCCCCCCCTTGTTGGGACTCTAGGGTTTATTCAATATTGGATATTCTTCTTTACATTGCTTACAAGACCTGACTATCTTAAGAAAGCTACATTTGCACAGATTTAATGGCAATACCCAAATTCTACCTGAGTCAAAAATATTTATGTCCTGTTACAGTTCTGCACAGGAAGAAAATCCCTCTTCCACCATTCTTGCAATGCATTTGTCATCTGCAAATTTCTCAACGAAGGAGTAAATATCATTAACCCTCTAGTGGAATCGCTTCATGGTTAACTGTTTTGAGGATCATCCGTCTTACAGGCGGATATGAAGGATCCTCCGTCCCACAGGCGGGTACAGCAATTTATCTATTTAATTGCAATTTTTTTTAATAAATTTTGAATTAAGAAATTATACTATCTTTGAATAGGATAAACAATGAGACAGTGAATTAATCGCCTTTATTTAAATATCTCTTTTAAACAAACAAGTAATAAGACTGAAAACAAATAAAACAATCATTAAACTCAAATAATATATAAGAAAACTAAACATCCATTCACATCTTTGGAGAACAAGTTACTAAATACAGAAATCTCCTCTATAACTCACTCAGTATCCTCATCTAAGCATTTGTGGCATACTTTTTTAGAACACTCTAAACATGTTGGATTTTCACACTTTACACATTTATAATTTGTCATCCTGTTTTTTGTGTATGGACAATATCGACAGTTCCTCCTCTTTTCTAACCTGTCACTTCTCTTGGCAGAGGATGAAGCCAAAGGATTTTCTTGAACTATTCCTGCTGCCTCTGAAATGAATTTTCTTAAATCTGGAGGCAAATTTGGGATCATCAGTCGTCTAAGCAGAAATTCTTTTATCAATGACATTGCAATGCTTCTAATAAACTCAAATCGAGTCAACTTGGGAGTTTCTTCATAGAGTCCAGAAAGAACAAATGCATTATTAGATGCCAGGGCTACCATATTATAGAATATTGCTAATGGCCATCTTCTTGTCTTCCTGTTTGGTGAATAATTGCTGCATTTCATGTCCATTGAGTCTACACCAGATTTTGTTGAATTATAAAAAGAGATAATATCTGGTTTATTATTCATTGGGCCCTGGTACGCTTTGTGGTGCATAGTGGATAAGAGGATTACTGCCTTTGACTTTTTGGGTACATATGATAATATTGTCATACTTTTGGTAAAGCCATAAATGCTTGACAGAATGGCTCGTGTACTGTTTGGCTTGAATTGTGGTGGGATGTGGGGTTTATTTCTTTTCATTGTTCCAACTAATGTCAGATTATTTTTCAATAAGAGCTGGGCTAGCTCTACTGAGGTAAACCAATTATCACAAGTGATATTTCAGTTTGAGCCATACAAGCATTTTGCAAGCCGTATTACAGCTTGGGTTGGTTTCTGGAGTTTGTTTTCCTTGGGTGACAGGGTTAATCCATCACTGTTTTTTCCAGCATAAATATAAGCATTATAAAGGTAGGAGTTTGATGCATCAGTAAGGCACATAATCTTTATGCCATACTTTGCTGGTTTTTTGGGCATGTATACTAGAAAGGGAACCCTCCCTCTGAATGGAATAAGGCTTTCATCCACAGTACAGTGTGCCCCTACAGAATAACATTTTTGGCATTGTTCAATAAATGTATTGAAGATATTTGATATGCATGCTACAGGATCAATCTTTTTCCTTTCCTCTCTCGTAGTTTGATCATCAAAATGGAGAGCCCTAAGTAAAATGAAGCATCTCTTTTCAGAGGTTATTGTTCGAACAATTGGGCGCCCTGTTACACCAGTTGAAAATAATGAATGCAAAGACTCCCTTGAAGATTTGAATATACAGCATAACAGGATAAGTCCAAGCATTGCCTTGACCTCAACACTATCAGTATTTCTATACTGATAGGAATCTTGTTTTACAATTTTCTCCCTCATTTTGGCTAACTTTATGTTAGTATGTTCTACTATTTCATCAATCATAGACGTAGTAAATAAAAGTTTAAAAACTTCTTCAGGAGTAGGGGATTTTCCTATATCCAAAGCTGGACCTTCCAGCTTGCTTATTCGAGCTCGAATAATGTTACATGAAGAAGATTGTGTGGCTTGATGTACTGGAGTTGCACTCCACTGAAATCCATTTCTACCAAAATATTTAGAAGAACCAGGTTCCTGGAAATTTGAAGGCCTCTGGTTGGTGGATTTCCCATGTTGAGTTCTTCCTCGTGTTTCATGAGGAGTGTCATCTTCTAACTCAGAGCCACTATCATGATCAGAACATTCAACCTCATAGTCAACAGGCACGTAGGAGTCCTCAGAATCAAGTTCTGAGTCAGAGGCTTCATCTTCTAAGGTGAGTGCCACCAGTCTCTGTGTGCATTCAGAATATGCAACTCGTCGTCGCTGTATGCCAGCCATATTTCCTTAAAAGCTATGAAGAAAATACCCCAGAATTTCAAAAAGTCCTTATATGGGATTCTCTGCTTCATAGACGGATTATGGTATAGAGCTTTAGTGGGATTCTCCACCTGAGGGGCGGATATTGACATCATACGTTAGGAGGATCCTCTGCCTAATAGGCAGGGTAGGTTATAAGAAAACTAAGCTTACCTTGGGCAGAAGCGATTTGGAAGCGGCAGGATCCTCCTCTAGTGAGGGGCAGGAAGTGACTGAAGCACATAAAGGCGGGCACTCTCTTTCCAGGAAAGGTGTGGCCCCTAGTGGCATAAAGGAAAACCTACTCCGCCTGTCAGGCAGACGATCCCACTAGAGGGTTAACAATATCATAATCATTAACACAAAGCATCTCCATTCTCCTCTGATGGTATTAAAAAAAAGATGCTGATGCCTACCTTGCTATGAATCCCTCACTTGGAGATTTTTGAAGCAATGTGGTCATGGAGTGCCAGAATCAATGGGTGATGGTTGAAATAGAGATAGGAGGGTCCCAATGAAGTTGAAAACGAATTTTTACAGTGCAGTGGTTAGACCAGCTATGTATGGTATATGGTGTAGTGTTGGGCAGTGAGGAAGAGCCATACTGATAGAATGCAGTAGCCAAGATGTGAATGCTGGGTATCCTGGAGGTGGTGGACATCACGGAAAAAATGAGGGAGGGTAGGTTGAGGTGTTATGGACATGTAATGAGAAGAGTGAATGAGGAGCTCGTTAGGCTAGGGTGACCATTCGTCCCACATTTTCAGCTGTCCCACATGGATTTGCTTCCCAGTAGGTTGAGGTGGTATAGGCATGTGATGAGGAGGGCAAGGAGTAGGGCAAGACCAAAACGGACATGGTAGCAGGTGGTACAACAGGACATAGAGACGTTCAGGGTGGAGGGGGGGCCTGTTGGGTTTAGAACTGGTAGGAGTGGAGGATAAGAACTCATAGACCTGACCCTGCCACAGGCGCGATAAGGGCTAATGATGATGAATATTTTCAGATATGGATCATATTATTTTCAGAGCCTTTCATTGGCGGCCTTGGACATATACTAATATGCCATTTTAGGCATATGCTTATGTGCGAGAGTCACATATTGGCAAAATACAACTAAACATTTGTGTTACAACTAATCAAGTTATCAAGTATACAACTAATCCAGTTATCAAGTATACAACTAATCCAGTTATTCATACTGTACTTTAAATATTTTTTAAAAAAACTGTATACAGTTTGGTCTCCTTTTTTGTGGTTTATTTTTATGAGAGCTTGATGCTGTGCAGTTTGCATTTGATTAAAAAATTGGCCAAATATGCATACTGTATGCTTGTTCCGGAAATATAATCAGTCTAAGGCCCAAGACATTGATAAAATCCACCGAACCTTGTATTAACCAGTCAAAGAAGTCTTAGTCTGTGAGAAATTAGCCTACACAATAGGAGATTCCGCACTTGTACATGACACTTAACAATCTTACCATCATGATCACACTCCTACGCTGACTGTGGCATGGTCGGGTCTGCGATTCCACTGAACATGCTGTGGAATTAAAATTTCTTTTGGAGGTGATTTGAACATTTTTAGCTATGGTTATATAGAAGAATTTCTGGTGGATGATGTCTTAAATGACGATGACATTATTAAACTAACTTTGGATTCAGTCAGGGCCGGCCTTCTCTATAAAGGGGCCCGGGTGCAAAAATCCTTTTGGGGGCCAAAAATATTTTTCCAAAAGTAAAAATAAAAGGATTCAGAGTAAATGGACTCCTCTTAGATGCCCTCCTATCCCATTCTGAGATCCTTGCTAATTTTGGAAGGTATTACATTTTTGGATGATGCCATGTGTCCTAATATGTCACCATTGCCTTTCTGAGTTGATCTGAAAGTTTATGTGGACGTCCACACCTTAGAACATTTTCAGTTGGACCTGTGTCATTATATTTTTTTATTACACTTCTGATTATTAAGGGTATTTTGGTTTTAACAACCCCAAAATAATAGCATTATTAAATTATTGAGTCTTAACCTCTAATTCTGATTTGTTTTGTTTGTTGGAGTTTAAGGTCCCGTCAACTACGAGGTCATTAGAGACCCATCCATTGTATAGTTCTAATGTATATACTGCACAGACACTACACTAATGCAACAATTATTGGGTACTAGCAGTACCCAGCTTTCACGAGCGATCACCAATGTCAATACTAACTGGGCTTGCATTGCTTAACTTCAGTGATCAGACGAGAACAGGTGTGTCCAATGCAACTCACTGCTCCCCTCTAATTATGAGTTGTCCAACCTGTGGCCCATTGAGGCTTGTAATGTGGCCCATGGTGCATCATTTCTAATTATGCATTATAGCCTACCTGCTATGTAACACCTAACGTTATCTTCACCCATTTTGGTTTTGACAACGTGTGGCTGACAATCAGTTTATGGAGCAGCCGAGTGACCCACAACACCAGAGAGGTTGTACAACCCTGGTGAGGTTCAATGGCAGGGTTGTTAGGTTACATTTAGGTTATATTGCATCGGAAGGGTTGAATGATGGACGTTGCCTCTACAATGACGCGTTAAACTTTTAATATTAGAAATGATCTGGGCCTTGATGGGTACTGATAATGGGCCCCCTCAATTCTGGGGCCTTAGTGCAATTCACCCTCTGCACTCCCCGGATGGCCAGCCCTGGATGCAGTAGCTGATCCCAAAAGTGAAAATGATATTGAAGATAGACCAGTCCCTCTGACAGAAAAATTTATTCATGATGGTCTTCGATTTTGTCTACCCATGTGTGCCCGGGGTAGAATAGGCACACTGCATACCTGCATGTCATAAGAGGCGACTAAAGGAGGTGACCTTTTCTTGCCCCAGTCTGGACAACACCACTGTCGTCCTTGTCTATGACGTGTTATGGACAGGACGATACCAACATCGTGGTTGTTCCAGTGTTCGGTCTGACTTGTTCTAGGTCGATGTAGGCTCCTCACTGAGGTGACCGTAAACAAACGCCTACCCACGTGTTTGCCATGTGTGGAGACCCGCACCCCTTTTGAAAGCGGATCCTGGTGGTTGAGGAGGCGTATGCCCTGCGATGTCTCTTGGCCACTCCACACTGGTGAGGTGGCTGACAGACATCGGGGACTAGGGTTGCGATCCACAGTCTCCAAAACATCACTTTGGCCCCAGCTTCCAGGGAAAACGGGAGGCCAAGGCAGTAGCCCGGTCTTGGTCAATCGGCCGGGTGCGCATAAGTTGTTATGCCTCCTAGGGTGACTGTCAGTGGACCGGCAGTCAACCCCGATGCCAATGGTCCGGTACTCGGGGATTATGCCACCCTAACGGTTTACTGCCCGAGGAATCTTGGCGACCCGAATGGGCGTCCCCTCGTAGGGCTCCGTGTGGTGGGTAAGACCTGCGGGCAGTGAACACATAATTCTCTCCAATTATGGCAACTTTAAACCCGAGTCTGCGGCCTCATCAAATAACCCCACCCCTCCCCCTTCTTCTTTAGTGACTTGTGTTAAGCCGGAAGATGGCGGGCTCGGTCCCACCCAACTGTGTGGGCCAGCTGCCACTGAGCTGATGGAGACATGTACTGCTCCAACAACGAGGCTGCGTTCCCCCAGTAAGCCAACTAAATCAGGGAACGAACCTGTGACGTCTATGGCATCGGAACCTGCCCTTAACAAGAGGCAACGACCTCTTAGCCTTAAGGTGCAGGGTTCCACCGCCGATGGAAAGCATGTTCCTGCATCTAAGATTTTAAGTGCAGTCCAACAACCATCCATACCTTCTTCCTATCCTCCCCGGATTATTTCAATCTCTGGGGAGGATGGTGCAGCCTTGGGGAAGGCGTGTTGGGGAAGGCAAATTTGTGGAAGTGATCACTTCCCCATCAAGATTAGCAATGAAGATGGGGCATTACCCCAGCACCCACCACGGTGGTGTCTGCATCGGGCGGACTGGGAGGAGTTCGCCTGCCATATCTACTTTTGCCCACTGTGTGATTTTGATGGGGTAAACGACCTAGTGAGTCACTTAACAGAAGTGGTGGTCGGGGCGGCATTGGCATCCATCCCTCAGAGCTCGTGTAACCCACCACGAGCACGGGTGCCATGGTGGACGGAGGATTGTCGGAGTGCGATTCGGGCTCACCGATGAGCCCTTCGCTGCTTCCAATCTCGTGCTACCGACGCCAATCACATCGACTATCTCCGAGCCTGGGCATATGCACGACGGGTGATCAGGGAGGCCAAGTGCTCCTCATGGAGTCAGTACGTCTCCTCACTCTTCCATCACACGCCCTCTAAGAAAGTCTGGGAAACGCTGAGGAAGATCCAAGGCAGATATTTACCATCAGTGTCTCAGGTCTCCTTGTACAAGGAAGACATTGCCTTCTGCCGTGTGAGGTGGCTGAGGAACTGGGAAGGACGTTTGCAGCCGTCTCCAGTTCCCAGCACTACACGGCAGCATTTATGCAGTCTAAAGAAGCTGCAGAACGCCACCCACTTAATTTTGCTGGGGGTGTCGCCGAGGGGTATAACAATCCATTTACCCCTTGGGAGCTGCAGGCAGCTCTAGCAAGAGCCAGGGGTACTGCCCCTGGACCAGATAGCATCCATTATCAAATGCTATGACACCTACCAGAAAAAGGCGTTATATACCTCCTTTAGGTATTGAACTATATTTGGCAACAGCATGAAATCCCTGCAGGTTGGCGAGAGGCTACTATCATCCCACTGCAAAAACCTGGGAAGGATGGTAGCCTTCCAGAAAATTACAGACCCATGTCATTGACGAGCTGTCTTTGCAAAACCATGGAACGCATGGTGAATTGGCGCCTGGTGTGGTATCTGGAACGGCACAACCTTCTGGCCAGTGCCCAATGTGGCTTCCGAGTGGGCAGGTCTTCGGTGGATCATCTGATCTCACTGGAGACTGCGGTAAGTGAGGCCTTTCTCCACAGAAAGGCCTCTTCTTTGATGTGGAGAAGGCATGTGATACCACGTGGCGCCATGGTATTCTGGAGACCTCGCGCCAGTGGGGGCTCAGGGGTAATCTGCCCCTCTTCCTCCATAGCTTTTGGTCCGAACGGACCTTCAGAATGCGTGTGGGTAACACCTACTCCTCGGCCTTCCTGCAGGAGAATGGTGTCCCACAGGGGAGCGTCTTGAGTGGGACGCAGTGAATGGCCTACCATCCTCCATTCACCCCCTGGTAAAGTCGTCCCTCTTTGTGGACGACTTTTCTATAAGGTACCGGGCTGCCACTATGCACAGCATTGAGCATCAGCTGCAACTGGCACTCAACAGTGCCAACGAGTTTGCCACTTCACGTGGCTATAAGTTCTCCCCTGACAAAACAATGGTCATGCACTTCTGTCATAAGCGAGGGCTCCCCCCTGAGCCTCAGCTTACCGTGAATGGCCGTGTCCTCCCAATTGTAGAGGCGGTTTGTTGAGGAGGTTGCTTGGTCTCGGTTTTGACAGCCGTCTGACATGGGTCCTGCACTTGAAGGAGCTGAAGGCTAAGTGCCTTCGGTCCCTGAATATTCTGTGGTGCCTGCAGGGAACTGGTTTTGGGGCAGATCGAACGGTGATGCTACGACTCTACTGGTCAATCGTTCGATCCCGTCTCGATTATGGCTGCAGCGTATATGGCCTTGCTGCTCCATCTACTCTCCGGATGCTGGACAGTGTTCATCACGCTGGCATCCGGGTGCCCATTGGGGCGTTCCGCACAAGTCCAGTACTCAGCCTTTATGGTGGTGAACCACCACTGACTGTGCGGCGGCAGTACCTTGCAGCTGCATATATTTTGTGGCTGAAAGGTCAGCTACAGCACCCTACACACCCGGCCATCTTTAGTAATGACCACCGCCCCGGGTTCCCCCTCCATTCGGTGTGCGGTAGATGGACGGTCTTACCGGCCTGGGTGTAACTCTGCCTAGGGTGCAGCCTGTACTGCCGGCCTCTGCGCCACCCTGGACAGTGCAAGAGCCAAGTTTAGATTTGTTGCTTGCAGCCTTACCCAACACCAGTACCGATAGGTCAGTGTACCAACAAGAGTTTGGACGTCTCTCTTGGACCTATCGAGGCCATGTTTTTATTTACACGGATGGGTTGAAGGATGGCTCCTCGGTGGGTTGGTCAGTCTTTACAACTGGTCATCTCATGGGGGGGGCGCCTTCCAGGCATCACCAGTGTCTTAACAGAGGAACTCACAGCTCTGCACAGGGCACTGGAGCTCATCCACGTATTGAATGAGACACTTTGTTGTTGCGACTGACTCCTTATGCTCCCTTCAGCTGTTGCACACCCAATATGGCAGACATGCCATCGTCCAGGGTGTGCACAGATTGCTGCTTTTGATTCGTAAGCAGGGCAAGACAGTGTTGTTAATGTGGGTCCCGGGGCATGTTGGCATAATGGGCAATGAGAGGGCGGATGCCCATGCCCGTCAGGTGGCCCACTTGCCAGATACACCGAACACTGCTGTTCCCTCCTCCGATGCTCTCCCAATGGTGCGGCGGGCCGTCCATGATCAATGGTGGTCCCAGTGGTTTGCAGAGACCACCAACAAACTCTGCACACTGAAGGACACTCCAGAGCACTGGGTGTCCTCGTGCCGCCAGTCACGGAGGGAGGAGGTTGGTCTTGCTCGGCTTCAGATCGGTCACACCTTCCTCTCCCACTCCTACATTTTACGGGGTGAGGACCAACCATGGTGTAACTTCTGTTGGGAGCCTCTCACAGTGGCGCATATCTTTAGTCACTGTGAGAGATACCGAGAGCTTAGATGGCGACTGGGAGTCAGTCCAGAGCTCCCCACTTCACTTGGGGATAACCCCTTGGCAGTGGAGAGCTCGCTGGTATTTGTGAAAGAGGCTGGCCTCTTTCACACAATTTGAATTATACATGGATTGTTTTTAGACTTGATTTATACACGGTTTCAAGACAGTATTTGCATTTATTCTTGTATTATTTTGGCTTTTGCCACGTTTCTTATTGTCTGTTTTGGCTTTTGCCTTTTTATTGTTATTTCTGTTTTATGTTTTGGCTTTTGCCGCTTTTATTGTTATTTCTGTTTTGGCTTTTGCCGCTTTTATTGTTATTTCTGTTTTGGCTTTTGCTACTTTTACCTTTCTGTGTTTTTTGGCTTTTGCCTCTAATTATTGTGAAATTTTATTGGCCTATTGCCTTTTTTATTGTTATTTATTGCCACCATGGTGGGATGGCCATTTACACCCACACAATGGTGATTGTCCTTCTGGGCCCTAATGACCTTTGTTGTCGATGGGCCCTAAAACAGTAATAAACAAACAAACAATCGATTTTGTCAGTGAATTAGAAAATCACATGCTAGTTAATGATGCTAATTGTGAAACTGTTGCAGAACAGCGTTTCTCGATACCATGAATTGTATAAAAATTTGGTAGAATCATCATCACAAAGTTTAATTACTAATTACATTGTCATTAAACCTGCATTAAGTCTGCTGTCCAGAAAGGTTAAAGTATGACAGGCACTCTGTCAAACTCTGTTTTGGTTGCATAATGTGGTGTTAGTACAGTGGGGTAGGCTGGTGTCATACCTCAAAGTGTCCGGGGGGGGGGACACTTTGAAGTAATTTAATACATACAGTACCTCAAAGTGTCTTTACCATTTTCCATTAGCCAGTTAGGTTATTTTGATAGAAACTGTGCATTAATAGACGTTACATATGTGCTCTGCAAAAAATTTGGGCATCTGCATTCGGACCTAGATGGTGGGCACTCTGTGGACACTTTATTAAAGGTTCATTAATTATAATGGGCAAATTAGTAGTTAAAATGTAATTGAATTACAATAAAATAATTGTTTATAATTTTGAGTTTGAGATTATATTCTTAATGGAATTTGGCAATGGACAATTTCGCCTGTTTATCAAAAACATGGTTTTTTGAAGTTAAATAAAAAATCTGGCCTGCCCACTGAGATTAATTTAAGGGCTGCAGTATATTGACTGTACAAAGGTAGCATAATCATTAGTCTTCTAATTAAGGACTGGTATGAATGGTTAAACGGATTTTATCTGTCTCTAAGATTTATATTGAATTTATTTTTTTTTGTGAAAAAAACAGAAATAAAGTAAAGGGACAAAAAGACCCTATTAAACTTAAATTTTTATTTTTATATTAATTATAGTTATTAGATTAATATTTGAGGGAATTTTTACTGGGGCGGTAAGTTTGATAACATAAATTTTTTATAATAAAGGTTAATAGCATTAAAGTAAAGATCCAATAATAAGGTTGATGAGGAGAATAAGTTACTATAGGGATAACAGCGTAATATTTTCTGAATTTGACGAATTTGTTTGTGACCTCGATGTTGAATTAAGAAGTCTAATTAACGCAGTAGTTGATTAAAGATGGTCTGTTCGATCTTTAATATCTTACATGATCTGAGTTAAAACTGGCGTAAGCCAGGTTGGTTTCTATCTTTTAGTTAATAAAATTGGGTATTAGTACAAAAGGATTTTATTCACTAGATTAATCTAAGATGTAATATTAATAAATGTGGTATTAATAGTGTTCTATTATTAATGCCTATTAATTAATTTGGCAGAATTAAGTGCAGTGAATTTAGAATTCATAAATGTGGTTTACACAGTTAATAACTACTGTGGCAGAATTAAGTGCAAAGAATTTAAGCTTCTTTTATGGAGAGTTTCCTTGTAGTAATAGATGTTTTTTTTTTTTTTTGAGTATATGAGTGGTAGTGTTATGTATTTTGGTAGCTGTAGCTCTTTTTACTTTATTGGAACATAAAATTTTAGGTTATGTTCAAATTCGAAAAGGGCCTAATAAAGTAGGCATTATATGGCTTTTCAGCCTTTTGCTGATGCAGTAAAATTGTTTGCTTAATATTTTAATTTACCTTTAAAAGGAAATAGGATAATTTTTCTTTTACGTCCTGGTGTTTTATTAATGAATATACTGATTTTATGAATGGTTATTCCTTTTTCAGGAGGAATGGTAGACTTTATATTGGGTTTATTTTTTTTATGTATTACTGGTTTAGGAGTTTATTGTTTATTTTGCAGAGGATGGGCGTCAAATTCTAAATATAGATTACTATGAGCATTACGGGGTGTGGCTCAAACAATTTCATATGAAGTAAGAATGGCTTTGATTTTAATTGGAGTAAGTATTTTGGGCATAAGTTTTAATTTATATTTTTATTATTGATTTCAGGAGTATATTATTGGAATGATTTTTTTAATTCCATTATCCATTTGTTGACTTGTGTCCATTGTAGCAGAAACAAATCATAGTCCTTTTGATTTTGCAGAAGGAGAATCTGAATTAGTATCAGGATTTAATGTAGAGTATAGAGGGGGTTTGTTTGCAATGCTATTTATAGCTGAATATGGTATGATATTATTAAGTGGTTTATGACTGGTTTGAGTGGTATGACTGGTATGAGTTGTTTATGGACTAATTTTTATTGGTGAATCATTTGATGTGTATTGTTAGCTGGATTAACTAAGAGTGTTCAAATTACTTTTTCAGCTTGATTACCGGCTGCACTAGCAGCTCCGACACCTGTATCAGCTTTAGTCCATTCTTCTACTTTAGTAACTACTGCGGTTTACTTACTAATTCGATTTTATGAAGTAATTAATGAAGAGTTATTATTTAAGAATATTCTTTTATATATTGGGCTTGTTACTATATTTTCAGCTGGTTTAACTGCAATTTATGAATATGATTTGAAAAAAATTATTGCTCTTTCTACCCTAAGACAGCTAGGATTAATAATGGCTATTTTAGGGTTTGGGATACCAAATTTAGCTTTTTTGCATTTATTAACTCATGCAATATTTAAAGCTTTATTATTTTTAAGTGCAGGGAAAATTATTCATTCTATTGGAGGAAGATATTCAGGTAATAGGAGGTTTAATTGAAATTTTACCTTTAAGAATATTATGTATGAGTGTAGCAAGATTAGCACTATGTGGCTTTCCTTTTTTGGCAGGATTTTATTTGAAGGATTTAATTTTAGAAATAATGATTGGATATTCCTGAGGTTGAGGTTTAAATATATTATTAATTGTAGGTACTAGTTTTACATGTATTTATACTATTCGATTAGGGTGGATATTGTCAGGAGGAGAATTTAATGGGTTAAAGAGTTCTGCATTAGAGGATAATGAAAGAGGTCATAGAACACCAATATTGATTTTACTAATCGGGGCAATATTTGGGGGAGCTAGATTAATATGACTTTTATTTGTTAATATGGAAATAAGTTGAAATGTTAGAGGGTTAAAATTAATTCCTAGTTTAAATATTTTAAGAAGATTATTAATTGGGGTTAGATTAGTTGAAGGCTATTTAGGTGATGGTATAAATTTTAGAATTAATACTAGTTTACTTGCAGGATTAGGAGGATTATTTTATACATTAGGAAATTGAATTATAAAAATACCTTTGAGAACTGGATTAGTATGAGAAAAAATATTAGATAAAGGATGAGGGGAATTAGTAGGAGGACAGGGTATATATATTATAATTAATAAAATTGGGCAGCAAATTCAAATAGTCCAAAGAAATACAGTTAAAATATATTTGTTAATGGGATTAGCATGAGGGGTAATTATAATTATATATTACTTTTAGGAAGTTTGTAGAATGTGATGTTGAAGCCATTGAAGAGATAGAAAATCCCTAAATAATGTGGCTGAAACATTAGGCAGTAAATTTTAAATTTATTTATGAGGTAAATCCATTATTAATATAAATTAGTGTAATAAGCACAAGAAAGTCTGATTTTCTTAGGTCCAGTTGGAGGAGTTTATAAAAGGGGCCTAATTTTTTAAGTGGATAAATTAGGCCCCTTTAAGACAATGACGTAAAAAATAAAATTTCACTTTGATTTACAAGATCAATATTTTAATATAAACTACTAAGTCATAATGTAAAGAATTGGAAATCATTAAGAAATATTAATTCTTATTAGGTTGCTTTCAAAACAAGTGCATTATAATGCTGAATGATTATATTTTTTTTGTAAATGGGAGAGTAATAAATAAGATGAAATATATAATAGTAAATGCTTGTCCTAGTAGAATATAAGGGTCTTCAACTGGGCAAGCTCCAATTCATGTTAAAAGAATAAATAAAGAGGAGAACATTCAAAAATTTAATTTTCGTATTAGAGAAAATTGGGAGTTTTTATATAAGAAGAAGATATTAAGGGTAAAAAGTATAAGATTATAATGGATATTATTAGAGCAATTAGGCCTCCTAATTTATTCGGCATGGATCGAAGAATAGCATAAGCAAATAAGAAGTGTGTACTGGAGTAACTAATGGATTAGCTTGAATGAAATTTTCCGGATCGATTAGTACGGAAGGACAAATAAATCTTACTCTTACTAATATGATATTAGTTGGTATAAAGCCTAAAAGATCTTTTGAGGAAAAATAGGGATGGAAAGGGATTTTATCAGTATTACTGTTTAATCCTAAGGGATTATTTGATCCTCTTTGGTGTAAAAAGGTTAGATGAATAATAATTAAAAATAAAATAATAAAGGGTAAAATAAAATGAAATCTAAAAAATCATGTTAATGTTGCATTATCCACAGCAAATCCTCCCCCTACTCATTGTACTAAAGTGTTTCCCAAATAAGGAATTGTAGATAATAAGTTGGTAATAACGGTTGCAGCTCAAAAGGATATTTGTCCTCAAGGTAAAACATAACCTAAAAAGGTGGTAGCTATTAAAATTAGTAAAATAGTGGTTCCTGATATTCATGCTATATGATGATGAAAAGAGTTAAAATAAAGCCCCAGCCTACATGTAAATATAAGCAAATGAATAGAAGGCTAGCACCCTTTGAGTGAAGAGAACGGATTAATCATCCAAGGGTTACATCGTGAGTAATGTGGGATACTACAGAAAAAGATATATCTACGTGGGCAGTTAAATGTAAAGCTAAGAACAATCTGGTTATAATTTGGAAAGCTATAAATACACCAAGTAAAGATCCTATGTTCCATATATATGAAATGTTTGAAGGGCTGGGTAAATTGAGAAGATTCTATTGGGTAAAAACCACATTCAAAAGGAGAGGTGAAATCAGATGATGAGGATAATTTTGAAGGTAAAATAAATGTTAAAAGAGTAAGGAAGGTGATAAGGATAATAAGGGAGGAAATGAATATGAACGTGATTATTATATTTAATTATTAAACTTTTTAGTTGGAAGCTAAAGGTACTTTATTATACTAATATAATATATTCCTCATCAGCAAATGAAATGTATAAAAATAATCATACAACATCTACAAAATGTCAATATCAAATGGCAGCTTCAATGCCGAAATTATGATGATTAGAGTAATGATTTTTAAAATGGCATAATAGACAAATGGTTAAAAAAGTAGTTCCAATAAGTACATGAAATCTGGTAGCTATAAAAGAAGTTGATCCATATACTGAATCTGAGATGGTAAAAGGAGCTTCATGATATTCAAATGCTTGAAGGAGAGTAAAATAAATACCTAATGAAATGGTTATTATAAGGGCAATTTTCCTTTTTGAATAATTAGCTTCAATCATTCTGTGGTGAGCTCATGTTACTGTTACTCCTGATGCTAGTAAGATAGCAGTATTTAGTAAAGGGATTTGGAAAGGGCTAAAAGGAATGATATTAATAGGAGGTCAAAAAGCTCCTAATTCTGGGGTAGGTGAGAGTCTTCTGTGATAGAAAGCTCAAAAGAAAGCAATAAAGAAAAAGATTTCTGATACAATAAATAAGATCATTCCTCATTTTAATCCTAAGACAACATTTAAAGTATGAAGACCTTGGAAAGTTCCTTCTCGAGTAATATCTCGTCATCATTGAATTATTGTTATAATTATAATTAATAAGCTTAGTAATACTAAGTAGTCTGTTTGGGTATGAAATCAATAAATGGATCATGATGTTAAACATAAAGCTGTGATAGAAGCAGTTGGAGGCCAAGGACTTTTTTCTACTAAGTGGTAGGGATGATTTGTCATAATTTCTTTCTCTAATATATAAAGTTGTAAGAATTGAAAAAACATAAGCTTGAATGAAGGCTACTGCAGATTCAAGAACAATTAAAGCTAATTGGATAGGTAATGTAAAAAGATAAGAAATTATGTTTATTTCAGTTAAAGCATTATAAGCATTAAAAGCATTAAAAGCGTTATAAGAAGATGTCCTGCAATTATATTGGCAGCTAATCGAACTGATAGAGTTAATGGACGAATAATATTTCTAATAGTTTCAATGCATACTATTAAGGATATTAAAGCAATAAGTGTACTTTGAGGAATCAAATGTGCTAATATTATTTTAGTTGAGTTAATTCATCCAAATAAAATTGGCATTAATCATAATGGTAATGCTAAAGATACTGTTAAAACAGGATGACTGGTAGCTGTAAAAATGTATGGTACTAATCCTAATACATTATTGGTTATATTTAGTAGTAATAAAGCGATAATAATTGTTACTGCTCCTTTAAAGTAAGAATGTCCTAATAATGAAGTAAATTCCTTAGATAAGGTTAATTTTAATTTTAGTAAAAGTATTTGATTTATTGAAGGAATTAATCAATAATTGGAAAATATTATAATTAAAATTAATAGAGCTCTTAATCAATTTAAACTTAGATTTAAGATATTAGTAGAGGGTTCGAAGATTGAAAATAAGTTTGTTATCATAATCAGGAAGTGGGGTTATTGAAGGAAATTGTAGGTAAAATTAATTGTGGTTGATTTAGTGAGTGATATAATTTTGTTATAAACAATTAATAATAAAAATGAGAAGATAAAGAAGAGGAATAATCAATTAGTAGGAAATATTTGTGGTATTAAAAAGTATTTTAATAAATAATTTTATTTTGACAAAATAATGTTATGATTTAACTAACTTTTTCATTAGAAGTAAAATTACTATAAATTAGCTTAAGAGGCTAGTGCTTGGATTTTCAGCCATCTAATGATATAATTTTTTGTAGTCAGTTTAGAAATGAATTATGGGGAACTGATTCGATAACGATAGGTATAAATCTATGATTAGCTCTGCAAATTTCTGAGCATTGCCCATATCAAAGTCCTGGACGAGTAATTAAGAATGAAGTTTGATTTAATCGTCCAGGAACTGCATCTACTTTTAATCCTAAAGCAGGAAGTGCTCATGAATGAATTACATCAGCAGCACCAATTAATATTCGGATTTGGGTATTAATTGGTACAATCGTTCGGTTATCTACATCTAAAAGGCGAAACAGAGAGGAAGAATGATCTGAAGGTAATATATATGAATCAAATTCTACATTTCTTAAATCCGAATATTCATATCAAAATCATTGATGTCCTGTGGTTTTTAAGGTTAATGCTGGTTTATTAATTTCGTCTAGTAAATATAATAATCGTAAAGAAGGGAGAGCAATAAAAATTAAGATAATTGCGGGTAAAAGTGTTCAAATAGTTTCAATTTCTTGGCCTTCTAATAGGTTAGTAAAAGTAAATTGGTTAGTTATTAGTATAATAAATATATATAGAGCTAAGGAGATGATTAAAATTAAGATTAATAATGTATGATCATGAAATATAATTAGCTGTTCTATTAAAGGGGAGGCACTATTTTGGAATAATAATGAAGCTTGTATTGCCATAAATTTTAATTAAAGAGTTTAATTGTGAATAAGTGTGATCTTCTGGAGGGAACCCATGATGTCATTCAATTGCTTGAGTTTTATTTAAGGAAAATAAAAGTGGTCATTGAGCAAATAGAGCTTCTCATAAAATGAAAATGAAAAAAATTATTCTTAAAAAAGATATAATAGAACCTAAGGAAGAAACAATATTTCAAGTAGTATAAGCATCAGGATAATCGGAATACCGATTAAAAAAGGCTGTAAAATAAGCATGGGTATAAACATCTATGCCTACTGTAAATATGTGATGAGCTCAAACAATAAATCCTAAAAGACCAATAGCGGCTATAGCATAGATTATTCCTAGTGAGCCAAATGCTTCTTTTTTTCCTCTTTGTTGAATAATAATATGTGATACTATTCCGAATCCTGGTAAAATTAGAATATATACTTCTGGATGACCGAAAAATCAAAATAGATGTTGATATAAAATAGGATCTCCCCCTCCAGCTGGATCAAAGAAAGAAGTATTAAAATTTCGATCTGTCAATAGTATAGTAATAGCTCCTGCTAGTACTTGTAAAGATAATAAAAGTAAAATAGCTGTAATTTTTACTGCTCATACAAATAATGGTATTTGTTCGAATAATATTCCATTTGATCGTATATTAATAATTGTAGTAATAAAATTAATTGCTCCTAAAATAGAAGAAGCCCCTGCCAAATGGAGGGAAAAATGGCTATATCAACAGATGGGCCAGCATGAGCAAGGTTTGAAGCTAATGGAGGATAAACAGTTCATCCTGTTTCAACCCCTTTTTCTACAATAGAAGAAGAAATTAACAGGAAAAAAGCAGGAGGTAATAATCAAAAGCTTATATTATTTATTTGTGGGAAAGCTATATCTGGAGCACCTAGTATTAGAGGAACTAATCAATTTCCAAAGCCTCCAATTATAATTGGTATTACTATAAAGAAAATTATAACAAAAGCATGGGCTGTTACAATTACATTATAAATTTGGTCATCTCCGATTAATCTTCTAGGTTGTCCTAATGCTAATCGAATTAATTTTCTTAAAGCTGTTCCTACTATTGCAGCTAAAGCTCCTAAAATTAAATATAATTCGAACATAAACAAATAAAGTAATAACTCTTGTTATAATTAGAAATCTAGCTAAAAAAAAAAAGGTTGATTTAAAGTTAATAATAAATTTATAGCTACTCATTTAGGTAAAAATCCTAATAAAGGAGGTATTCCTCCAAGAGATAGAAAATTTAGAGAAAATATTAATATAAGTATGGGATTTTGGGACTGTATTTGATATATTTGAGTAAGATGAATAGGACTGTTAGAATAAAGGAATAATAGAATTCTTAAATTTAAAACAAAGTAAATTATAAGGTAGTTTGAGAACGATATTAGTGACAAAGAAGTTAACGCAACTATTCAACTTATATGAGTAATTGAATAATAAGCTAAGAGTTTTCATAAAAAGAGTTGATTAAGTCCTCCAAAAGTGCCAATTAAGGCTGATATTATAATTACTACTATTATTATTGATTTGTTTTGAGTAAAATTAATTATCAAACACAAAGGGGCAATTTTCTGCCAAGTTAAAAGTAATGTTAAAGGACCTCATTTTAATCCTTCAACAATGCTAGGAAATCAAAAATATAATGGAAATATACCCAATTTGATTGTTAAAGCTAGAATTATTATAGAGGAAGACCATAATAAGAAGAAATGTAATGAAATTAAGTTTAAAGAATAAAAGATTCCTGAGGAAAAAAAATATAATTGACCCAACGGTTTGAACAATAAAATATTTTATTATAGCTTCTCTGCTTAAACGATCTAAAGAGTACATTAAAGGTAAAAATGCTATAGCATTAAATTCAAATCCTACTCAAGCAGTAAGTCATGAAGATGCTGAAATTACAACTAAAGTACTAAAAAAAGAGGATCATTAATATTATACTATAAAAAATTAAAAAGAATTTAATCTATCTATGGGGTATGGACCCATTAGCTTAAGTTAGCTTATCATTTTAATAAGAGTATATTAATACATGAATTATCCTATCACGATAAACCTTTTTATCAGGCATCTTACTTAATTTGGCTTTAAAAAAATTTAATTTACAAGATATAATAATAAATTTATATTGTTATAATTAAATATGCAGAACCGGATTCCTCCAAAGGATAATAGTGTAAGCTAGTCAATAATAGTTATCGTGTCATTATTTACAGGATTGTGAAATCCTCCCCGAAGGGGAAGACCTAACAGATCGAATACAAACATTAACACAAATGAGAAATTGGCAGGACTCCTTTATACCGTCTAATCGGCATTAAAATTATCTTATTGAGGAACCGTAAATTCTTAGAATAGATATAATATAATTACAATAATATATATATATATATATATATATATGTATATATGTATATATAAACGTATTTGAATACAAGATATATAGGGTATATAGGAAGGGGTAAATTATTTATTGGGCTTACACTCCCTTAAATAAAAAAAAAGAGAGTGTAAGCCATATTTAATTTATTTAAATTTTATTTTATACTATAAACTTGATTTTAATTTTGCTTTTTTTTATTTTATTATCTTATATAAATCGTTTAAATTAAATAATATGTTTAGTAGGTTAAATTGGAGGATTAATTAATATTTTATCCAGTAATTAAATTTATTTTTAGCTTACGTTGTGCCAGCAGCTGCGGTTATAAAATTGAAAGGAAAAAGGAACAAACGATTAAAATTTGGTATTTAAGTAAAATTTTTATTAATATGACTTATTAATATAGTGGGTAATATCAATATGTTACTTTTAAGTTTAATATTTAATTTTTATAGAATGCTTGGAAAATGAGTTTAAACCCAGATTAGATACCCGACTATTAAAATTGTAAGGAAAATTAAGTAGTATTAGTGATCTAGAAATTTAAAATTTTTGGCGGTGGTTTAGCCTGATTAGAGGAACTTGTTCTGTAATAGATAGTACACGAGAAGGAAACTTTTTTATGTAAAACAATTTGTATATCGCTGTCGTCAGAGAATTTTTGTAGATATATTCTCTTATAATAGTAGATCATTAGACGTCAAGTCAAGGTGCAGTTTATGGAGAAGGTTGAAATGAGTTACATTAAAGGGATTTATAATGAATAATATCTTGGAATTTTTGGTATTTGAAGGTGGATTTATTTGTAAATTATTATATTTAGATAATTGAAATAGCTCTAAACCATGCTTATATCGCCCGTCACTCTTGTTGTTAAAATGAGATAAGTCGTAACATAGAAGAAGGTACTGGAAAGTGTCTCTGGAAGTGATCAGAACAATAATTTTCATTTACACTGAAAAAGGTCTTTTTGTTAAGATGTTCTGAAAGAAAGTATTTGATTTATGCAGCATTAAAAGTGATTTAATTTTTAGTAATAGTTTTTGAAATTAATGATATTAATATTGTACTGTGAAGGTAAATTTACATTTTTTTGAATTGAAATAGTAAATGTGTGTACCTTTTGTATTAGGGTTATTTTAAACAAAATTTGAGTTTAATTTCTTGAAATATTGTGGGCTAAAATTTTATTCAAACAATATAATATCTGGTTATGCTCTAAGTAAACTTAGTTTATTTATTAGACAGTAATAGGAGCTTTACTGGGATTAGCTAGTAAAAATTTTATATTACGGGAACCGGTTATACAAGTAGAACCGGGACACTTTAAGGTACCGGAACCTCAAAGACAACCCACCCAATATCCCTGCATGTTCCAGATACCTGAATGGATTTTCCCCAATCCGAATTGACACAAGGGTTGTGCTTTTCTATACTGTTTGTTGGAGAATTCCACCAACTTCAGGGGAAGCTCCTACACCTGGGATTTTGCCTCATCTACCCTTTGAGTAGTAGAGGATTCCTTTATGTGAAAAGGCCATCATACACTGCATGGGACCTCGGATTTAGTTCTCATCCAAAGGAAGGCACACTTGGGACATCCTTATCTGAAAGGAGCCCAACCACCTCAGTCCAGTATCTAACCTAGAACCACTAACGAAGTCACTGAGTCACCATGGTAGGACCCTAGCTTCTCATACTATGCACGACTTATGCCCCTTTTCTAATTTTGTACTGCATTTTTGGACACTGTATACAGATATTGTAGAGCAGTGGTTCTCAAAGCGTGTTCCATGAAACCACTTCAAGTGTTCCACAAAAAAAATTTAATACACAAATAAAGGTGTTGGAAAAAATCGATATAATTTAAAATAATGTTTGGATGTGATTGTAATGAGCAAACGCAAATGACATAGTTGTTCGTTTTACAGTTATATAAAGTGGTAGTAAGTACCAAGATAGTTGGAAGGTATTGTAAAAAAGATGGCGGTGAAAGAAGGGTTTATTTGAATACTCCAAGATATGTATGATGGCTCCATAGCCAGTGTTAGGACACCTTAAGGGAATACTGAGGGTTTTTCAGTAAGAGTTGAGGGGCACAAAGGTTCAGCACTTAGCCCATACCTTTTCATCCTGGTATTCGCCGAACTGCTGACGGGAGGAGAATAGCCCCACTAGTGCTGGGCATTTGCAGATGATATAGGAAAACTTGGTGACTACAGATAAAGAAGGGACTAAACGATATTGAGGGGCAATAGAAAAGGGAGGGCTAACGATAAAAAATGAAGACAGGGTATTTAGCATCAATTGGAAAGGACAGTAAAATAACGGTGACATACGTTTCAGGGGCAAACTGGTGACAAAGTTGCAAGAGGTAAAGTACTTAAGATAAATGTTCCAAAGCAATGGAGAGATAGACTCTGATTTGACCCACAGAATCAATGGGCAAGGAGGTGGCTGAAGTGGAGACCGTCAAGAAGAGTCCTGTGTGATAAAAGGAGTCCAATCTAGTTGAAATGGAAGTTCTACAGGACAGTGGTTAGACCAGGTATGCTATATGGATCCAAATACTGGGCAGCGAGGAAGAGCCACGTAAATAGAATGTGAGTACTGGGCAGTGAGGAAGAGCCACATAAATAGAATTTGAGTAGCCCAGATGTGAATGCTGTGGCACATGTGTGACATGTCGAAAGCTGATAGAATTAGGAAGAAGCATATGTGGAGCACCTGTGGTGGACATCACCAAAAAAATTAGGGAGATTAGGCTGAGGTGGTATGGACATGTCATGCGAAGAGGGGAAGAGGAGCTCAAGCTAGGTTAATTCCAGGAATGCAGGTGGTCAGTAGCACCATGGGCAGGGGGAGACCAAAGCAGATGTGGGAATAGGTTGTCCATAAGGATATGAGGAGTGTGTGTAGGGTGGACTGGGACCTGGGCTATAGATGGAAGTGGAGGGCTAGAACCCACAGACCCGACCCTGCCACAGGCAGAATAAGGGTATGATTTGTTTGTTTGTTGTTGTTTTAGGGCCCATTGACTACAATGGTCGTTAGGGCCCAGAAAGACAATCAACATGGTGGGGGTGTAAATGGCCTTCCCACCATGATGGCAATAAATAAGGGCAAAAGCCCACTAAAACTAACACATACAGAAGGCAATAGCCAAATAAATATCAAACAATAATTATAGGCAAAAGCCAAAAACAGAAATAAAAGTAAAATCTGCAAAAAAACGAGAACAGACATAACAATAAAAGTGGAAAAAGCCAAAACAGACATAACAATAAAAGTGGCAAAAGCCAAAACAGACATAACAAGAAAAGCGGCAAAAGCCAAAACAGTCATAACAATAAACACGGCAAAAGCCAAAACAGTAATAACAATAAACACGGCAAAAGCCAAAAAAGGACACAGAAATAAAAAGGCAAAAGCCAAAATAATTCAAGAATAAATTCAAAGATGTCTAAAACAAACCGTGTATAAATTAGATTTTGTGAAAGAGGCCAGCCTCTTTCACAAATACAAACGAGCTCTCAACCCCCTGGGGGTTATCCCCAAGTGAGGCAGAGAGCTCCCGACTGACTCCTAGTCGCCATCTCAGTTCGTGGTATCTCTCACAGTGACTAAAGATATGTGCCACTGTAGGAGGCTACCAACAGAAGTCACACCATGGCTGTTCCTCACCCCATAAAATGTAGGAGTGGGTGAGGAACGTGTGACCGATCCGAAGCCGAGCAAGCACAACCTCCTCCCTCTGCAACTGGCAGCACGAGGACCCCCAGTGCTCTGGGGTGTCCAATAAGGGTATGATGACGATGTAGTAAGTACAGAAGCAAGTGTAGAAGTGTTCAACCTGTTTAAAGTTTATGTTGAATTGTAAGTGTTCCATGTTGTAAAATATCAGTTTAGTGTTCCCTGACTTCAAAAAAAGATTGAGAACCACTGATGTAAAGTAATAGGTCCCCTTGCTATCCTATTGGTGGCCTTCACTGTATTACTTATGTTATCTTGTAGTTACTAGCTGAAATAAAATGAAATATAAAGGACCAAAAGAATGCAAAAAATTGGAAAATTAAAAGGTTTATTCCTATAAAAATACAATAAGAAATTTAAGAAATTCAAATGAGAATCAAAATTCAAATAAAACCACCCACTTTCTCCTTGTACCCTAGTTGAACACTTGAAATTTGATATCCCTGGAAAGAACTAGAAGAATGGCTAAAAAGGTTTTAACCCCTTTTAAAGGTTGACCCTGAAAGTAATAAATTATATAACTTGACAAGATTCAATTCGAAGAAATGAGTAATAAAAACAAAGTGCAATTCTTTTGCGCAAGTACATTAAAAACTCCTAACACCTACAAGAAAGAGAATCCCTTCTCAATGACACCCACAAAAATATATGAAATTACCTAAGTAATTGCCTTACTAAAAACTCCCAAGTCCCTTAGTCCCTAAAAGATCCCCAAGTTCCTAAAAAAGATCTCACAGATAACAACATGAACATGTGCAGATAAATTCATTTTTTATAAAGTAATAAAATTTTTATGGGAATAAAAACTAATCTGGGATTGGATAAACCCAAGAAAGGAAGGTCAAAAAAGAGTATAAAAAGGAAGAAATGAAAAGAAAAATCAGCATTCCAGCAATCAAGAAGAAGAAAGACAGACCGCTGGTCAAAAAGAACTTTCAACCGACAGACAAAACGAAAAACATCAAAGAAACTCTTATGCAGTGCAGTGAAGTGACTAACAAAGTGAAATAATTTGTGAAAAGATAAAAAGAGAAAAAGAACAGCAAAAACAGTAAGAAATAACAAAAGATAAACTTTTACTCACCAAGTAAACGCTTCAAGGTCAGCCATCTTGATGACGCCATTACATGAAGGCAATGCTATCTACTACCGCTCAACAGTGTTACAAATAAAGGTAGGAAACAACCATGTATTCCTTATTACCATTAACAAAAATCCCTAAGTTGGGATAAATGACAGAAAAAGCATTGAAAGAAATTAAATGGAGGAAAAAGAATGAATATTATGAGAAGAAATATTCTTTTAAAGAGTTTTAAGAATAAAAACTCCATATGAAAAATATTATTGTTTAATTACAGTTCAACGGAAAAGGAAAAACGAAATTGATTAACTCACTCTACAAAATAGAATTGATTCTTATTAATTGATACTGATATTATAATTGTATCGTTTTTATTAGAAAATATTTGCTTAATAGTATTCAATATAATTGAATTATTATATTTCATTGTAGAACACTTTTATGTTTTAATTAACTGGATCCAGATTAGATAATATTATGTTTATTTGAATTATTATTATGTTTTTATGTATGCACTTGAATCACATCAAATGTAATAATTAGAACGTTATAATCACTTATTTTTATCTGCAAAATAAAGCAATAATTTGTATTTACCCTTAAAGATTGTGGGTTGGAACATTTTTACATTTGGGATACTGTTATCCTCTACTATAACCGAGTACAACCTGGCAACGAACCTTACAAATTTTAAAGTTATATTCTGGTCTTCAAATTATTTTTGAAAGTTAAAATTATACTAACCAGAAGATAACAAAAATGGTGCAGTCGACAGGATTTTAATTCAATATTGCTTTATTGATTAAATAGATGTTAATAGTAGAATAATACAGGTGTTGATTATAACTATTAATTGTGATTGTGGTTTTTGATTTGCTTAACCAAAAAATTGTGCTTCACTGATATAATTAATAAGTGAATTACACTTTACTTTCCATTAATAAGAGATAGACTAAAATAACATTAGCATTTCCCTTCTTGAAAATGGAAAGAGAAATTAATGTAGATCAAGCCTCTTCTTCAGGAGGAGTAGCCTTTGGGTCCCTAATCCCAATTTTTTCTGCAGATGATAAAGTCAGCATAGAGTCCTTCTTAAGCATAGTAAACTCTGTGAGACTTCTTGCAAATTGGTCTGATGAAATGACCATAGCGATCCTTCGATCACGGTTGAGAGGGTTAGCATCACAGGTGTGGCAGGAGACCCCTGATCTTAATAATATTATGAAATATGTTGAATTGAAGGAAAAGATCCTTCAGTATTTTAAACCTAGACAGCATACTGCCGTTCTGATGGCCAAGTTTGGGGAATTATCCCAAGGTATAAATGAAAAGGTTATCCAGTTTGCTGGACGAGTTAAAAATGGAGCCTCAGAAATATTTGGACATGATGAAAGTGATACTGATAGGGCTATAGTACAGGCTCAATTTGTTAAGGGATTATCCTTAAGATTTAGAAAAACTGTTCTATTAAAGGATCCCAGAAATTTAGAAGAAGCCATTCAGTATGCAGAGCTAGAAGAAATCAATGAAGCTCTGTTAAAACCTAGTGGATCAAATGGTGTTCTATTAGCTTCAGGTGAAGATTCTTCAAAAATGGAAGAATTGATTAGAACTCTTACAAATAAGGTGTCATCCTTAGAGCAAGGCCTCAAAATGAGAAATGGTGGAAGCCGTCCATATGGAAATTCCTTTACTCAGGGTAGCCATGGAAACTCTAATACAAGAGGGAAAGTTCCACCAAGGTTTCAGTTGGGAAAAGGAAAAAATCCACCTCAATTCCAAGGGAAACCAAATTTGAAATGTTTTAGGTGTGGAAAGACTGGACACATTCAGGCTAACTGCCACGTAAGACTCCCACCTACGGAAGACAATCAGGATTGTTCTCAGTCACATTTAATCAATTAGGGCAACCGGGAAATGGTTGGGTTCCACCCCGGGGTGCCATGAATATCCCTCAGTCGATAGAACTAAATTTACTTGAAAAAGAGGTGCAATTGGATTGTGAGACTCTTCTCTTTCCTGTGAAGATAGGAACTATTAGCACCCATGCCATTATAGATACTGGAGCCACAAACACAATAATTTGTCCCCAGATATCTAAAATAATGGAAGAAAAAGGTGACCTTCTAGAAACAAAGGAAGGAAATTTGAAAATACAATCTATATTTCATGAGAAAGGTAAATTAACTGAATTAAAAATATTTTATTTAGAAATCGGAACATTGAGAGTGCTTATTAGTGCATATGTGAATCCAGTAAATCTTCCAAAGACTAGTGGTATCATTATAGGTAATGATTTAATGACTTTATTAGAATTAAAATATGATCAGAAAAATGGATTAGTTACTTCAGAACAATATCCTATAAAAATAAAAGCTGAGAAAAGTGCTGCAGCGATGTCAGGAACAGCCTTGATATTGGTGGCACCAGGATCAATCGATGAACATCAGGAAGAAGTGCTAAAACAAATCAAAATTGACCATTTTGATAATGAATTACAAAATAAAGTGAAACAACTCTTGTGTAAGAATCATAACATTTTTGCATTAACATTAAAGGAGTTTGAGACAACTCCAATACTGGAACACACCATAGAGTTGTATGACAACAAACCAGTTTATAAGAAGCCCTATAAGGTACCTAAGGCTCATGAACCCATTTTGGAAGGAATAATTGAAGAACTATTAGATGCTGATATTATTCGACCTTCTAGCAGCCCTTATTCTAGTCCATGTCTACTAGTCTTTTCAAAGACAAAACCACCTCGTGGTAGGAGACCGATATCCTCTCCCGAATATTGAAAGCGTTCTTGAGAACATTGGTTCAGCAACCATTTTCTCTTTATTTGATTTCTACAGTTCATTTTATCAAGTAGGAGTCAAGGAATCGGATAGATATAAGACTGCTTTCTCTACTCACAATGGGCACTATGAATTTAATAAGTCCCCTATGGGTTTAAAGACTTCACCCAATATATTCCAAAGAATTGCTGATAAAACGTTTGACAAATTATTAGGAAAGATTTGTCTTGATTTTATAGATGATCTTCTAATTCTTAGTAATAATGTAGAAGAGCATCTAGACCATCTTGAATTAATTTTTCAGAGATTAAAGTTAGCTAAATTAAAGATAAAGCCATCAAAATGTAGTCTATTACAGAAGACCATTAATTACCTACGTCATGTTATTTCCGAGGGCACAGTAAGTCCCCAGCAGGACAAAATAAATGCCATGAAAGATTTTCCTCAACCTCAAACAGTAAAGCAAGTTCAATCTTTTTTAGGATTGGCAGGTTACTACAGAAGACATATTGCAGATTATGCTAAAATTGCCAAACCCCTGTCAGACCTTAAAAGAAAGGATAAAGAATTTATATGGAATGAAAAATGTGAAGAAGCTTTCCAAACCCTGAAAAACAAATTGACTAATTACCCTGTGCTTAGAATAGTGGATTGGAATAGATCATTCATCCTAACCACAGATGCTAGCAACTATGCAATTGGGGCAGTTCTAGAACAACCCTGGGAAGGAAAAAATTTACCAATAGCTTTTGCCAGTAGAAAATTGAAACCATCTGAAACTAAGTATTCAACTACCCAAAAA
The DNA here is from genome assembly GCA_013389805.1 of Trigoniulus corallinus. NCBI lineage: Eukaryota > Metazoa > Arthropoda > Diplopoda > Spirobolida > Trigoniulidae > Trigoniulus > Trigoniulus corallinus. The sequence goes on from JAAFCE010009126.1 coordinate 30,932,963, forward strand.
GAAGCTTTAGCTTGTCTATTTGGAGTACTGGAAGAAAATTTACTTTGATTACTGATCACGCTCCACTAAGATATTTGATGACTACAAGGCATCAAAATGCTATGGTAGCAAGGTGGGCCTTACAATTACAAACCTTCGAGTTTGAGATTATTTACAAACCTGGAAGTACTAATAGAGCAGATGCACTCTCTAGAAATATAGCAGACCTAACTCAGCCTAATGAAGAAGAACAACCCTTTAAAATAGGAAACCTAAGTGAAAAGCAGCTTCTTCTTGCAAGGAAAGTTAGAGACAAGGAAGAGAAAACTTCACCATCAAATGACCTGATTTGGAAACTATTTTAATGCATCAAAATAAGTGTATGAGAATAAATGAAATTAAACAAAATTTGAAAGATTCAGATGAAAATGTAAGGAGACCATTGTTGTCTCAAGGGTATCATTTGTCGACTGAGGAAGTGGTACAAAAATTGGAAACTTATAAGGCCAAGGGACAAAGGGAAAGGGCAATAAGAGCAATAGTGATTCCAGAAAGTTTAAAAGGATTGGTACTGCATCACTCTCACGACTCAAAAATGTCAGGACACTTGGGATTCCAAAAAAACTCTTGCCAGAGTAAAGACACAATTCTATTGGGATACCTTGTATTCTGATGTAAAGAATTACTGTGAATCTTGTTCATCTTGCAATGAAAGGAAAAAACCCAAGGGCATCGCACCAATCCAAAGTTTACCTGAAGTGAAATTTCCATTTCAAAGAGTAGGTCTTGATGTACTAGGACCTTTACCGACAACTGTCAAAGACAATAAATATATCCTCGTTTTCACGGACTATTTTACAAAAAATGTTGAAGCTTTTGCTGTTCCAGATCAGCAGGCCGAAACTGTTGCTAAAATTATGGTTAACGAAATAATCTCGAGACATGGTCTCTGTGAACAACTTTTGACAGATAAAGGACCGAATTTCACATCTAACCTCTTCAAATCTCTTGTGAAATCCTAGGAATAAGGAAAATATTCTCTTCAGCCTATCATCCTCAAAGTGATGGTCAGGTGGAACGTTTCAATGGAACCATTGCTCAAATGTTGTCCCATTATGTGAATAAGTCACAAAATGATTGGGATGACCAATTACCTTTGCTACTACTAGCCTACAGGTGCACCGAACATGCCTCCACGCATGAAACCCCTTTTTATCTCACATATGGAAGAGATCCTTTATTGCCTATAAACCTCCTACGTACCACACGATCACCTCTTTATGCACAGAATTTTAGAGAGGAGCTGACTAAAAGAATACAATTAGCTTTTGAGTTTGCTCAGGAATCTCTCAAAGAAAGCCAAGTTAAGGCTAGAAATATAAGGAATAAGAATTTAAAAATCATGGATTTTATGGTAGGGGAACTTGTTTACTTGTATTCCCCAAAGGTAGAATTGGGAAAGAAGAAAAAACTAAGTCAGCTTAGTGAAGGTCCTTATAGGATTACTAAGCAACTAAGTCCTGTTAATGTTGAAATAATTAAAATAGATAATCCTCATGATAAGAAGTACGTGCACGTGAATAGACTACGGAAATTTCTACCACGACATCCATTTCCTGGTCTATGTGGATCTACTGCTGGTCCTGATCAAACTAGCATGGGTAGTCCAGATACCACCACAGCAGACGTGCAGCTGAATACTGACATTTGGGTGGAGGATAAGGATGAGGAAGAATTTGAGACTGTTTGCAATATTGATAATGATAATGTTTTTGCAGCTGCAGCAGAGACTGTTGAAAACTTGAGTGGTGTTACCTTAGAAAACGTAACTGACACAGAGGTTCCTAAAGAGGCCACCAGCAATTTTCAAAGTCTGGTGACATTAGGGAAAATGTCACAAGGAGGGTCCAGGGTTAGTTTGCAGAACCAACCCAGAATTAATTATAGAGTACTCAATGAAATTGGATTAAGGATCCCTTCAAAGACTTCTCCTGTTGCTCAAAATCCTGGGGGGAGAAGGTCGAGTGAACCAATGAGGGAACTTGAATCTCGAAAAACTCTCCTTGTTAGAAATCCTGGGGGGAGGAATCCTGGCAAAAAGACTGGAAATGAAGGTACCAGTGAGATTCAATTCTCAGCAACTTCTCTTGTTAGAAATCCTGGGAGAGGAAGCACATTAAGGAACATTGGTATTGAAGCAAACAGCAAAACTCGCAAGCATGAATCATCTCTTGTTAGAAATCCTGGGAGAAAGGATCATGAAATCGAGTTATTAGATGTAAACAGTGAAGTCCCCAAAGACAGTAAGAATACTGTGGTGCATAAAGAAGTGAGATGGAAAGAACCCATGGGAATAATACTTGAAGAATCGCCAATAATTGAAGGCGAAAGGAGTGAAACTGAGAATAATATGATTGAAAGTTTGTTACAAAACAAAACTCAAGATAATAAAATAGAAGATTCATTAGAAAAAGAGACTGAGGCAAATGCAATAGAAGACTCGTTAGAAAGTAAAATTGAGAACAATGCAACTGGAAACACTGTAGAAAAGGTTGATGAATCCATAGAATCTGAATCTAGTGTAGAAGGAGCTATATTAGATAAGATGTTCAAAATGTTGTCCATAGCCGTTAATGAAAAATGATTTCATTGCAGGGCCGGCATGGACAAATTCATTATTCTGCTATTGATAATGACTACAGGATCTACTAGCATGATAAGTGAACTTAAGGACTCTCTAACCTCAAAAGGTGTGCAAGTTTGTAAATGGGAGACTAATGGCTACAAGTGTGAAACAAAACCTTCAAGAAATCTGACACACATTGCTTTTCCTATAAACATGTGATCTGATAGAGAAACTACTTGTCAAAATTGCGTAATAACTTGGGAAACTAGAGCCCTAAACCCATCAGACTGGACCATGATAGAACCTATACAGTTCCTACTTAAACAAAAAGCTGACCCAATGGGAAAGGATTATGTTTTCAAATGTCAAACAGCATCAGGAATGAAATGTGAGTGTTCAAGAAACAAAACTTGTACAGGTGATTCTACTTACTGCGAATCATTTGCTTGTGATCCAAAAAGTGACTGTTCTTGCAAGTCCATAAATGCGAACACTAGTGTTGTTATATCCTATAAAGGAAATGAAATTGTAAATCCCCAACTACTATCATACCGAATTTGCTACTATAAAAAGGATTCTAACAAACCCCATGGATTCTATTCTAGGAGAATATTGAGCATAGACGAAATAAAAGAAGATGGACAGTCAATACGTCCAACCATTCAGTTTAATAAACCTTTACTTACACTAAAGGCAGCTGGAACCCTCATCATCCGTAAGGATGGTGTGGAAACTGTTCTCCAAGTACTAAAGGAATCTCCTCAAGCTCAAGTACCAGATGAATTCCTATTCACAAAAGGAATATTGCATGTCATATTCATAGATAAAAAAGGAATTACTACAGTTGGAAATTTTGATATCGATGGAAATGATTTTTGTCCCCTTCTAAATTGTTTTTTCTGTTACCAAATTATAACATATACTCACTGTTTACCTTCCCAAGTCCGATATGTGGTATATGGTATCCTGATTATCATAGGAGGTCTCGTCCTGATTTATATCAAAACTCTCTTTTCAGCAATCCTATATTTAATAAGAAACTTACTGACAATTATTTACGTTTCATACAGATTAGGAAAAGGAACTTTACGTTTATCCATGGCTCTTGGAGTCATTACTGGTAATATCGTAGGCAATCACATCATTTCACTTCGTCACAGAATTGAATTGATGAATCAGCGTCCTCTTCTAAATCAAACTTTAGCTACAATCGCTTTCTCATTCATGATAACCTGCACCTATGCACATGACAAGGCAATTTGTAATTCAAACACTATAGTGAAATCTGAAACTATAACATGTGAAAATCTACCTCAAGGACAAGTATGTAAAATTGGTACTCATGCAAAATTAACATTAAGAAACTTACAGTTTGGAGCTTGTTTAGTTGTAAATGATCCCAATGGAAATTTCCTATTTACTCTAGAAATGTATTATGCTTCATTAACATGTCAATGGACAACAAAACTCTTATACTATACATTCCCAGTAATAATGGATAGTGTAGCTGGATTAGCTTGCCCCCAAAATAAATATTGTGGATGGGGAACTCATTGTCATAGAGATTATAAATTTGAAACCATTACGAAAGAAGCATTATCCTGGCCTGGAATAACTGACTATATTGCTGGTGATTCTGGAAGTATCTGTTTCATTATAGATAGTCAATCTTGTTTATTTTATCGATGGTTCTTAAAACCAGATTTTTCTCATTCATATGCTGTAAAAGCATTAGAAGGATATACTTGTTCTCCTGTGTTAGGCATTAAGGTGTTAAGTCAAAATGATACTGTTATAGCAACTAAATCCAAGGGAACTACATTATTATTTGATAATGCACTGGAAATTACAGTGGAAGGAACTCTAGCTCAACCTATTGAATTACA